>JANHGO010000063.1:10406256-10446981 GCA_024606505.1 Aquila spilogaster | reverse complement strand
CGCAGCAGGGATCCCCTGCAGCCCTGGAGAGACCCCGCTGGAGCAGAGACCCACCCTGCAGCCCGGGGAGGGCCCCAAGCCCAACCACTGTCGTCTCTTGCCTCTCAGGAACTGAAACAGCACTGGTTCTGTTTAAAGTAGCCAAGCCATGTCCATCGAGCCCAGGCTGATGATGAGTTTTGGGCTCTGGACTCAACTCCGTCAGTCCAAACAGTAGGCCTTTTTCTAACCCACTTCACTGTTAGTGAAGCATGACAGGGAACGATCACGTAAGGAGTTTGTCAGGGAGGAGAGGTGCGTGGAGGCTGGAATCTCCCCAGGGGCTGAGTTGCAGGCAGTCATCTCTTCCACGTGCCAAGCCCCAAGAAGACATGTGTCTACAGCCTTGAAGGCCACCCCTGACACCAAAGATCGTAATGCCCAGCAGGAGGAGCAGCACAGAGCATTATGTAGCACCACTCCCCATGGTAACATGCAGCACAGGGATGAACCCTCGGGCTCTTGTAAGGGACAGGAATGGGGATTAGAGCCTGATCTCAGCCCTGCTTATCTGAGGGGACTATCCCTCTAGAGAGCAGGACCTTTCCTTGCTGTTTTTAGAGGCACTGGAGAGTGGCACAAGTCTGAGAAGATGGAAGGAAAAGAGAGAGAGAGAGTGAGAGAGAGAGAGAGATGAGTGGCTAGTGGCTTAATTGCTCTGTTAATTGCTTTGCCTCTGGTGCTCCCATCCCTGAGGAGAAAGGGCCTGAGGGTTATCCCAGCCAATGCTAGCTCCCCTCAATGATGAGCAATTATCTCCCAGGCAGTGACTGCCAAATGTGGATGTCACAAACTAGCTCCATTCAAAATGATGGATGGGCACAAAGCTGAACTTCATCCCTGGAATTAGCACTCAAATTAGGAGCTGACATACCCTGATCCATGTGGATTGGGCCTGACTTTGCGACAGTGCAAATGTCAAGGCCTACCACACCAAAGGTTCGGGTCCTGAGCCCAAGTCTTTTACCGGAGCCTGTCTGAAAACCCTTGTTGGACATTTACAGGTCTGATTTTCCTCTTGTTGAAGCCTCTACAAGATTGCTGTGGCCACGGAAATATTCTGGGTGCTCTGCGTGGAGGTGGCAGCATTTCTCCACTCTCATTGACCAAACTGGGCTAATCTGATCCAGTGAGTCCCATGCTCCAGGGGGATGGAGGAGCACCTGAAGTCATGTTACACACAGCTGGTGGAGATAAGGTAGTGGTCTGCTGCTTTGAAGCCACAGAGGAGGAAGAGCAAGCTGAGAACTTGCACTGGTTTTGCTCTTTGAGTAGCTGTACAGCAACACCTCGGAGCTCCAGTTGTGCCAGGGTGCCCATTCTGGGGGAGGTACCTGCACCATGGGGGAAGGAAGAGGTTTACTCTGCAGAAAATTCCAAATCCTCAAATGAGACAGAGGAAGAAAACAAAGCAAAACAAAACAACCTCCCTTCCCCAGAAATGCAAGGTGTGAAGTGACTTGCCTGTGGACACACAGTAAGGCAGTAGCAGGGTGAGGAAGCACACCCTGTTCTGTTCCCATTAAAGCACACTGCCTCTCCGTTAGGAGTGCCTGCCAGGCATATGATGTGTAAAGTGCATGAGGGTGAGTTTTCCCAAGCAGCTATATAAATGTGCATTATTGCTGTGCCCCTGCCTGCCATATTTCCTCTTCTTTATTCACCAAGTGGTGGGAGCTGTCTCTGGCTCATCAATTAAACCCAAGAGTGATGATTTTCAGAGGTATTGCTACTTGGTAAAAGAAATTCATCCTTAGCCTAAAGGACAAAGCGCAAGGCCTAAGTGTTATTTAAATGGCTCATAAAGCATGTGCTAGCTATTTAGCCAGAGTGAAAATCACCCCTTGCTAACATAGGAAGTATCCTGCTTTCCTCTGCTTTCCCCAGTCTTTTCATGATGATGAATCTCTTTCCTCCCGCTCCCCATTATTTCTGTAAATGAGAATATGCTGTAACATTGCTGAGGTTGGTCTAATTAAATCAGCTCTTTCTTATCTCATTGATCTGCATTTTAAAGCTGAGCTGATTGAGGATGGGAGACTATATTTGATTAGAAATATGTTTTTTTCTGTTAGTTACATCAAAGGGTAGATTACAGGAGAGCAGAGGAGCAGAACTCACATGGCTACTGTTCCTTCTGGTTGTTAAAAGGAAAGAAAACCGACATGAAATAAAAAACAAACCCTGAGATGCATTTCTTACCCATATTTTTTCACAGCAAATGATAATGCCTTTATTTTATCTTCTGGATAAAATTGAACTGGAAAAATTTAATAACAGATACATGAAACTGTGATGCAGAGAAAACATTTCCATAGGCTATGCAATGCTATGGACAGTGCTTTACTTAACATCAGGCAGAAAGCACACTAAAACAGCAATTGCTTCCTGGTTTTATGGGTGGTATCAGCAGAGTCATTCAACATCCAAGACTAAACCCTTACCTGGGCTGGCAGCCAGAGCAAAGGCTCAGAGCAGGGCCCCAGGCTGGTCCTCTGCACAGGCAAATTGCTCAACTGTTGTGCAGTTTTTGTGGCATTTCCAAATGCATGTCTGTGTATATTATTAAAGAAAATATTATGCCTGGTGTGATTAGCTGACAAAAGTCCTTCGTTAAGGTCCTTCATTAAGCAAATGTTTTTGATAGCTCCAAGGATGCCTCATCCTCAGATCAGAGAGGGCTTTCTCAGGGGAAGGGGAGGTAAGGAAAAGGACAGAAGCTAGAAGCTCCCAACTTCATTTCTCTTCCTCTTTGAGTTTTCCAGGAAGACTCAGTGCCATATTTTGCACCAAAAATTTGAAGATGGCACAAATTTCAAGATGGCAAGGAAACCAGCTCTCATGTGACATCCTGTGTTGGGCCACCGTGAAACCATCAGAATATCTCCTAATTTCTCCTCAGTAGGGTTGATACTGAACCAGTGACTTTATTCTTGTGTACCACTGTTGAACCACACTAGGAGATGCAGCAGAACCTCTTAGACCTCCCTCCTCCAGACCACTCCAGAGTGAGGCTGTGCTGCACTTCTCAGAGTGACTGTAGGGAGGTTCCTTCTCTCTGTCAGCTTTGTACCCGTACATCATCATACACGCTGCTCAGTTACTCCTCTTCACTGTTTCATCTCAGGCTTCACTCACGGTCCTGACCTGAACTAAAAAGGTAACTAGTAGAAGGAGTTTGTTGCATTCATTCCCTGCAGCCAGCATCCTGATTGTGGTCTACTTATTTTGTCAGTGGCTTAAACAGCTTCTTTGGAAGAGCTTGCTGTAAGTGGGTGTCAGGATACTTACATTCATCGCTTGGCTCTGAGGTCAAGCAATCAGAACAGTAGTTACAGACAGCAGAGAGAATGCCATAGATCTGGCATGTTCATTTGGAAAGGCAGCATAGCTGTGACAAAACATGGGCTACAAGAAGAGAGACATGAGTTTTACTCCTGGAGTAATACTATGCAATATTATGCTTTATTAATGAAATGTAATAAGTAAGTAGGAAGGAGCAGGAGACTACAGTAATTTTTAATTTCAGCTTTGTGAAGAAAGAGACCACAGTTAGGCATAAGACATGGACAACAACATTAACCATTGTCCCTAGATCAGCCCAGTGCACTTTTCTGAATACCAAAAGCAACTGCAGGAATGAGTTTCTATCTCTAGCTGCACCCCTCCTTCCCCCATTTTACTTGAAATGTTCATGTGAGGGGATTACAAATATGCAAGCATGTAGGAACTCTAGCAAGTTTCATGCTTTCTACTCAAGGGCAGTAATAGATGAGAATGACAGGCTAATTGCAGGAAGATATTTATTAAAAAGAACAGTCTAGACATCAAGACCTGTATGTCCAGAAACTGCTTTAGACCTAGTCCTTAAAATGTGATCAAAGACATTGAAAACTAACCTGTGCGTAAGCTCTAACCACCAACCAAAATACAGAGTGACAATGGTCAGCTCATCTGGCACAGGATTTCTGAAATGTCTGATCTGGAGAGGAACAAAACTAAATGTTATCAATTCATGGCTTATCAGTTTTCATTTGTGTCACAAGTGAGGTGGTGCAAGGGCTTATTTATTTACTATGAAGAAATACAGATATTTATCCTTAAATCAGAATTAAAGAAACTGTCTGCAAGAGATTAATCACAGTATGCCATGATAAGATTTGATAAGCATGAGATGTACGTAGGAATTATTCTTCTGTTTTTGCAGTGGCTGTGTTTGCTAGTATTACTGCTCAGAGTGATAATAGCAGCTCTAGTGGTGTTACTATTAAAATCTATGAAATTTCCCTTGAACCAAAAGAATCCTTCAAGGAATGGCAAAGATGAGAAGGGGACTCAAAAAGCTAGTGAGTTTCCTTCCAGAGGACTGTGATTGCTGTCAGTAGTCACTTAAGTTAGACGGGACTGAATGTGCTTAGTCCTTCAAAGAGGTGGATTTCACGTAGCTTGTTTTGGTTTTATGTGTTAGGCAATGGCAGTTGCAAAGAAAGTGGTCAGGATGCAGGTTTCAGAATTTACCCCCAGATGTGCATTTACTTTCTTCATGGAAAGTGAGCAAGACTTTGCATTTTTGGATAGCCACCCACTACTGGATGTGCATCAATTAAAATATTTATTAAAATGCCAATTCATCTTTGAAGCCAATATCTAATCACCTAGCTGAGCTTTCCTTGTTAGATGCCAATTCCACATGGAATTTCATTTATAAGTAAACAATTATTCACTTTTATTAACTATATGACAGCAGAATTGATCCTGTTTCAAATCTTCCTAAGTTTTGCTTTAACAGATTAATGCAGCAGCCTGCAACGATGGCCTCCATTAAGCCCAATTTAAAGGCTTATTTATGATACTCAGTTCTTATATTTTTCCAAGCAGGAGGTTAACTTCTAGCCCAAAGCAGTCTAACAGTGCCCTCTAAGCTAGCTCTGAGCTAATGTTTCATTTAAAAGACCTGTTTCAAGAACATTTGTACTTTGATTCATTAATTTCCTTTGTGAGGCACCTGTTTACCTGTTTAAGAGGCACCGCAATGGTGAAAATAATAGTGTCTGAGTAATACTGGGGGTGGAGTTGACAGTGTGTATTGAGGAGGCATATAAGTGAAACTGTGTTGCCAAGTTTGCATTTTTTTTATTACAGTGATTAATGGAAATAGTTCTCCTGAATTCCAGGTTGTTATTTTGCCTAGGTTTATAAAGTCTGTTCAACAGGAACTGCGTATACATGTTTGCGTGCAAGTGAGGAGGCTGCCAGCTGATTCCTTTCCTTAAATGTGATTGAACGTAGTGTGGCATTTCTAAGGAACTCTTCTCCTGAAGAAGATTTTGGCATGGAGCTGTTAGGAACTTCTTAGGGTTATTGTCCATGATTTCTGGGCATGTGGATATTCTTTGCTGAGAGTTCAGGAGTTGAATACAAGCCAGAATTCATGAAGTCAAAGTTTCTTGACTAATGAGTGCTGGATGCTCACTCAAATTTCAAGAGAAGCAAAGAACAGGAGAAAAAGGAATTTCACCCTTTTTTTTTTTTTTATCCCTGAGGCATTTTAAAAAAAAAAAAAATACTCCAGTCTGAGGAACTGAGTTTGGAGCAGGACTAAATAAAACCCGGAGGTCCCTTCCAACCTATATTTTTCTATGAACTTTAATCTATTTTGAGAAAGTATTTTTGTCATAAGAAGAAGTGTAAGTAAACCCAGAATACCTCATCATAATCTGGTGAGGGCTGTTTTGGGCAGAAGAGGCCCAGGCAAAAATGAATACCTGAATGTGAGTTTTTGATGTCACAGGTTAACAGCTGTTCCACCTGCCCCCCCCCCATTTTCCCACAGAAACATCCAGAACTGACAAATGAAGATTTCCAAATAAGAAGATACTTTGAAAAAAATACTCTTACAAAGGTCTGTTATAGTGATGCTGTATGCTATTTTTTTTCTCTCTCTCATCTATAGGAAAGTTCAAAAGTATATTCCTTCCATTTGTTTGTTTGTTTGTTTTAGCAAAGTATCAATTGTTTTGAATATCTCCAGCAATTGTGGCAGAGGAGCCAAGCCTATGTGTCTTTGTGTAATATGGGATTCCTATCCCAAGTCTCCTCCCCATCTAGTTGACACCCAGACACAGTCTGGGAAATGCTCAACTTGTTGAGCCCTATTCAGCCCAAAACTGTGTATGGAATAGACCTCAGTAGCAGCAAGTTGTGTATTTGAAGGCAGGTCATTTGCAGAAGCACAGGACTGAGCAGACCAGAATTTTCTCTCTCAGACCCCTTCCTCAGGTCTTGTTCACACCATGTCATGCAACGAAGAGGGATAATTGCGTCTTTGACAAGCTCCGTCTATAGACAATACCCCACAGAGAAGCTGAGACTTCATACCATCCATGGCTGCTGGATAGACACATCTGTGTGCCTGCCCATCTGTGTCTTCAGCAAATTTCACTTAGATGGATGAACTCGTTTTCATTAATGAGATGTCAATCAAAAGCTTAGGAAATGGAGGAAATGCTGCACTGGTTCAAAAAGTCTCTCTGATCACCGTAAAAGTGAACTACCTTGGAGGTGCTTATAATCAATAGGGCATTATCATACACACTAGAGCTGTGTACTTACACCTTTCGCTGGGGCACTGTGTGACCAGCAGTGCCTGTCGCGCGGTGGCTGGAGAGAGCTTGAGCTCTCAGCAGCTGCCTGCATGGTCACAATTACCTCCCAGACAGCCAAGAGTGAAGGGCTCACACCTCATGGGAAAACGCAGCATTGCAATGCGGGCTGGTGACCTTTCCTAGTGAAGGACCGCCAGCCACTGCAGGTCAGATTCCACTTTCTCCCCATCCTCACGCATGCGCTGTCTTATACCCTTGCCTTTAATGAGCCTCCTGTTAGGAGAGCTTTTTGTATTTGAGTGAGCTGTTTGAGCCAGCCTGAGATACAGAAAGCAAACAGTGGCTGTATCTCAGGAGCCTCTTTCAAGGCTACAGGATGAACAAACTGTGGTAGCAAGCAAAGAAGAAACTACTGTGCATGTTCCCCTAATCTCAAATCCCTCTTGGCTGTCTATCTCAGGACCAATATCTGTAAGGAACAGCTAGTAATGGCAAATGGTTATGAGAAACTGGAACTTGCAGTTTGGTCCTTTAACATATTTAATTCTTAAATTGATTTCAGAAGAGAGCGAGTATTTAAGATGTCTCCTTGAAACAGGAGATGATGCTTTTCAGTTTAGCAAATCTTCCTCAAAGGGTTGTATGAGGATTAAAAGTTAATACTACTCTTTTAAAATATATGGTCTCATTACTACCAATCCTACTGTAACTGAAATATCACACATTTTACATTCATTGGGATAACATACAGCACAACAATTTGTAGCTGCTTTAACAATCTAAGAAACTCAAATTGCAAAAATCAGCAGCTAACGCTGCACACCAAATAAAATAAGCAATAAATCCAGAGTGAAAACATTTAAATGGCAGGCAAAGCACACTGTAAAAAAACTCTGTGGGAATAAAAGAAAAGGCTTTGAACTCCTGTGAGTGATAATGGATTTTAAAGTCTTAATGCTGATACCCTGGCTAATAGGGCAACAGCCCTTGAAAGCATAGGTCAGCTTTCCACCTGTCTAACATCATGTGCCCAGCCAATTCTTATCCTTTATTTCCCTGGTGTTGTAAAGCTGATGAGGGACAGAAGCTGATTGAAGACTGTAGTGCCCAGTTTTTCAAAGACCAAATGTTATTTAATGTTCAGTTGGAAATCTGTGTGTGGATTTAAGCCTAGGCTGGTTCTTTAATAATTGCTATGGCTGTTATGTTTGCTCAGAAAGAGGTCAATCCAAGGCTTGTGTTAGATTCCGAAGTCAACTACGGTAGCATTAGAACAGATTTTGTTTATCATTGTAGTTATAAAAAGTATTTTTTGTTTTTTTTCCAGCCTGTCGGGCTATCTAAAGTGTGACAAGGGATGTTACTTAACAACAGCCGGAGGCCTTTGAGGGAACAAAGGCTGACTGATTAAGCTTAACTTGCCATTTTCTGATGAATTCTTTTGAAGAAAAAGTAATTCAGGCATGTGGTTAATGATAGTTTTGAAGGACACAATGGGAAAATATGGGGAAAGTTAGAATTTTATTAGGGTTATAGATTCAAAAATAGGAGATTGGAAATCAACTGGAAGGGTGGGTAGAGGGTGCTTTAAAAATAATACAAGTGCTATAAAATAAGCTACAGTTGCTTTGCTTTTTATAAGGCATCTTTATATGTACAGTAATGAAAAATCCTGCTTCAACTTGTTTAGGAAGTAGTAAAATCAGGTGTGAACTGGGTTTTGTGTTCTATGTAAATCTGAGGTTCCAACAATTGACCTTCACTAAGACAAAATTAACAATGTGCAAAATTTCACACAAAAAAACCAGAAGAAAACCAGGACAAAAATAGGATTTCCCTCTGAAATAGGAAGCCTAGGTTACAAATACCATCTTTATCTTCAGAGGAAGAACTGGGACTCACCAGATGAGAGCGATTTCTCCTACTATATTCTTCAAGGAAACCTGATTGTTGCCATCACAGACTTTTGCTTTTCACTAATTATAATTTTCCAATGAAATACAGTTTTTCTTGTTGCCTGTGTTGAGTCTGAGAAGGGTGGCAGGGGGTGTGAGTAATGGTGACAGGCCATCACCACAGTAGCCCTCATGAGGATATGCCAGTGTCATACAAATTAACTAACGTCCGCTGATGACACAGAAGTGGCAGGTATGATCAGTTCAAAGAAGGTTGAAGTATCATACAGGGAAATTAAAACAATCATAAGTGCTGGGGAAGCAGCAATGGGATGCAATCCAGCAGTTCAAAATGCAAAGTCACATGCTTTGGGCCAATAAGGAGTTCTGCAATGGCTGGGAACATGACTTGGCAGGAGAAAGAGGTAGACATAGCAACTGATCATAGGAAAACTATGAGTCAAAACATAACACTGTGTTGTATCAGGGAAGATATTTTCATTGGGTAAGAGTGAAGAATGTAATAGCCCTGTACTAGACTCTCTGAAAACTCATCTGAAATACTGACTGCCATGCTTGTTACACTTCTGCAAGAATCATGCACTCAAACTGGCTAAGATTCAGTGAAAAACTGTTAGTTATGATAAGAAAAGCTGTAAAGAATCAGGCTAAAAGCATATGCAATGCAATAGCCTGTCTCTGATGGTGACCAAGAGTAAAAGCTTAACAAAGAGTGTAAGATAGTATAATCATGTGTAATAGTTCCCCCAAACACTGTCAATCTTCAGCAAATTTCAATTTAAAGGCTTCCTGAGTAAGAAGCGTTATCTTTGCATTTAATATCTTGAGATTAGTTTTTCCTCTACTGGAATTCCTCCCATAACTTCTTTTGCTCTCTTTGCTTGCAGTTTGCTTTCTGAACCAATGTGAACTTGCAGCATCCTGTGGCAGCAGGGACTTCTGCAGTCGCAAGATGTGGGAAAACCATCACCTTCTGCTTCTTTAGAAATTGATCCTTGTTATTTCCTCTAATGCTACTAATTCTTGTTTTTAAGAAGACAATGAGCAATCATTCCCTGTTCATTACTTTCTCCCTAACAGTGATCTAGGAAATGGAAGTGCCTGTCTTACACCAAGACAGCTTGGCTTGTTAATTTTAACACAATTAAGGATGAGAGAACATGACTGAGATCTATAAATGGGCATCGGGCTATACACCAGTGAAGAGCAAGAGTGGTTTCAGCTAAAGAAAAATTTTGTTCAGGGAATAAAAGAATATTGAGAATGAATAAATTTAGGTTGAAGGGTAGAAGAAAGTTTATAGGCATGAGGTCTGGGATAGTCTTCTGGTTGTGGGTTGGCTTCAGCTGAGCTATAGTTGTACAGATAGATCTATTACTTTTCAAGAAAACAGTTTCACTTTTTCCTAGAAGCCTAGGAGATCAGCTGCATCAGGCATGTTAAATTTGCCCAAATGGAAATGCCTTGGCTAGCATCACTTCAGGTTGCCTTTGAGTCTCTTGTCTTAATAGTTGTGACCCATTTATAAGAGGATCAAGCATGGCCTTCTACTCATGTCTGCAAAGGTACCTGAATGAATGACCCAGACACTTTAATCACTCAGACACCCTCCTCCTTGGGGAGGCTGGAGAGAATCCTGAATGATTTAAAGACAGAGCATACAATTCCATAGAATTAATTGATTTTAAAAGTCATATAATATGATGGCAGAGGACCCCACTTGATGAGTTGGGAAGGCTCTTCCCATTCCCTGCCCTATTTTGGGGAATGAAAAAGTAGTTTTAAGTACCCACTCAATTCCTGTCATTGCAGGACTGTAATTTAACACTATATCTCCCCCCAATTTTATCCCCTTTAGCTCTAAAACCTCTTCTGATGGAGTTTTGTTCCAACACTTCCCCCAGAGGACTCTGCTCTCCTGTCTAATAAATTTCACAGTTAGGAAGCTTTCTTTGATGATTTGTCACTCACAGCCACATAAGAATGGATGAGGAGCTGGCTTCAGATGTCAGAGATGAAGCGTACTTATGTACATGGAACAGTCCCGAAAGGAGTGAGATGAAGGACTACTGCAAATATCAGCAGCATGGTTACCTTTGCTCACCTTTTATATAGCAGGGATCTAGCAAGAAATGTGAAGGTGTGAATTTCAGCACTTATGAAAATGCCAGATTTACAGCCTTAAATAGCAAAGTCTTCTGCCTCTTCACAAAACAAATATAGCAGGATGTCCACTGTGAGAGTTTTCTCACAAGTAGGCGTCAGCCCGAGGGTGAAGCATGGTGAATAGGCACCCAAACTTGGGAAGAAGTGGTCTTTCATCCTCTGACCTACAGAAATTGAAGCAGGGTCACCAGTTTATTGCACTGTTGATGTTTGACATGGATCAAATGAAAACACTTGGTTGTTATCGATATGGGTTCACTTTAACATGGCAATGGAAGATTTCCTTTCCAATTACTAGTCACTGAAATCACCCTGTCACCTGTCAGTGGCTTTAAAAACAATGTCATGGAAGGTGATTTGGGCTGAGATGTCATCTATAAAATATTTATTATAATGAGATATATGGGTTTCAGTCACTTAGTGCATCTTGTGGTAGCTGCTAGATGGGTTAAAGACCAAATTACTCAATCCTAATGGCATACACAGTTCTTGCACAGTATTTTTATTGCTAATTACTTGGTGGCATTATATTCGCATAAAATAAGACCAATATGGACATGGCTTTTTGGGCAGCCAGTTTGGACCTCTCCTGTGTAGCTCTTTACCTTGTCAACGGAGGTGAATCACTAGTTGAAGCAAGATCCAAACTGAAGCGGGTGTGTTTAATTACCCTTGAAAAATGGAAAGGTCAAAATAGGGCAGGACTGACAAAGTCAACTGAGCCTCTGGACAGAGTCCAAGCTTCAGTCCTAACAACTGTCATCTCCTTGTTTCTTCTTTTGGAGGAGTCTACCCTTAAGTGTAGTTGTAAGAAGATATTCACACTGTACATTTCTGTAGTTCTCTGTTTTTCTCTTTTCTTTTCTCTCTCCTTCTTTCCCTCTTCTCATATTCCCTCTTTCTTCCTCCCTCTCCCCGTTCTCTCTCTCTCCTCCTCTTTCGCTCTCTTTTATTTTTGCTACCATGTGAGAACTTAGAATTTTCTATTCTATTCTATTCTATTCTATTCTAATTCCTACCCATTTTCTATTTTTACTATTTTTCTGACAGGCCCACTGTCAGGGTTCAGAGAGGGTTGGCTGCTTTTTGGGGCTGGGGGCCATGGCAGCTCTCCCAGGGCAGCAGGGCAGGACCTCACAGCCAGGGCTGATCCCACCACCATCCCCCAGCCAGGAGCAGGGCAGGCTTGGGGAGCAGCTGGGGGAAGCCCCAGTCCTGAGCATCAAGCACCTCCCTGGGGATGAGAATAGACCAAGTCCAGACTGGAACATCAGCCTGTGGGTGGGGGATCAGGATCAGGCACAGTGAGGGAATCCAGGATGAGACACAGCCCGAGGTGGCAAGGCAGGACCATGGGCTGGCGCTGAGCTGGCCCCCAGACTCAGCAGCAAGACCCCCACTGTGGGGGGGCTCTTATAGCCCTGCCACATATTCATCACACAGATATTATATATAGACACACACATATGTAGAATCTATACATCATAACATTTTGCGTATGCACATCTGGTGCATAAATATACGCACAGAGAAAGGCACATTGATAGAATCAATTAAATGCTCTCTCTGTAACACTCAGGTTTTGCTGATCGTTAATCACAGACGCCTGATATCTTTTTATCTCAAGTCAAAGATTCCCAGTCTCCTTTATAGTGATCAATACACTGGGATCATCTCACAAAGTCCATGGATTTTTATTCCAAAGATCTGACAGGACAATAACTGTATGACTCTGACCCATGTAAGAGGCTTTGGGTAATGCATGTGTAAGACTGCTTGTATTCTATCTATAATTCATTTGCAGCTCGATCTCTTGGGGGAGCGGGGGGAATCATGGCAGCTGTTTAACAACCCACAGTTACAACAGAAAGTAAAGGGAGCTACAATTCAGCAGAAACATCATGTAAAGATTGTGCTCACTGGACCAGGGAACCTGGACTAACATTCTTATTTTTGTGAGAAGTGTTGGGGGATTTTTAATGACTGTAAGATCCTTGACTTTACAGCTCAGTCAGAAATACAATAGCCATAATAACATATTGTAGTGATAATATTCTTACAACTACAAAGTTTTAAGGATGTACAAAAGGAAAAGTTAGTGTAGAGAAGTAATATAATTTATTAGACCAACAGAGACACCTGGAAAAAAGCAGACAAGCTTTCATGCACAAAGGCCTTACTGCAACTGTCAGACAGAGAAAATAGATGTGAAGCTAAGTAGGGCAAGGTGTAATTGCTCTGAGTTTAACATTATTATGTTAATTGTTTGAGAGAAAAGGCGGCTGATGAAAGCGAACTCCTATGGGACAGAGAGGGATGGGTTATTACTGCCCCGGTAACCGTGTGGACATCAGGATGTGGTACATGTGCAAAATGGCTGCGCTGAACCATGTCCAGGAAGTAAACACAAGAGTGTAGCTCGAGCTAAGAGATTTCTGCAACACATTGCTCTTTCCTAACTCTGTGTCCCCTAATTCCCACAGAGACAGCCCTTTGGGGAAACAGGCTGGGGGTTTTGTTTTTTGGGGTTTTTTTTGTTTGTTTGTTTTTAAATACTGATCTTTTCAGCCTTCCAGTTCATGAGCAGAGAGCAGAAAATACCAGCTTTAAGTTGCAAGATATTGTGACACTTCTACATAGAGTGAGGATTGCTGCATCTATGGATACAGTCAACAAATCATTCAATTTTTCTGTTGTCAGCAACATTGGAACGCACTCGAGGGAGCTGGGAAATCAATTGTACTGAGGCTCAACTCCTTCAAACAAAATGAATAAAAAAAGAAAGATTGTGAGGATAAACTTAGAAGGACTATTCCAAGATTATTTGCCCTGTCCCCTTAATCAAGACTGGCAAACATTCCTTAAAAATGACAGATGTTTTTGAGTGATAAATATTTAGAATGGACAAAAAAAGCTGCAGGGATTTTTTTCTTAGCATTCTGTTGTGCTAAAAGCCGAAAATTCATTGGAAAGTGGTGACAAAGGCCAGAAAAGATTTAATAAAATGGAAAGGTCTGAGAAGCCAACTTTTCAGTGATTTTTTTTTTTTTTTCATACAACTGAGTTAGTCAATCATAGGGTGCCTTTGTGGAGCTATAATCAGTGAAAACTGCTGTTATCCAATAGGTCGCCTTTTCCTTTTAAATTTATTGCTTCATTAAAAACAAACAAACAAACAAACAAACACAAAGTGTTTTGAAGATGACATGGAACCAAAACCATGAGAGCTTTATGTATCAGACTTCAGGTGAAGCATATATGGTCAAGTGGTGGATTCTTTTCTCCAGTCTTCATGACACTGATCCAAGGCTGCCTGTCTTTCTGAAAGACATGCTCAGGTTCACCGATACCTATTTCCTCCTGTGTCGGACAGGTGTCCTCTTCTGGAAGTGAAGCGGGGGGCAGGCAAATCAATGTCTCCTCCTCTGCTTCATGGCTGGGTGGGTGTATGCACACACCATAGAGTGCCTGTGGCATGCAGAGAATCCAGCGCATCCTTAATGTGTGACTAGTCCGTGTGCCCTATTTTGGATACACATGGGTAGACAGCAGTTGGACACATCCTTGCATGCTCCCTGCCTGAGATTCAGGGAATTAAGGATGGGGGTGGGGTTGTCAGGAAGATGCTGCTCCTTCCAGAGCTATCCATACAGAATAGTACATGCAGAAAAAGACTGCAGGTCTGGTGGATGATGAGTTCAATGTGAATCTGCAACGTGTCCTTGCAGCAAAAGCCAGCTGCGCAGAGAACAAGAACATAGCCAGCAGGTCAAGGGACAGACTTATTCTCTTCTATTTGGCACTTGCGAGACAGCGTTGGGAGTCCACTATGGGCACTGGCACAGGCACAAGCACAAAAAAGGCATTGACATACTGGGGCCATGTGTGTCAGCAGCTGGGGCACAGGACATGGCAGGATAGGCTGAGAGAAGTGGGTTTGTTCAGCCTGGGGAAGGGAAGGCTGGCTAACTATGTAACGGGAGGGTGTGTAGAGAAGACATAGCCAGACTCTTCCTAAAGATGCACAGCAATAGAAGAAAAAGGAAACAAATTCTACTTGTAGCACAGGAAATGCTGTCTCAATGTAAGGGGGGGGAAAAAAAAAATCACGATTGGAAGTGGTCAAATAGCGTCCCAAAAATACAGTGGCATCTCCATTCTTTGAATAACCTGCTCTTCCTGGACTTCCTTTGAGCGTGAGGTTGGACTAGAAACCTCCAGAGGTCCCTTCCAAACTGACTTTTTCTGCAAACCTGTGATATAGCCCTCTCCCAAGTACCTGCTGATACTACTGAAGATCCAGCTGTGGACTTCTTCCTAATCACAATTTTTCCTGGATGTCAATGTTTATGCCATACAATAGGAGAGGAAAGAATAGTGGACACAGGGCAGGGTGTACTTCCAGAAATAAATCTCATATCTGCAGCTTGGTCCCTGTGCATGTCTAGGGAGACCTTATGAAAGTTGGTGGCTAGGAGGGAGTCATAGCATGGAGATGGTTGAACCATGAGTTGTTCAGTTCAGAGCTGGAATCCTGGTGGGGATTTCTGTGTATCTGAAACGGAAATGAGTCAAAGGCTTACCACAGTGAGGGGTAAGTCAACCCCAGGCAAAACCAGACCTTCCATTTTTTAAATGGACCCCCCTCAAATGTGTTTGTGTTGCAATGACCCAGTGAGTTACTGCAAGTCAGCTGAATGGACATAGCTGACCCTGCTCTGACTGCAAGGTAAACTCTTTTGACACTTATGGTGGTTTAGACTTATGTGTTTCACCTTTTTGTTGGTCTGGGTCTGCACACAGTTGGTTGTGGGAGTTTAGCTGACACACCATAATCCATTAAAGTCCTGTGAAGTAGATAATATGCTTCTATCCAAAGAGGAAGAAAATGAAACATATAAGCTCAGTGCTCTGCAACAGTCAAAAAGATATGGGGAAGAACCTGGAGTAACACAGACCATGCTTCTAAGCTGCTGCAAAAGTACCACAGGCTCCCAGATCTTGGATGCTGTATTTGTTTTTTTTGTCCTCACAGAGGAAGCAGTACAACTAGAAAATGTAACACATATGAACTAAATAATGAAATAGCTTCCCCAGGAGAAGAGATGACCTAGGCTATCAATCACCAGCTTGAAAAAGAGATGTTTGCAGGGGTGGTAAGAGAGAAGATGAACGGGGTTAGGTAGGCTAGATGGATCTTTGACCTTAGGCACCAGGACTATTTGTATGGTCTTACTGGCCACACTGAGCGCTGCTCTTCTCTGGATGCCTTCTGGTTCACAGCCATGAAACTGAGAGCAGAATCAAGGGATCTCTGCTTTGTGGTATTTGTCTGAGCTCTGCCTTGAGTCCTTTACAAGTTTTCCACCTGCCTTCGCTCAACCCCAGGGAAACTGATGGCTCTCTGCCAACCTTTGTCAACAGCATGTGCAAGGACAACATTTGCAAGACAAAATGACCAGCATAAGATTTTTTCCGTAAAGAAGAAGAGGGTGCTTTATTAAAAGGTCTGTTCTGCATCTAAGAGGTTAATAAATATTCACTGAGACTCATCAATGTCAAGACTAAAACCAAACAGGAAAATGGCAATCTCTTTCTCCTTTGTAAAGGAACTTGTTGAAATAACTGCCTAAGTCTGCCCTCTGTTTACTAAAACGGCTTCGGAAATCTCTAAATCCATTTATCCTGAGGATTATCATCATCTGGTTTCCAGACAACATTCTCATTTCCTCCAGTGAGGTTTTTTGATACCTTAGGCCATTAGCTGTGGTATTGATCTTTCCTTAATACGTGAGATTTCCTACAGCAAAGGCAGCTCTGCATCTAAAAAAACCCCAGCCAAACCTGTTTTATCTGAATAGCCAGAATAGCATTTTGTTAGAGACAAAATTTAACGTTCTTTAGCTTTTGTTTATAATAAATGTATCAGGGCAGGCTCTGAATACATCCTCCACAGAATAGACTGAGCCTGTTATCAGCCACTTGGGGAAATTCTGTTCCAGAGACAAAAGCTTGTGACATGCCAGTCCTTCAGCTGCTAGTACTATGGCTTGACCCTGGGGAAAGAGATAATGGGCAGCACTCAGGAGTGCAGCCTCTGAGATTTTACCTGGCACTTCTTGCCCCAAAATCTACCCTTTTGACAAATCCTGTGCAGCATTCCACAAAAAATTAGTAACCAAATCCCTTATTATTCATCCCACATCACCTGACGGGACTAGTCAGGATGGTGCCTCTGTAATAGAAATGAAAGGAAGAAACCTTAAGCAAAGGTCTGATAAAAGAAATCAGCACACCTTTACTCCTTGTTTCCTCTTTACAGTCCTGTTTCCCCTTTTGTCTTCTACTTACTAGACAATGTTGGAAGCCCACAGTTACTCCTCCATTTAAGGAAGACAATCCAGTAACTTTGGAAAGAGGGAGATGGAGACACCTGGGAAAGGAGGCCAGAGCATTCGGACCATCAGTAGCTTGGACAGGTGGGAATCTATTGCTTCTTCTTCTGAACTAATTGGAGCTTGTTGAAAAGCTTAGGTTTCAAAGAAAATGTTTTCCCTGTAGCTGTAATCCCAGAGGCAGAGAGCAAAGAGTTAAATTCATTAACCTTAACTTCTGGGATGAACTTCTCTTCCTTTTTGTTCAGCCAGAATCTGTATATAAACAAGGCTTATGCCCCCCACCCCCAATACCATGACCTTCAGCAAGTCTCTCTCTATGCTAAACTTAAGTGTCACCCAGCCCCATAGAGAGTTAATAGGAGGAGGGAGGTTCCTCCAAACATTGCAAAAAAAAGTTGACTAAAAATGTCTATCATGGAATAGGAAAAATGTTAGAATTTTCTTCCTGCTACTTTGGACTTCTTTTGGTGCTTGAAGCATAATGTTCAGCAGTTACAGAGAAGTATGATTTAGAATTTCTATATGAACATCAGAAGAGCCCTTCAATGTATGAAAGTCTTCATTAACACCAAGGAGAACTCATTATGGCCAAAAAATTCAAATTCATGTGCCTCAAGTAAGAATAAGTATATACTTTATCAATTTTTCAGTATGTCTGAGAACCTGCAGATAACATTTAAGATGAGTTCATTACAGGAACCTAAATATGGATTAAAGGATTAGTTTTAGACATTAAATTCTGAAAAGTTTAGCTTATGTAACTTACCAGGGCCACATGGCAAGTTGTTGGATTTCTCTTTATATGTAGAATCACAAACCTTCTTAAATAGGAGGCAGGATGCAGCAGAGGTTCCAGGTTTGTCTTCCTTGTTTGCCATGAACTGCTTCTTCCAGAAACCCAATAAAGAATGAAAAAACATAGGACTTGGTTTTCTTTCTTAAGTTTCGTTCTCAATTGTATTAACAAATAGGAGTGATCCTGCAGTATAACAAAACAAAACCCCAACAAAAAATCCCCAAACAAAACAGTCATTTAGGCCATAGACAGATGCTCAGTGTTCAAACACCTCCACCAGTTGATGATATTATCATGTTCAGCTGCTATTTTGCCCTCTGAATTTGGAACTCTCTTTTCCTTTTCCCTTTCTGCAAGCCCTTCAGCTCTGCCAGCAAAATGAGTCCTGTGAACACTCCCTAACTCAAACAGTATAAATAGGTGATTAGAGTTATTTTAGCTAGTTTTGGTTGAAGAGGATGTAACAGTTCTGAAATGGGGGTGGAGATCAAGTAATTTTTGGCTAGGAACAGTAACAGCTTCAACACAGAGAACAGAAAATTTGGAAGAGGACACTACTTTTATGAGATGAACATACTGAGTTCAACCTTACAGCCCTCAAACTAATTACCCTGAGATAAAGCAAGTGGATTTTAACTTTTCTTTAAATAGTGAAGATAATCCGGTAGTGATTTAACAGTAAATGTCATAGCAAACAGATTCAGGACTAGAGCTCAGCCAAACAAGCAATGTTCTTTCACGTGCAGTTTCACGTGGCAAATCACCTATTAAACAAATACCTATGCTTTTCTTAATTAAAAGTTTCTGGCTTTCTTCTTCTTCTCCCAAATCGTGCCAGTAAAAACTCTACATTTTTGGAAGCATATCTAGTTATACGCAATATCAGTCAGGGTCAAAGATCTTCTTTGCTGTTATTTTGAGCCCGCTTGCAAAACAGGAGCTGCACAAAATGTCAGCTCGCTTGTGGCCTGTGAAGGCTGTATTCGAGCAGCACTTCAAAGAGGCAGCTTGGGGGAAATTCGTTCTCAGCTCACTGTGGGGGCCTATGTGATTCGCAAAGCCCCCGTCGGCGCTGGCGACAGCTACGTGGCCAGAGCTGTGCATGTCTCTATGGGAAATAAGGCTCTAAGATTTCACACAAATTAAGACTTCCTACTTCAGGCAAAGTTTGGATACCTGTTACAAAATCAAAGCAGCTTGTATCCCCTTTGTTATGCAAATACTATAATAAAGAAGGCTGGAGTGGCAAATGTGGTCAGTAAGTCATTTCCCATCATAGTTACCTGCTTCTAGCCTTAAGTGGTCCATGAAAATGTTACAGCAAAACACCACAAAGTTCTTCGTATAATAGCCTAGAACAAACATCTTTATAATTAGTACAGTGAAATTTAGAAGACGTGGGGTAGAATCATGTTCCTTTGAAATATATGGTTCCATTAAGATAAAATAAAATATTTACAGAAATTAGATGAGGTAATGAGAATTTCGTTTTGGAGAAAACTCATAAAATGCCAATGATATCAGGGCACAATTTCCTCTCTTTTTTTGGAACCAAAATTTCCAAAAGGAAATATTTTTGAAAGAAAAAAGGTGAATTAAAATAACTTATGACACAAAATAACGATGTTGAAAAAAAATTTTCAATTTTCTAGCTAAAAAGGAGTTTTTTGATCACCCCAAAGCAATCTGGTTTTGGAGGAAGAGGGAAATCTGCTTTCAGTGAGAATATCTACGGCTTTATTTTGCATCAAACTGAAATAAATTTTATTATCAAAATTCCTCACAGATGAGAAATATTCCCTTAAAACAGACCTGTGTTACATGGACATGGCTAGTAGTCCGGTGATGGCTGCAAAGGAAGGGTTATTTCTGGTGGATAAATTCTGCAGTTTCTTTGATGCTCCTCTGTAATTAGGGACCCTGAGTGATGAGTGGAGACAACTTATCTTAAAAAGCTGATAAGGTTATCACTGCCAGTTTGCTGTCCCCTTCCTCCCTCCCCCCTCTGCCCTACTTTACCCTCATCCCACTCACCAACACCTAAACTACTTTTCTAACAGCTCCAGGACTACAGGGCAGAATTTTAAGGAAAGTAAAGTTGGTGATGAGTTTCCATAAAAAGTAATGCTGATGGCTGCAGTGATGAGGAAGCCTAATGGATGAGCAGCTCAGATGTCTTGCTGTGAAGGGCAGAGGGGGCTGCCAGAGGCAGGACTTTGTCTGTTGGCATCTTAACTGCCAGATTTCAGAACTGCATATAAAAATGCAAACCCTGATGCAGCCCCTGGCAGCTTCTTGGACTTGGTCTGATTCACACCAGCCTACAACACGCTGAAGAAAAGCTTTGAAGAGCAGGGAATGATGGTCTTGTAGGGAACAGGATCAAACCAGGTAGGATTTAGGAACAAGATCTATAAATTAACTGTACATTTCAATAGCTACAGTAGAAAAGATGAGGCAATAAAAGCAAGTGGTAGCTAAGGAGTTAACTGTGGATCCCATATGGCATATGTCCACTGCATTAGGAGCAGGCTAGGATTGAAGTCTGCTTAGACAGGCAGAGAGAAAATGTAGAGAGTGGCACTAAGGGGAGCAAATGGAAATTCCCATCTTTTTTAGTGACTTTACACTGCCTACGTAGAACTCACAAACTTCTCTACACATTGGCTTTCCTGACTGTGAAATATGCAGTAAAACTGAGCCAAGTGTGGCTGTAGCATTACGGCAGGACCTCTGAGACAGGACTTTGCACACATCAGGGAGTGTGGGTTGGCCAGGGTTTGTAATAGCACAGCTTTTGGAAACCCAACATTGGAAGACAATGCCAGTTTGTAGACTGCAACTTGCTTAAAAGTCCTCAACTAGAGAATGTTACTTGACAAATATACAGTATTTTTGTAGCTTCTGGGGGCTGCAAAAAACGTGTTTTTCAGCTAGACCAGATGCAAAACTAGGTGAGTTTTTGGAAGCAGAGGTTGTCCAGAGAGGTTGTGCATTCTCCATCCTTGGAGGTTTTTAAGACTTGACTCACTAGAGCCTCGAGCAAGCTCCTCTGATCCCGTAGTTGACCCTACTTTGAGTGGGAAGTTGGGTTACAGAGCTCCTGAGGTCTTTTCTAGGCTGAATTATCTTATCATCCTATTTTTATTTTCCAGTACCAATTAAAGCAAAACAATATCAAATTATGAGCAAAAGATTTTATGCAATTACTTACTGGTCCCTTAGTATTGCTAATGAGTGCAGAAACATAAAAGATCCCCCCGTCCCCTAGAGGGGGATCTAGGAGATGGATCTAAGGAGATCATGCCTTATATGCAAGGCATGATTCTTAAGGGGTTTAGCAGGTATCAATCCCCACTTAGTGCACCAGTAAAAGACACAAGGCTTTCTACTGTGCTTTTCATGCCTCCCTTACACACTCCCTTCTGCCATTTGTAACTCTTACTGTAAGATGTAGCAAAGTCTTCATTTCACCTCCCTGTCAATATTTATTGTGCACACGTATTTTGAAGGTTTTAAGATAATGAAATAAAATTCTTGCCTGAATTCATCAAGTCCGATATGTCTGCAGCATACAATTTGAATGCAGAATGATGTAAAACTGCCATAGGAGACAGTAAAATAGATCAACCTTTGTGTAATTGAATGATCAAGTTCTCAGTCATAGCAGTGATGCCAGTGGGCAAAAAGGATTGTGGCCTCCCAGTTCCCTCAGCAAAACCCTTTTCTGGCAATTACGTGGCTTCAAAGTTGGCTAATGGCAAAGATTCATCAGCAAGTGATCTTTGTTTTCATACTACTACATAAAACATGTAAGATGCTTGTGGAAGATGTCATTTTAAGGAATGCATCCACTTACAGGAGCAGCTCTTATAAGTGAAGATAATTTTAGGTTTTAGGATTAGAAATGGTTTGCTATGCTTGAACTGCAAGTAGTGACTTATGGTTATTGCCTAGAAAATGTAGTTCACCTGAAAATAATTATCTTAAGATTGCTTAAGTATCACTGGCTAATGTGAACAGAGTCTTGATTAAGGCAGTTTTAAGGAGGTGCATTGCAAGGTATAGAGATTTAAAGGAAAACGGTGTTTTCCCAGAGCTGTTCACATATTTCTCATAATCAGTCAGACCCTCCTTCTCCCTCCAACATCATTTTGATACCGATGAATTCATTTACATAAATTATTAGATATTGAGTGGGGAGACAGAGTAAGAGAAAGAAAGTAGGGGAAGTGTCTCTGGCATTTCCTCTGGGATCAGTGGGGGAGGTTACCAGAAGGGAGTTGAAAACTGGGACAATTTAAATTAGTCATTGGTAACTGAGAAAGTAGAACAATACCCTAGACGCATAGTGAAATGTGGAGGGAAAGGGAAAGAAATCTCTGGATAACTGTACAGATACAAAGATGTTCCTGGGCCTGCATTAGCAGAGATTTCTCAAGTCCGTAACAGCTCAAAGCATGTAGCAGATTTAAGAGGAAAGAGAAACAAAACTGAAAGCTTTATTATTATTATTTTCATGTATTAGCCAAAACAGGGAAAAGTATCTTACCTACCACGAATCAGCATAAAGGAACTCTTAAGGGGACAAAGGGAACCATTTTAAAAAATTCAGTTTGATTGCAGATGTCGATATCCCAGGCGAATTTGTAGTCTTGGGGCTGGAGTCTTACTCATGCTCTACAGAAATGGAGAGAAGCCAAACACATCAGTGTCACATTGAAACCAGGGCCCTGGGGAAGCAATCCCTCTGGAGAAACTCCCACTGCGTGCTGGTACCACGAATCATGTGTGGTTTATACTTGTGCTCTGGTTACAGCTAGTTGGGAATTATTTTTAGCTCTCCATTCAGAAATGAAAATTCATCAGAAATGCTTTCCTTTATTTTTTCTCACTGCCCTGGAACTTAGATGCTTCAGTGGAGCAGATCCTCTGATAATGTTTCTGAACAAAACCAGAGAAACAGAGAACTGTCCAGAATAACCAAGATAGTAATGATACCAGCTGGAAGCTAAGTTTAAAGGTACCTCACAGTCCAGTGCTGTAAGCAGGCAAGTGAAAAACTGAACGAAGATCCCTTCTACACCCAGTTTGGCCTATTGGTTATTCTAGTTAGTGCAGTGCTGTGTTGTGAGTGTCACATGGGCAGCTGACTGCTGATTTGCAGTGTTGTAGCCCATCACTTTTCTGGAGAGTCTCTCCTAGCCAGTTCTTAGCTGGAATCTCTTGATTTGCTTATATCTGTTTTTACTCAGGGTTTGACTTCAAATAATGCCCCCCCCCCCCAAAAGGGGGGGGAAGAGGGGGCTGGGGGTACTCTACGTCAACACACAGACTCAGTAATTCACAGATTTATAGTTTCTCCTGGTGATTCCTTCTCAAACACCCAAGAGGACATGAAAACTGCTAAGTGCCTATAGTCCCTTCTTCATATTTATGATCCCTCTAGCAAGGCTCTACATTGCAACTGCAATATTTTGCATTTTTTATCCTCTTCTGCCTATTGTATGATTGTGGTTGTAAAAGAGAAGACTGAGGGCTTGTGTTTGATTTCCAACGTCACCTCTGCTGTGTGTAATCAGCGGTGTTTTTCAGGCAGAAAGAACACGGGTAAAGCCTCATGTTTGCCTTCTGTTCCACATGAAAGGACATCACACATCCTGTTGTTCATCAGTCAAGGTTATTCCTCTTGGCTGCCTGCTTGCTTCTCCCATTACTTGTGCCTTAAACTCTGCCTTATTCACTTTCCTGTAGCTTAATGTGCCCCTGGTTTCTTTCCTTGCTTTCCCCAGGCTTGTCAAGGTGGCAATGGGGAGAGTTAGCGGCAGGCATGGTGCTTTTTAGTTATCCATACTACTGACACCCTCTGTCTTACCTGATTTTGGCATAACAGAAATGCCACATCTGTACATATGTGCCCTTATTTTAGAACATGAAATATTTAGGGGTTATACAAGTATTAAAATTAACATTCTGACTCAGAAGGTGAGACCAAGACATAAGTGTGGAGTCAGCAGCTGTGCTCTTGGCATTGCCATCCTCCTGAACCCATGCTGGTTTGGCACTGCAGGAGGGGACCACAAGAACTCTGTGCCAGGAAGGAGTATGGTTTTGAAGTCCAGTTTTGTTCCAAGTCCAAATGAAACCCAACAAAAATATTGATAATCTCCATGAATGAAAAGTTCAGGGAGAAATGAAATACTTTTTGAGAACACAACACTTTCGTTCAGAATTTATTTTTTCAATACACTGCAATCATTTTTTTATAATTTTTAAATCTTTTCTTTTCTCCCCCCCCCCCCTCCTTTTGGTCAGAACTAAGCACAGAATGAGAAATGAAAATAATTTTTTTTCAAATGTCAGAAATGGGACAGACTGACACTGCTGTCACACCTCTCCCCTTCTACTCCTCCTCATCCCTTCCCAGTTCTTCCACATGAAATTTTGGCAAAAATAGATGAGATTTTCCATATGTGAAGTAAGTGATAAAGCACCCACGCCAGGTTCTGATGAAATCTACTGTCATCCCAATCTGACATGACATTGCCAAGCAAGGTGATTGATCTGTAGGGTCTATCTTACAGTGACAACTATAAAGTTGTGAGATCTGGCTACCAACCAGAAAATGTACTGGTAGACTTAAAGCAATGTTTCAGCAAGTCCTAAAGTTTTGCTTAGGCCTGGGGGCCTGTTATCAACTGCGTCTTCGTATCATTGCTGGTTTGATTCACAGGAATAGTGGTGAGACACCTCAGTGTCTAGGGGGCTGCCCCTGTCTCAGGGTATGTTTGTGGTGAAATTTGATGCTTGGGAAGGTGCATGGGAAGAACAACCGGCGTAGCAATCACGCTGCTGGAATGAGTTGCTGTTCCACAGCCAAGTGCCGGTTGGGAATACTGTCACAGTTCTGCACCGCAGAGGTCCCAGTTTGAATACCTGAAGGCTTGAAGCCTTGATTTTCTATTACTTTGTATGTCCACAAGCACTTTTTAATGCAAGGGTTTAACAGAGTGCAATAGCTTTTTGTGTGCTTGAAGTTAATCTTCACATAGGCCTGCCTTTTTTCCCATCAGGGTTTCTCGGAGAGAAATGAGTGTACACAGGTTGTGTAGTGTATGTGCAATCAGCCCATCTGTTGCATCCTGGAAGTATCAGCCTTGTAGTGTGAGTGCCCAAGCAGAGAGAAGGCTGCCATACTTATTCTTGGGTCTTCCTGGATGGAAATATGTACAAACACAGTGGATGCCATACAAACATATATGGAGTGAAAGCTAGCACCTCTAGGAAGCTTTAGTCATGCTGGGCACACACTGTAGGGATGTTCAGCACATATACTGTGGACATACCCAGGATCTACCCGGTGTCTACACAGGCAGCACCCTACCTGATAGAGTGACTAGATATCCAGCATTGGAGATATCTTCTCAGTTAGCTGCTGGTCAGCTGGGCTGCTGAGATGACTTCCATCAGCCAAGGTGAAGGAAAGACTAATAAACAGGCATGACATGTGAGAAGCTGTGCAGAGATGCAGGAGTGTAGGAGGGCTCAAGGAGAGCTCATGAGCTATAGTACAACAAACCAATGAGTTTCCTCTGTTCACTGTTGTCAGATTCTCCTCTGAGACCTTCAGTATTGCATCGTCGCTATTATCTCCCACTCCTGTAATTGCTTCCCACTCCTTTTCCATCTTGCCTATCCCATCCTCGTCCCCCAGATTTCTTCTGCCTCCCACCCTACTGTCCCTTCATGTGTGCCTTTGCTTCTCCCTTATTGCATCCCCTGTCCCTGCTGTCTCTTTCTTTCCTGGGCTGGAAACCAAGCAACACATCTAATTTCCCCTGGATAACTCCATCCAGAACAGCTTTGGGCACTCTAGATCCTGGGATGTGTTACAAAGCCACTGGAACTTGCTAAAGTCTGTGCTGACCTCTTAGATCTTCTTATCTTGAGGTCAGTGTCTCACTGAGCTTTGTCTCAATAAGGAGATGTGCCTTGCTGGTTAGGAAATGCTGGCTTGTAATAATATATTTGAGTCAGACTGTCTGTGAGGGACAATCTGTGTGTCTCTGTGTTGAGGGAGTAATTTTGGGAATGGACTTTCTCCCCGTCTAATGCAAGCTAATCTTGCTGCCCCAGACTCCATGGTGAGGTTAGCAGCTGTTTGGCAGTGTGAAGAGTAAGGAGTAACAGTTTCTTCATGGACGTTTTGGGATGCTGTGGTTGGAAAACTAGGTCTGCCTATCTGTTCAACTAGACATTTGCGGAGTTCCTAGAAGATAGACTTATCTGCCAATGGAGGAAATCTCATCTTACACAAAGCTGTTCTCAAAGTCTTTCAGAAGCAGGTTTTCCCATTGAATAGAGCATGAACCAGGGACAGATGTGCCACTGAAATGTTACTGTCACCTTGCACAGCAGTGTACTACCAATCCATGGAGTTTCTCCAAACTCATGCTCATGTAACACTTGCTTTTCTCCCTTGCTTTCATGGCTGTGATGGTTGATGTATACGCACTTTGAATCACCTGTTTCAAGAGGCATCGCGTGACAATTACAAGGGCATCTGTTTTCCAGGGGAAATGGCACAAATTCCCTAAGTGTTTGCTGTGACCCTTTGGCTTCTGACAAATCTGTCAGTCATCCATCTAGAGGGTAAATTGGTTCAACATATTTTTCATCTTTTGTTAAAAAGTAACTCTTCTACTCAAATCATTACTGCATTGTCTGTTTCTGAACATTTACATCCTCAGTGCCAGATGATGGAATTTCCAGAACTTCCTCTGTTGCTTCCTTAATAAGAAAAGAACATTTTCAAGATAGAAAATGTGACTTTTTAAGCTTTTTGAAGGATGTTGTTCTCTCCCAGGGAATTTGGGGTGGTTTCTCTACTGCCGGAAGGCAAAGCTCAGTTTCTGTATCTGCAATCAGACAA
Source organism: Aquila spilogaster (assembly GCA_024606505.1). Lineage (NCBI taxonomy): Eukaryota > Metazoa > Chordata > Aves > Accipitriformes > Accipitridae > Aquila > Aquila spilogaster. Next base: position 10,420,129 of record JANHGO010000063.1, on the reverse strand, counting down.
ATGAGGACAAATCAGCTTACCAACAGGCAGTGTTAACTTGGGGAAGGAAGAAAACACACACAAAGGCCATACAGCCAATCCACAATAGGCCCAGAACTGTGTGCATGGGACAAATTCACTAGAGGTTTTTCATCTGTTGGTGCACAGGAAAAGAAAATTGGGATTCTGGAACTCTGCTACTAACTTTGCCAGAAAATCACAGTGAGATGCCAAGAGAAAAACTTCAACCCAATTGCAAAAAAGCTGTGTATCACATAGTTTTTTTGCTGTGTTTTTCTTCTGAGCAACTGTTACTGTGATGTACTAACATGACTGCTGCATTCAGTGTGACTGTAGCTTCAACAGCTTCTCATGTGAGTAAGCATGAGTAGGAGCAATGTTTAATTTCTCTGTGACCATACACCATTTAACAACCTTCTAGCATAGTGAGCAGGAAGAGTTAGCTTTACCCAGTGTTCTGAGATACTTTGGTGCAGGCTGTTGTGCTACAGAGGGTAGGTTTATAGTGTGCACCCTTTCTAAGACGATGCTATTATTTACATGTTGGATTTAAAAAGATACCCGTTAGAAATAGTATGCAGGCACTCTAATGTCAGACTCTCATCATTTCTAGTACCTGTCATTGTTAATCAAATGGTAAAAGGTATTTTGAGAGTCCTAATAGCCACTGGAGTCTATCCCTCCTTCCCCATCTCTACCTCTCACCCCCTGCTTCTTTACTTCATTTACAATGCAAAGAAGAAAGTGTTTGGTGACATTAGAGCAGGTATAAAGGTAGGGTGGAACTGGCAGCTCTCAGCAGTGAAGTACCTCCATCAGTGGGGATTACGGGAGAGTGGGGACAGCAGGAAAGGGAAAGATGAAGTGATCCTATTTATAAATGTATTCCCCCACTCCCTGTCTGTACCATGCAGATATCTCAGCAGCGCAGATGGATCTGCATACTGATGAAGACATGGGGCATCTATGAAAAACGCTGGATCTGGCTGAGCTCCCTGCAGGCACAGGGTCTGCTTTCTCTTCTATTAGAGCCCAACTCACTTGCATTTTCAAAGCTTGGACATGCATGCCAGGTTTTGGTGCTGCTGTTGTGGCTTTGCTTCTGCCTAAGAGCAAAGCCCAGTTTCCACTTCAGCAATCACATAAAAGAGTGCAAAGTGACTGAACAAGAGTCTGAACCTACAAGCAAGAGGTAACTTCAAATCAGCTCATCAGTAGGCAATGTGAATAGGGGAAAATTAGAATCACTGCAAAAAGGCCATGTAGGATTACCAGCCAGAAAGCCTGGAGAAAGCCAGCTCTGTCAAATACAAGAGATCAGCTTGCTGAGGTGCCTGGAGGATTGTAGAGAAAAATCTGGGCAATTCCTCAAAGCCTAGGCATTGTGCTACACCAGCACTGTGAGAAACATAGCGGAGTTACTGTAGTTTCTTTCACAGTGTGTACATCTGACAGTGCCATATGAATATCAGCGAAGTGGTGCAATACCCCATGGAGGTAGGTATGAGAAATCACATCTTTTTATTACAGACATCAAAGAGTCAAGACAGTTGAGGTTCTTTGGTTCCAGCATACCAAACAGACAGTGCTTCCTCTGGAGTCAGTGGGGTATGTGGATGTCCAGTGTGCCGCAATACCAGGCCCTCAGTAACTGGCCTGAGATCACACTGCAAACCAGTGACAGATCTGTTCAGAGCTCAGGACTTGTGACTCTCAGGCCACCTGCTCTTCCTCTAAGATAATCCTACCCTGTAGTCTTGTGCCAAAGTGTTTGGAGAAGGAAAATGACTGGAAAGGGTAAGGTCTGTGTTCATAGTCTATGAATTTCCTTAATTAGAGATCAAAGGATGCCACTTGAAGTTTTGAGGGACTGGAATGAAAAGTATTAGTGTCTGAAAAAATGCTAACCCCTCAGAAGTCCCTCTTTAATATGCTAGCACAGATGGAGTGATCTCCTGGAGGCCAGGGCAACAGTGATCCTTGATGAGCTCCTCGTATATTTAAGCTTCCCTTAATTCTCTTTCTTATCCATGACGGCCTTAGCGCCCTTTCCAAAATGGGACTTATGCCAGTTCCTGGTGAAAAAATTTCTGTGCTGCAAGAAACATTGTCTCAGCTGACTGCAGTGAGCCAGACAGAAGCCAAAGACCTGGAGACTCAGAAATCTCTTAGGAAATCTTCCTGGAAATGAGAAAAAGTTGCACTACAGTAAGCCCAAGAAGAAACATTGGGTCTGCCTGGCTCATCTGTTGACCCCAGCTGTCAGAGCTGCAAGCTGCTTTAAACTCCACACTTGAGGAAGGACACCTGCTAGAGCAGGGGAGCACCATGTACCCACGGTCCCTCCTTTGCATCCCTGATGCTGGCTTGCTTCAAGCCACCCTCTCAGGACAGACACACGGCTAACAGCAACACTCCTGTCTTGAGTGGCTCCCCAGAACCACAAGAGCAAATCTATCTTTGTTTGTAAAGCGAGCCATTTGAAATACCATCCAAAGAGATCTCAAGAAAGGTTTTGATCTTTCCTTCCAAGCATGGACCAGACGTTTCTGCCAGCACAGACTGTTCAGCATGATCAGCATGATAGATATTCCTGCAAGGAATACAATTTTAGCTGTTTTAGTACATATCTGCCATCACCATCTGCTATTTGTTGGCATGAATATGTACTATAAGAAAACTAGGTTCAAGGGGAAAAAAAAGGGCCTCACCAACCTTTTAGAGTTTCAAGTTCATTCTACAGTTTGGATTTGGTTTTGTTTTAAACATCAGATATTCTCACACAAAGCACAGTATGTCTTCTGTGCTTATGTTCTTATGTTGTCTTTTTTTTTTTTTTTGGTGAGCGTTGCTATTGCTAGAGAACTTCAAACAAGGGTACTGTCCTTACAATAAGCACTAGAAACTCAGCTAACTTGGTAAGATGGTCCATACAAGGTGTAGAAAACCTTCCCAAGATGAGCAGGAGAGTTTTCAGATGATGTGCTTGAAAAAGTCTCACTGTATTCTTGACCAGGACTTTAGTCTTTCTCCTTCTCTCACTGGGATTTTCTGTCCCAGCTAACCTGAGACAACTAAAGAGGGGCCTGAATAGCAAACCATCCACAGGAATATGAGAGAGATCAAATAGCCTCAACCCCCCCCGAAATTAATAACGCAGAAGTTTGGTGTGCAGTATTAGTGAGAAATATTTGTACAGTGCTTTGAAGTTAGGAAGCACTATATAAATGCTAAGTATTATTAACTACATGAATCAGTCATCTTCAGAGAAATCTAACACTGTTAAAGATGGGAGAGCAGTCTCTTCCTTTCTTAATGATAACCAACCCCCAAAGTTATTCATAAAAAAATACTTTTAAAAATAGATCAAATGGTTTCCCCATCCCGTGATAATCCCTCTGATTGCCCCCATGTTTCAGTTCACTGTATCATCTGAGAGATCAAAGGATGTGTCTGAAGCTGGCAAACCAATCCCACAAAGAAGAAAACCTTCTTCTGCTGTAGATAAACAAAATACAATTTCCAGATAACATCATGGTGCTGATCAAAATAGCTGCTTTTCCAATTAGATTTCAAAGAATTCTTAATTGTTATTGATTTAATCTGGAGATGTGCAGATTTTTCCAGTCAGGAACCTGTTTCACAGGGAGCTTATTACCTCGGGGATTTCAGTTACAGACAGGTTTTAGTAAGCAGCAACAGCCCGGCTGTCAGGCAGGTGACAATAAAAAGGAAATCTGTCCAGATACAGGAGACAGTGCTATTTGTGTTTCTGTTTCCTGCAATAATTTAGAGCACGTAGCCTTATCCATTCTGAAATGGCAGCAGACCTCACATCTGCAAAAGGCACTTGCCTTTAAATTGTAGTAGGCAGAGTACTTAAATAAAAAACTATCATATCTATCTACCTAGTTATCACCTCAGTCTTTCCTTCTGTTTTTATACTTATTAATTCAAACCATGGGGTTCTGCCCTGAAACTACTTCTTGCTATTCCCAGATCAGATGCCCATGTTCAGCAGATATATATATATTTGTAGTTTGCTGTGAAAAAATAAATAAATAAATAAATAGAGAATTCTATAATGTCTGCTGAGCTGCCATTTCAAAGTCAGGTAAAACAGCAGGGTGTGGGAAGAAGGGAGGGAAGTGGGGACTGCTGTTCTACAGACAGGTGACATTTTGGAGCAGAACAACGTGAGATGGTTTCCTGTCAAGCAGCAATAAGAGGAGGAAGAATGAAAAATAGCCCCCCAAAGAAGATTGTTCTGTCCCAGGCAAATGACGGTGGAAGGATTTCTAATCCTTTGGCAAAGTGACAGTGGGGGATTTAATGCTGTCAGGTAGGTATGACAGTGTCAGAAAGAGTGACTCAGGAAGGGTGAGTCAGAGCCAGCTGCCATCGGGAAAATAAGTGCCCAACCCATGAGCAAGATCCGTCACTCGGTGCCTTCTTGCAAGGCAGCTGCACTGCAGTTTGACGGCAAAGCAGAGTTATCTGTGCACACCATGTCCTACATGGACCATGATGGGATGCTTTGCCAGGTGGGGAATTTGCTGTCAAGAGGAACAGAGAAGGCCTGGGTGAGAGCCACTAGTAGCACCAGGAAAAAAGAATAAGGCTGGTGCCATTGGGGGAAAAAATGAAGAAGGGCTTGAAGATGCCTGGAAAGCAATGAATGATGTGGAGAGTGATAAGAAACGCACCTTCCTGTATGTTTTAAAGCACTGCACTGGCCTCAGGACACCTGGGTTCCTCTCTGGCTGGATTTACTGCCACTAGGCACCATGGAGGCGAGGAGCTGATCAGTTAATCCTAAACCAAAAGACTGAAAGGGATATAAATCTTCTCCACTGGGGCAAAAGCCAACCTTTAACTTTATCAGTTATTTCCAGTGATGCTGCATTTCTAGGACCCATGCAGAAATGCATATGGCTGGATGGCTATACAAACCATCTACATTCTAAATCAGTATGAAAGGTGAATTTTATGTAAGGGACTGATATGAAAAGCCTTGGAGTAGGGGAGAGTCCATTGCTAAGAGCTTGAAAGCACTAGAAACCCATGGGAGATCCTTTCCATTTTGGATTTCTCTTTCCCAGAGGCTCTGAGAAGCATTAGAACTTTTGGATCCCTGTGAGCGGAATCTGTTTCTTCCAGACACTGTATTCTTGGGCTGAACTTGTTTGGAAAAAGATGGTTATGAACTAATTCCCAGCTCTGCCTTCCAAGCAACTTCATCTAACCACAACGGGCTTTATCTCCAAAACCAAGGTTTCTAAACAGCATTATTAAACATCAGCTGTCTATTGGATGATGTAGAAAAAAACTGACTCTGTAGGCAACCAAGCCAAAAACACATCTGCTAAAGGCAAGGTTACATTTAGGTTAGGTTTAACCTAATCTCAAGAGCAATATTTTTTTCTCCATCATCCTACAGGGAAATGGTGTTTCATTAATAAAAGACATTGTAAAGGACATTTCCATTAGATGACAACATTAGGGGGCAGTACTCAGCTAGCAACCAGTCCTATCAGTTCATTGAACAGCTGTGTTTATATAGGGTTGTTTGTAAAATTTATGTTTGATTTTGTTTTAACCTTACTTTATTGCTACTGGAGAAACAATAGATCTTTTTCCATTACAAGTCATCAAGTGCCACATTAAAATCTAGCAGGAGGGGTGAAACTTCCCATGCCCCTTCTCTCCACAAATCTCTGAATATATATGTGTATATTTTTTGTAAACAAAAAACCCCTGCACAGTCTGAGACGCCTTCTTCTCGGTGAGCTGCCAGAACTGTATTGCATCCACCCAGGTTCTTATTTTGCTTTTCCCCTGTGACTGCATGCCTGATCTTTTCCCAGGAGAGTGGATGTCCCATTTCTCAGTCCCCTGGCCAGGTCAGGCACATCATGACCCATTCGTAGCAGGCAAAATCTAAATGGTTCTGTAGGGTGAGGATCTCAGGCCTTCCTTTGTATCTCTTCACTGGGCAGGTAGATCAAACACATTATTTCAAGCATCGCCTCCCTCTTCTGGGCTTTGTCTCAACCCAATCCATCCCTCTGTTTATGACTTCTCCTTTCTGCCTTCCTGCAAGGGAACATCACCCCCTCCTCTATATTTTGTTTTTCTGCCCCACTCTTGAATCTACTGCAGAAACCAAATCTGCAGTTTAGGAGGAGAGCCTTATGTGACCTTTCCCCAGTCTGTTCTGGAAGCTTAACCCCATTCCCTTTGTAGACTAATCTGGGCTCCAGCTCCTCCAAATCCTCCCAGTAATCCAAGCCTTTCCTTCCTTAGTCATCTCATTCCTGCCAGAGACATCTTCCATTGCAGCAACCGGGTTGCTGGGTATGGCACTGTGGGAGTGTTGCCCTGTCCTCCAAGTGAAGCTCAGTGCTCTGACTGAGCTCCTCCTGACTCTAGGTCACTAACATCAGCCATCATGGCTGTATCTCAGCACCCCCAGCATTACCTTCTGCGGTATGCCTAGCTTTCATGCTGTGGTTTTCCCTGTGAAAACCTACCCTGAGAATCAGGAGTCCCAGCACAATTCAGATACCCTGGCCTGCTGTCAGCAGCTTTGCTGTTACTACACATCATCTCATGGATCGATGCCTTCCTAAGAAATACAGCCATTCTTGGCATTGTCTCTTACAGGCTGAATGCCAAGGTATAATGCTCTCAGTCCTGCCACTATGTCATCCTTGCTTCTCCCTGGCCCTGTCCTGCATCTCCAGAAAACAGTCATCCTCCTGGATGCGCCCCGTGTACCTTTTCTTCAGATCCTGCTTGTTTCCCTCTGTTTACCACCCTCCCAAATTGAGATTCCTCAGTCGTACCTGCCTCCCTGATACTCCCTGAGCCAGTTCACAAAATATTGGGGATGAAAATAGGGAGAAAATCCCATGGAAACTGACTGTTTTCCCTTGGCTTATGGTATGATGGCATGTTGTATCCATGATCCCTTGCTCGTCCATTTACACACACGAGCAGGAGTCTCCATTTACAAACAGAGAAACTGAGTCCAAAAAGCTGGCTTGATTTACCAAATGTCAAAAGCAGGTGTGGAAATAGGAGAAATTCTCCAAATATCCTGTCCGGTCCATATACACTCCATCTTGTAGCTGGCCACTGTAATTAATAGCTGTGCAGATTTGCAGCCACTGATGTCAAGTATTTCCTCACACAGCGTGTAATCCACCTACATCTGCCACAAGAGGTCAAAGAGTCAGACACCAGAGCTGGATTTTAAATACAATTCTTGACAGAGCTGCCAGCCCCAAACCAGCTATGGTTATGCTGAAGTTGCCTCAAGCCTCCAGATGTGAACGTAGCAGCAATGGGCTGAGGAATAACCATCCTCCCCCTCCCCAGCATCACCTTCTGCAGCAGCTATTTAGTGCTGCGGGAAGGACACCAGGTGTGATGGACTGAAGCTGGAAGCCTTTACAACAAATTCTGTCTCCCAAATGTTTCCTCAGCTCATTGCATCTCTGTGACCATGGCAGGTACATTGATCTGGCCGACAGACTAAGGTCCTATAGCTCAGTTTTATATAGATGAATTGTAATTTTAGTAATAGGATGTTTAAATAATATTGTGTCACTTTTACGTCTCCCCTCCCTTTCCTTTGAATGAAAGTGCCTGTCTCCTTTAGACAGGTGGAGTTGTTTTTTTTTTTTCTTCTCCTTTTCCCCACAAAGACTTTGCCTGAAGGACATCAGGAGTCATAATAATGGTTGATGTTTTCACGAGATCCTTACAGATTACGGCTAAATGGAACGGTGCTGTAATGTGATTACCTCCCCACTCTTACTCCTGCTGTGCCATGTAATGGCATGGCAGGGCTCTCCACTGGGATTAAAGCCAGTCAGACTGAAAATTGACTTGCCTTGGGGGCCATCAAGCAAATTTAAATGGCTACTTCAAGATTCTGCCTGCCAGTGAGCAATTTCTTCAGCAGATTAGCAAAATGAATGAAATATGGACATAGGAAAGCAGTAAAAACTGTGCCATTAGGCATACACGCTCTCTCTCTCCCCCCTTCTTTCTGATTTTCCTCTAAACACTAATTCTAGTTACTTGTAAGTTCTCTCTGTGTTCTTCTTTGTGTCAGAAGTGGGAAGGGAGCTCAGCACAGAAAAAAAGCTGTGACCTAGCCTTCGCTGGGCTTCAGGTGTGGTGGGGGGGCAAGGAGGAGGGGAGGAGGACTCGCCCTTCTCTTTCATGGATTTTCCATGGGACTAGAGGCTCTTCTAGAGAGAATTCAGAATTTATAAACTTGTTTTCTGCTTGGAGTCACTCTTGGGTGTAATTCCTCCTGCAAGGCTAAAGCTGAGCGGTGGGAAGGAATGACTGTTCCCTATTGCTCTTGTGATCAAAATCTTCTCTGCTGTCACAGCCACAGGGAACATCTGTTCCCTCCCTCCTGTGCGTACATTGCACTGGGATGGGGGCTCAATTCCCTTTGCACTGTAACCTCCTGGTTGTCATAAGACTATAAAAGTCTCAACCGAACGATGGCAGCCTGGGTAGAAACAGGTTCTCCAGCTCTACAACATCCATTTGAGGTGAAGGCTCATCATAGCAGATTCTCACCAGTTGTCTTGTACTGTCTTGTACTTGTCTGAGGAGGTTTCACATCTACATCCTTGTCATCCAGTGCCCTTCGGTAGCTCCAGCTCTACTGAAATTCCTTGGCTTTTCAGATTATGTGAATTGAATTTAAGCATGTTTACGTACTCCCATGAATAGAAATGTTTTCCCATCTCAACCCCAAGAATGCTGAGATAGGACGAGTGTGTTCTTAGCCTATTTACAGAAAGACATTCATAAGACGTGACTTTGAATACTGCAGTTACACCCCAACTTTCCTTGGCAGCTCAGCCTGGTCTTTTTTTCAGCTATTTTCTTAATATTCTGTCTAAAAATTTCCCTGATGCAGCTGAAGTTTAATTACTTCTTTCTCTATCATTGCTGACTAATGATAATAATTGCTTCCTGTCCTCTGGTGCAACATTCTTTTCTTTATCTGCAGACAGTTATTGTGTCTCCCCTTGGTATTATTTCCTCTACTTTGAAATTGCCCAGAAGCACAGTCCCATCTCTTGTCTAGCTCCTAAATAAAACCCAGAAATATAGCAACGAGAGTAAAACCTGAGTGGTGGCAGGCAACAGACAGGTAGGATGACCCAGGAAACCAGCACTGGCAGAGAGTTTTGCTCTGCAGTAGGTTGCTTTGACAGCTCTTTGACAACTTACACAAAAGGAACTGATGGTCTCAGCTTAGCTACTAATGGACTAAATTCTACATTACAGGTACTGGTAGTTACCGTCTTTATTACAGGTAGTTTCATAGCAGAAGTTCAGGCCTGAGTGGCTACGGAGATTGACACACCATTTTTCCTCTAGAAAGTCTTTTTTCCAAAGATGGAAGGAATGAGCCACCAGTTCCATTTTTAGAGATGCAAAGTCAAGAGATGCAGTGAGTTGCCTGAGGTCACAGAATCAGGAGGAAGAAATACGTCTAACTCTCAAGTCCCAGGCAGTGTCCCTAAATCATGTTATTTAAGTATTCACGATTTCCTTCAGTATAATAAAAGTCTAATTATCTTCAGAGATGCAGGATGAGGACTCCAAGGCTTAGACAAGACTATTCACATGATTAAAGCTCCAAATGTGGCTTTAAGCATTTTGCTGGCTTGGGGTCTTCTTTTTTCAGGTAAATCCACAGTCAAAATCAGCATCCATAGAGAAACTCAGCCAGTGTGTTATGCTTCTGTCGCTGATTAGACTATACACACTCTATTTTTTCCAATTCATTTTTATGAACCAAGTTTTTCTCAAATGCAATTTTTTTTTTTCTGCTTCAGGGAAAAAAAAAAAAAGAATTACAGCTCCATGGGAAGAAAGAGACAGATTTTGTTATCTGCTAATAGCGTGCATGGGACTTCTCGATAATATCTGTAAATAGGTCTTCATTTAGCTAGCAAGGCTGGCTACAAATAAAACTCCTCAAAGATTCTTTCAAACATAGTGTCTTATTTTTTTACCAAACAGATGCACCTGAAATTTAAATGCCTCTGAAACAGAGTTCTCCATTCTGGTGACATATGGAAATAGCTTCCAAAGCCCATCTCCAGACACCAAAGACCTTTGGGAAAGAAGTGTGAAAACTGGCATCTTTTAGGAAAGTTGGAGGTTACCCCATTGCTCAAATTAGAGGTAGTATGATTCACTGGAGAAGGCATTGAACTGAGACTGTAGAGTTTCTGCTGGTTGGCTTGCACTGCTCACCTTTCTCCTGTTGTGTACTTAGATTAAAATTGCATTGAGGCACAGAGTTTTTCTTAGTAAGCATTTCTACATCACCTAATACAACATTGTTCCCTATCTTAACAGGCACTTCTGCATGCACTAAAAATAAAATGAAATAAAGCAAATAAATAAAAGAGAGTAAGCCATGACTCTCTTCACTATTTTTTTATAATTTTTCTGCCATTGTCAGCTCTTTGTACTGTGTACCTTGTCTGTAGGTAGATATCTGATAAAGGCAGACCTTGTCCAAAACAGCTGAGATACTAATTTAAGATGAGAACTGACAAAGTAAAAATGCAGAAAGGAAACAGACATAAACATGGTAGTTGTACTGGGTCTGGCTGGGATGGAGTTAACTTTCTTCATAGCAGCCTGTATGGGGCTGTGTTTTGGATTTGCGAATGAAACAGTGTTGATAACACACTGATGTTTTAGTTATTGCTGAGCAGTGCTTACACAGAGTCAAGGGCTTTTCTGCTTCTCACCCCACCCCACCAGCGAGGAGGCTGGGGGGGCACAAGGAGTTGGGAGGGGACACGACTGGGACAGCTGACCCCAACTGACCCAAGGGGTATTCTATACCGTACGACATCATGCTCAGCAATAAAAGCTGGGGGAAATAAAGAGGAAGAGGGGAACATTCGTGATTATGGCGTTTGTCTTCCCAAGTAACCATTACATGTGATGAAGTCCTGCTTTCTAGTAAGTGGTTGGACATCTGCTGGTTGTTGAGAAGTAACGAATGTATTACTTATTTTGCTTTGCTTGCGCACAGCTTTGTTTCACTTATCAAACTGTCTTTACCTCAGCCCATGAGTTTTCAGCTTTTGCTCTTCAAATTCTCTCCCTCGGGTACCGCTGGAGGAGAAGTGAGTGAGCGACTGGGTGGGTGCTTGGCTGCTGGCTAAGGTCAACTCACCAGACTGGTAAACAGCAGACATCCAGTTACTTAACAACTGTCAAATGTTTTAAAGAACTCATGGCAAATGATTTCCACCACCACTTTTCAACCAGCCCCGTCTCTTATATTGTGGTTCAAGATGATGCAGCTCTTGTGGATGTTTACCAGGCTAAAAGCAGAAGGTAGTAAGAATAACAGGTCTAAACCTGTGATTTGGTACACCAACCATGAAGGGCAATTGGTTGGTGAATGAGAGTGCAGTTTTGTCTGCATAGGATGGGGTAGGGGAAAGGAACAGACAAAAGAGAATCAGTTTCTGCTCAGTGCACAAATCTGAGTAGTTTTCCCACCTACCAGCAGGTAAGTTGCAGCTCATTATTGCTGTGAGGATAGAGGTGGTTGCACAAATGAATGGGGTGAGACAGCAGTAGCTTACTCAGGCTAAAATTATGAAGTCACTGCCTTTGGGAAGAGAAAGTCTCTCTAGCAGGTGTCCTTGCCTGCATTGTGGATAGATGAAAAAAACCCCAACCAATCTACTACCAACAAATATAAGGGTTTTTTTTGTGTATGAGCAATGGCAGTACATTTCAGCCAAGGTTAATTGACCTCCATCTTTTGTATTATGTAAAAATGTAATGTATTTTGATTTTTTCATTTTTTTCTTTTATCTCCATTTTGCAAGTTTCTCTCGTTTGCTTCTCTATAGGCAAACCAAAGGTTCAACAACCTCAGGAGACTGGAGATGGTGACCTTGAAAATACTGAGATGGCTTGGCTAAGCATGTAAATGCAGTGAGGCAGCACTAATTCTTTTCCAGGTGTCTGGGAGGCAAAGAACAATATAACTCAATATAACTAAGCCATGGGAGGTGGGATGGGGGGAGGAAGGAGAGCATTTTCACAACACTCTCTGTTTGGCTCAGTGCTGACAGTGGACATGACCGCTTCCACAGCACTGTGCTGTCCCTCTGTGTGTCTGTGTTGTCTGTCACTTGGCTCTAATCCATGAAGGGTGGCCAAATGCAGTTTTGCTTCACCTAGCTTTTGTGTTCATAACAATTTTGGAGATAAGGGGTAATTTTACAAAAACACATAGGCAAATTTCCTCCCAGGAAATGAGACCCACTGCTTTAAGTAGACTCTTCCCAAGCATTATGCCTCTTCATGTTTCAGGCCGTATCATTTTATGCTGCTGTTGTTAAATCAATCCAACATGGATGTCTGGACCACCTGAGACTGTACCCATGTACAGCTCTTCTTAATTATGTCTGTATGAAGCCCAGTGTAGGTGTCTATTCTGATTTAAGAATGTCTTATTTCAGTGTAGCTTGAACCTGTTCCTTGCTGACTTAACCTAAACCAAAATAAACCCTTTCTTAAGCCACAAAAAGACAGCTCATTATTTTAGAGTTAGCTTCACTAAAGATACCTTGTCTCAAATTAAAAATGGTTAAGGTGGTTTGGGAAAAAATCTTTACAACGAAACCAGTTAATAGAAAGCATATTGAACTCTAACTAGGGCTGTGCTGAAAGCAATTCAGTAAGTTTATATTTAACCCACTTCTGAAATCTAAGCCAGGTCCAAAGCTAGCTGCTAAAATTTGTCTTCAACTTGCTGCCTTCTGCCCTATTGCTGTCTTCATGTGCACAAACCCAATGTTTATGCTTGACTCTGTAGGAGACTTATTTTCCCTATACTTGCTTAGGGTCCAGCAAAGGAGCAGATGCAATCTCATCTGTTATTGAGATTACAGTAGAAAGGCTCGTTACTCCAACTGCTCCCTCATCCATCCTCTTTCCTTTTTCTGCTCCTGGGCTTGATTGATATTCAGAGGGTGGAATAACCCTGGATATTTGTTTAGGAGCAAATTGCAAGTGATATTGTAGAAGATCATCTATCACTCTGTACATACTGTATTCTTATCTCTTAAAATTACTATTTTCTGTCAGCATTGCATGAAACATGAAAGCTTTGATCACATGCATCCGCAAAAGTGATGTTCAGATTTAACTTCCATTGTTTGGAGATACTCAGGAAAAGCAAAATAATGTTTTTATTTACATGCTATTTGTGTTTACACAATAATCTTGGGTTATATCCTTCACTCCTGTGGCACTTGATGGAGAGATCTGGATGCCTTTTCAAACTAAACTCAGAAAAGGAATGCCAAAGAATGGTACTTCACAGTCTACAGCTGTCCTGGAGGAGTTTCTGTATCATCTCTGTATGTTATCTACAAGTGTGTCAGCATTGAGCCTGCATCAGCCTGTGACCGCGTTAGCTGAGGGTAGAGGGGAGGTGGAGCATTCAACCTTCCTTGCGTGGAGAAGGAGGCTGTTGTGATCCAGAGTAAGAGCTATCGGAGAGGTCAAATACTGGGCAAACTTGTTCATGGGGAACACTCCCAGCCTTCCAGTTCCCAGGTAATTTTTTCCTTTACTGCTAAGTATAGAGGGTGGAAAGCTCTGTGTGTGTCTATGTCTTGAAAAAATACTTAAGTTGGGCATGGAGTGATGCATTCCCCCACTTGGCCTTTTGTAAGAGACTGAATTGTTATCTTGAACTGTTTGCCTCAAAGATTGTTAGGTGTGAGGGACTGGACTGTCATCTCAAGGAACTGTGAACTGTTTATCTTGAGCCCTT
>JANHGO010000063.1:10368744-10406156 GCA_024606505.1 Aquila spilogaster | reverse complement strand
AGCGTGGCCAGGAGCAGGGAGGTGATTGTTCCCCTGTATTTGGCACTGGTGTGGCCGCACCTCGAGTACCGTGTTCATGTTAGTTACTTCCAGCTGCTTGTGGGCTAGTTTAGTTGTAGACAAACAAATGCCAGGAACAGCAGGGTCTCTCCTGCACACCAATGTGCTCTGGAGTGCAGTGGAGATAAGAGTTGAACCAGGAACAGTATGGGGAGCTGAGTTTTAGCTTGTCACGGCCAGATGAGCAGGGGGAGTGGATCAGTGAATTTCATGTAGGGGAGCATTATGGTATGTGAACTGATTAGAAATAAGACTGAAAAATTCAAAAGTAAACAGATACAAACAAGATCTAGGCTGCAGCTCCTCAGTAAAGTGAGCCAAATGAGATGGAGATCATCTGTGCCACATCCCATAAACCTCCACTTTCTTCTTGGCTCTCCACCTTTCCCTTCCTGAATAAGGTCTACTACCCTATCCCTTGCCTTGACACAGGTGATGCTTCGCTTAGCTGTCTTAATGCACTAAATTTCAGCAGAAACTGAAACATTAGTGTGTTATCAATATTCATTTTCTCCTAAAAGCCAAAACACAGCATCATACTAGACACTAAGAAGAAAATAAACTGTGTCCCAGCTGAAACTAGAGCACCTACTCAATTTTTTCAACTGAGTTAGTCTTCTTAAGCAGCATTCGGAGACTAAAGTGATTGCTCAAGTGATCCAATGAGTGCAAATTCCAATGTGAAGTACATGGAAGGAGGAGGTAGCCCAGGTGGAGACACAGAAACAAGTTGCCTAGAGATGTGATTGATGCCCCATCCATGGAGACTTTCAAGGTGAGGCTGGATCAGACCATGGGAAACCTGATCTACCTGTGGTGTCCCTGTTCATTGCAGGGGAGTTGGACTAGATGACCTTTGAAGGTCCCTTCCAATTCTAAGGATTCTGTGATTTGTGAGGAGAATAAATAGTAGACATTGTGAGAATCTCCCAGTTGATGACAGTACAATTCGTGGATCAGCACTCTGAGTGAATTAGTGGATGTCCAAAAATGGTTGATCCAATGTACCAGGTAGTGATGAGGGTTTGAGCTGTAGGTGAAAAGAGAGAAGTCTGACAAAGTTTAGAATGAAAGCAGGATGGATTTGACAGAACAGAAAGACAACTGATATGGTCTGAAAAGAGGATGGGATTTTACTGATACTTAGGAATTTAGCTGGTAACAATAAAGTGAATGACAAAAAAGCAAGTGAATTTATTTCCTTTTTATCATATCATTCTTAGGCACCGTAAGGACAAACATGGAAAAAAGATAAAAGGGAGAACAAAAGATTATCCCATTCCTTTTGTGCTAGCACGACTTAGCATAATGAAGTATGGAGGGAACAGATGTGCAAAAGAATGCATTAAAGAGCATTCACACCCAGTTGTTGTGTGCTTGACCATTCCTGTCTCAACTGTTTGTGCATCTGGCCAAGTAGCAGCGTCTCTTGGCTCCTTAAGGGTCTTATTAAGTACAGCAGCTGATGATGATGAGAGTTACTCTTCTAGCGTTAATTATTGTGCCATAAGTCAAAAATCTTGTTCTCATGTTTATAAAAAAAAGAAGAAAAGAAACCCCATGACTAAACTTAGGGGCTCTTGGTTCGTTGGTTGTTTTTTCTCATTTGTTTTCATGAAAAGTGTAGAAAAAAAATGCATGCCTCAGAGAAATTGCCAGAATTAGTAAATAATCTTTCTTCTCAACAACTTTGTTGTATCCATGAGGTAGTATCCATGAAGTAATACCTCCCCCCCTCATTTCACCAGTGTTTTAAAACTTTATTAACACTCATGAACAACTCAGATACTATATTCAGTTGTCCACAACAACCCCAGGCAGCGCTACAGGTTTGGGGCACAGTGTAGAAGAAATGGAATCGTAGGGATGTTGGTTGACTCTCAGCTGAACATGAGCCAGCAGTGTGCCCAGGTGGCCAAGAAGGCTGATGGCATCCTGGCTTGTATCAGAAATAGTGTTGCCAGCAGGAAAAGGGAAGTAATTGTCCGTCTGTACTCAGCACTGGTGAGGCCGCACTTCAAGTACTGCGTTCTGATTTGGGCCCCTCACTGCAAGAAAGGCATTGAGGCCCTGGTGTGTGTCCAGAGAAAGACAATGAAGCTGGTGAGGGGTCTGGAGTACAAGTCTAATGAGGAGTGGCTGAGGGAGCTGGGATTGTTCTGTCTGGAGAAGAGGAGGCTCAAGGGAGACCTTATTGCTCTCTATAACTACTTGAAGGGAGGTTGTAATGAGCTGGGGGTTGGCCTCTTCTCTCGTGTAACTGGTGATAGGACTAGAGAGAATGGCCTCAAGTTGTGCCAGGGGAGATTCAGGCTGGATGTTAGGAAATACTGCTTGTCCAAAAGAGTGGTCAGGCACTGGAATGGGCTGCCCAGGGAGGTGGTGGAGTCATTAACCCTGGAGGTGTTCAAGGAACGTTCAGACGTTGTGCTGAGGGATGTGGTTTAGAGACAACTATAGGTGATAGGTGGACGGTTGGACTGGATGATCTTGTAGGTCTTTTCCAACTTTGGTGATTCTATGACTCTATGATTCTGTACATCACAGTATTTTGCATATGCACATCTGGAGCATAACAATACGCACAGAGAGACACCAGGATAGAATCAATAACAGTTGTCTGTGTGATGCTCAAGTTTAGCATATTGTTAATCACAGACTTCTGATATCTTTCTATCTCAAGTCAAAGATATTCCTGTACAGCAGTTGAAACTCTAAGATTGTTTCACAAAGTTTATGGATTTTTATTCCACTGATCTGATAGGGCAGTAGCCATATGATTCTGACCCTGTAGGAGGGTCTGGGTAGTGCATGTGTAATACTATTTGTATTGTATCAATAATTCATTTGCAGCTTGATCTCTTTGGGAGCAGGGGGAATCATGGCAGCTGTTTAACAATCCTCAGTTACAACAAAAAATAAAGAGAGCTACAGTTTAGCTGAAACATCATATAAAGATTGTTCTCACTGGTTCTGCGAATCTGGGCTAACATTCATATTTTTGTGAGAAGTGTTGGGGGGATTTTTAATGACTGTATGATCTTTGATTTTACCATTCAGTTTAAATAAAATAGCCCCAGTAGCATATTGTAGTGATAATATTCTTACAGCTACCAAATTTTAAGTATATACAGAAGGAGAAGTTAGTGTAGAGAAGTAACACCATTTATTAGGCCCACAAAGACACCTGGAAAAAAGCAGAGCTTTTCATAAAGACCTTTTTGCAGCTCTGAAGCAGAGGAAATAGATGTGAAATAAAGTAGGGCAAGGTGTAATTGCTCAGAGTTTAACATTATCATGTTAATTGTTCAGAAGAAAAGATGACTGATGAAGACAAGCTCCTATGGGATGAAGAGGGCTGGGTTATTGCTGCCCTGGAACACTGTGGGTAGCAGGATGTGGCACTTGTGGAAAATGGCAGTGCTGATCCATGCCCAGAGAACAAATATCAAGGGTATAGTTTGGGCTAAGACAGCCCTACAATCCTGCAATGCATTCCTCAATTACTCTTTTCCAAATGCTGCATCTCCTTGTTATCACAGATACAGCCCTTTGGAGAGGCAGGATGTTTCTTTCTTTCTTTTTCTTTATTTTTTTCTCTTTTTCAAATACAGATCATTTCAGCCCTCCAGTTCATGAGAAGTGAGCAGAAAACACCAGCCTAAGTTGCAAGATATTGTAAAATTTCTGCCTGAATTGAGGATTGCTGCATCTTTGGATACAGTCAGCAAATCATTCAAATTTTTTTGTTGTCAGCAACATTGGAACCCACTTGAGGGAGCTGGGAAATCAGTTGTTCTGAGGCTCAACTCTTTCAAACAAAATGCATAAAAAATTGTAAGATTGTAAGGATACACCAATAAGGAGTGCTCCAAGATTATCTGCCCTCTCTCCTTAATCAAGAATCACTCTGTAGTAAAATGTGAAGTAAGATAGACTTGTAAACATTCCTTAAAAATGACGCACTTTGGAGTGATAAAAAAAAATCCATGCAGAAAAAGCTGCATGCATTTTTTTTTAGCATTCTGTCATGCTTAAAAAAGGAAAAATCATTGGCAAGTGATGACAAAGTCCAGAAAAGAGTTAATAAAATGGACTTGTCTGAGAAGCCAACTTCCAAGAGACTGTTTTTTTTAAATATTACTGAGTTAGTCAATCCCAGGCTGTCTCTGTGGAATGGTGATCAAAGAAAGCTGCTGCTGGCACCCAATAAACTCCTCTTTCCTTTTAAAGTCACCACTTCTTTAAAAACAGGCAAACCCAAAGTGTTTTGAAGATCCTGTGGAATCAAACTCAGCAACGTTTTATGTATCAGCTTCATACGGAGCATCTGTGGTCCTCTGAGTGGTGGAGTCTTTCTTCTACTCTCCAGTAGACACTCTGTCTTGATATCTTTTTGACAGACTTTCTTTGACGCAATGACGGTGATTTCCTGCTGTGTCAGCCAGATCTCCTCTTTTGGAATTGAAGTGGGGCCAAAGTGATATCTCCTTCTTGACTTCACAGCTGTGTGGGTGTGCAGAGAATCCTGTGAATCCTCAGTTTGTAAGCAGGAGATAGACTATTAACATCTAGTCCAACTATCAACACATCACCACCAGGCCCACTAAACCATTTTCCTCAGTGCCACATCTGCACATTTACTGAACATCTCCAGGGATTGTGACTCTATCACTTCCCTGGTCAGCCGCTTCCAGTGCCCAGCCACTGCTTCTGAGAAGAAACTTTTCCTAATATCCAGCCTGATTCACATGCTTGAGTGAGTGTAATAGAGGGGCCTCATTTCGTTTAGGGGTTGGTAGGACTCATAGACTCCTCTTAAAGAGCCAAACTCTTTCCTCTTTCACTGCATAGCGACAGAAAAAAAAAAAAAAAAAAAAGGAAAACGTGCTATTTGTAACATGGGAAATGCAGTGTCAACGTAAGGAAATTAAAAAAAAAATCAGTGTGAAAGTGGTCAAATGGGATCCCAAAGATGTAACGGGATCTCCATCCTTTGAGATGCCCAGAACGTACAACAGAACAAAGCCCTGAGAGGTTCAGAACACAACAGAACAAGGTCCTAAGTAAGTTACTCTTTTGGACCTGCATTGAAGAGGAGATTTGACCAGGCGTCCCTTTGAACCTGGATTATTCTGGGATCCTGTGGTACAGCTCTCTCCTGGCTACCTGCTGCAGACTTCTTCCTAACCCCAGCTTTTCCTGGATGCCAGTATTTCTGCCATATGATAGGAGAAGGAGGAATGATGGGCACAGAACAGAGTGCACCTCCAGAAAAAAAAAAGAAGAACAATAACAGAAACAAAACAACATTCTAATCTCTGCAGCTTTCTCCATGTGTGTGTCTAGGGAGACCTGGTGAGCTGGTGGCTAGGTGGAAGGCATAACATGGAGCTGGTTGAATCATGAGTTGTTTCAGAGCTGATTCCCGTTGGGTATTTCTGTACATCTGAAACTGAAAGGAGTCAAAAGTTTCCTACGCTATGTGATAAGCCAACACTGCAATGCTTGCCCCAAGCAAACACAGACCTTCTGTGTTCTCAAATGGACCCTCTAAAGTGTTGCAATGTGATGTGTTGCAGTGAGTTATTGCAAATTGTCTGAATGGGCATAACTGACCCTCATCTGACTGCAAGGCAAACTGCTGTGGCAGCTATAGGGTGGTTTAGACTGATGTGTTTCAATTCTTTCCTGTTCTGGATCTGTACGCGTTCAGTTACGGGAGGTCAGCTGATGCACAATAATCCATTAAAGTGTTGTAAAGTAGATCATGAGCTTCTAACTCAAGGAGGAATAAATGAAACATAAGCTCAGTGCTCTGCAGCAGTCAAAAAGATAGATAAGGAGAACAAGCAGAAACACCAAGCATGTTTCTAAATGGCTACATAAAAACCACAAGCTCCAAGATCTTGGATGCTCTATGTGCTTTTTATCCTCACAGAGGAAGCAGTACAACCAGAAAATGTATCAGGTATGAGCTAAGTCATGAAACAGCTTCCACGTGAGAAGAGACAAAATAGACAGTCACCAGCTGGGAAAATGAGGTGTTTTCAGAGGTTGTATGACTGAAGTGAATGGGGCTAAGTGGGCTAGATATACCTCTGGCCTTAGGCAGTAGGGCTGTTTTTATGGTCTGACTGGCCACACTGAATGGTGTTCTGCTCTGGATGATTTCTGGTTCACAGTCACGAACCAAGAGCAGAATTAAGAGATCTCTGCTTTCTGGTACTTGTCTGAACTCCACCTTGAATCCTTTACAAATGCTCCACCATGGATATTGATGGACCCTGCCAGCCTTTGTCAACAACATGTGCACACGTGCAAGGACATTTGCAAGACAAAATGCCCAGCGTAAGATTTCTCTGTAAAGAATAAGAGGATTCTTTAATAAAAGGCTTTATTTGTGTCTACAAGGTTAATAAATATTCACTAAGAATCATCAATGTCATGACTAAAACCAAACAGGAAAAAGGCAATCTCTCTTTTGTAAAGGAACTTGTTGAAATAACTGCCTAAGTCTGCCCTCTGTTTACTAAAACGACTTCGGAAATCTCTAAATCCATTTATCCTGGGGATTATCATCATCTGGTTTCCAGACAACATTCTCATTTCCTCCAGTGAGGTTTTTTGATACCTTAGGCCATTAGCTGTGGTATTGATCTTTCCTTAATACGTGAGATTTCCTACAGCAAAGGCAGCTCTGCGTCTAAAAACCCCTCGCCAAACCTTTTTTATCTGAATAGCCAGAATAGCATTTTGTTAGAGACGAATTTAACATTCTTTGGCTTTTGTTTATGATAAATGTATCAGGGCAAGCTGTGAATACATCCTCCATGGAATAGCCTGAGCCTGTTATCGGCCACTTGGGAAAATACAGATACAAAAGCTCGTGACATGCCAGTCCTCCAGCTGCTACTGCTAAGGCTCGACCCTGGGGAGTGCAGTCTCTGAGATGGTATCTGGCCATTATTACCCCCAAATCTGCCATCCTGACAAATCTTGTACAACGTTCCAGGGAAAATTAGTAACTGAATTCTTCCTTATTTATTCTGCATAACCAAATGGGCTAGTCAGGTGGGTATTTCTGTATAAGAAATGGAAGAATGAAACCTTAAGCAAAGGTCTGATAGAAGAAATCAGCACATCTTTACTCCTTGTCTTTTAAGGAGGACAGCCATGTAACTTTGGGGAGAGAGAGAGGGAGGGACTCGGGGAAAGGAGGCCAGAGCATTTGGACCAGTAGTACCTTGGACAGGTGGGATTCTATTGCCTCTTCTTCATTAATCAAGCTTGTCAAAAAGCATAGATTTCCAAGAAGATATTTTCCCTGAAGATATCATTCAGGGATGATAAGAACAGATTTAAATTCATTAGCCTTAACAGTTCATATGAGCTTGCTTTACTTTTTGTTCAATCAGATTTTATGTATAAGCAAGGCTTGCTTTTTTCTCCCACCTCCAAGCCCTTACTGATACCAAATACCATTACTTTAAGTCTCTCTCTGTGTTAAACATAAGCATCACTCACCCATACAAAAGAACCAGGAGGAGAGAGATTCCTAAAAAGGTTGCAGAAATGATTGAACAAAAATGCCTGTGATGGAATGGGGAAACATTTGCTAGAACTTGCTTCCTGCTACTTTGGAATTTCTTTTGGTGCTTGAATTATCATGTTCAGCAGTCACAGAGAAGCATATGATTTAAAATTTCTTTACAAACATCAGAAGAGCCTTTTAATATATGAAAGTCTCAATAACACCAAGAAGTCATTATGGCTAAAAATTTCAAATTCAGGTGTCTTAGTTAAGAATAACCACATACTTTATCAATTTTTCAGAATGCCTGAACACCTGAAGATAACATTTAAGATTAGTTTATTACGAGGACCTAAACATGGATTAAAGGATTAGTTTTAGCCATTCAGTTGTGAAAAGTTTAGCTTATGCAATTGAGGGCCACGTGACAGGCTGTTGGATTTCACTTCACATACAGAATCACAAATCCTCTTACGTATGTGGCAGGATGCAACAGAGATTCTGGACTTGTCTTCATTGTTTTCCAGGTACTGCTGCTTCCAGAAACTTGATAGAGAATGAAAATAACTAGGACTTAAGCATTCTTTCTTAAGTTTCTCTCTCAATTGTATTGATAATTATGAGTGATCTGCAGTAAAACCAAACCAGCAAATGAACTAAGCAACCAACTAAAAACAAAACCAAAAATCTCTAGATAAAACCAATCATTTTTGGCCAGAAACAGATACTGAGTAGGCAAAGACCTCCACCAGCTGATGTCATTGCATGTTTAGCTACTATTATGCCTACTGCAATTTGTCTTTTCCCTTTATGCAATTCTTCAGTTCTGCCAGTAAAATTAATCCTGTGAACATTCCCTAATTCAAACAGTAAAAATAAGTAATTCTAGCTACCTTTGGGTGAACAGAATAAAATAGAGATGAAACAGGGGAGGAGAAAAAATCAATTTTCCAAGGGAAGAAGTCTATGGGATGAAATACTTCCCCTGTGAAGACAGGATGAAAGAACTGGGGCTATTCACCCTGGAGAAGTGAAAGCTCCAGGGAGACCTGATAACAAGCAGCCTTTCAGTTTCTAGAAGGGGGCTATAAGGAGGAAGGAGACAGACTCTTCAGTAAGGTCTGTTGTGATTAGACAAGAGGAAATGGTTTCAAACTAAAAGAAGGGAGATTTAAGTTGAATATAAGGGAAACATTTTTTACTATAAGGGCAGTGAAGCTCTGAAATATATTGCCCAGAGAGGTGGTAGAAACCCATCGGTGGAGACATTCAAGGTCAGCCTGGATGAGGCTCTGAGCAACCCAATCTAGCTGTAGATGTCCAAGTGGGGGGAGTTGGACCAGATGACCTTTAAGGGACCCTTCCAGTTCAGAGTCTGTGATTCTATGATTTTTGACTAGGAGTAGTAAGAGCCTCAACATACAGAAGAGAAAATCTGGATGAGATTATTATTTTGATGAGACAGAAGTACTGATTTCAACCTCACACCTTTAAACAAATTAGTCTGAGATAAAGCAAGTGGATTTTAACTTTTTTTAAAATAGTGTCGATAATTCAGTAGTAATTCAACAGTAAATGGTACAGCAGTTTCAAGACTGGAACTCAGCCAAACAAGCAATGTTACTACATACGCTGCTTCAGGTGGCAAATCACATATTAAACACAACCTATGCTTCTCTTTATTTAGTATTTCTGGCTTCTCTCTCCTTCTCCTACATTGTGCTAGCAGAAACTCTGAATTTTTAGAGCTGTATTTGGTTATATGCAATATCAGTCAGGGTCAAAGATCATTCTTTGCTGTTATTTTGAGCCCGCTCGCAAAACAGGAGCTGCACAAAATGTCAGCTCGCTTGTGGTCCATGAACAGTGCACTCCAACAACACTTCAAAGAGGTAGCTTGGGGGAAATTTGTTCTCAGCTCACTGTGGGGGCCCATGTGATTCACAGACCCCCGCTGGCACTGGCGACAGCTATGTGGCCAGAGCGGTGCATCCGCCTGTGTGGGAAATAAGGCTCTAAGATTTCACACAAATTAAGACTTTCTACTTCAGGCAAGGTTTGGATGCCTGTTAGAAAATCAAAGCAGCTCTCATCCCTGTTCTTATGCAAAAAATGTAATGAGGCTGGAGTAGCAAAGGTGGTCAGTAAGACCTTCTGCATCATACTTACCTGCTTATGGCATTGAGTGGTCCAGGGAAATGCAACAGCAAAACCCCCCAAAGTTCCTATAACTAGAATAAGCATTGCTATAAATAGTGCAGTGAAAATGAGAAGACGTGAAATGGACTCATGGTCCTTTGAAATATGTCATTACATCAAGATGCAGTATTACAGTACATGAGTTAATAAAAATTTTACTTTGGAGAAAATTCAAAAAAATGTCAGCCACAATTTCACCTCCTTTCCAGAATGAGAATTGACAAAGTAAACAAATTTTGCAAGGAAAAAAAGAAAGCAATTAGGGTTGTGTGTAATAAATAAATAATACACATGTTGAATGAATAATAATACAATAATAATACAAAAATAATACAAAAATAATACAAATGTTGAAAGAAAAACATTTCGTTTTTTTTTTTTTTTTGCCTAAAAAGCTGTTTTCAAAGAGCTTTGAAGCTGTAAATTTTCTAGAGAAGAGCAGAGTTTCCTTTCAATGACAACAGGCACATCTTTATATTGTGTCAATCTGGAATCAGTTTTATTATCAAAATTAACCATCAGTTAGATACATCACCTTCACACAGACCTACGTTAGATGAACGTGGGTAGCGGTCCTGGGAGATTTATTTCACTTGGACAAATCCTGCTCCATTTGGTGCTCCTCAGCAATTAGGGACCCTTATCTTGAACAGCTGATGAGGTTATCACTGCCAGTTCTCTGCCCACTCCCTCCCTCCCCTCTCTGCCCTACTTTACCCTCATCCCACTCATCAATAGCTAAACTACTTTTCAGACAGCTCCAGGACTACAGGGCAGTATTTTAAAGAAAGTAAAGTTGGTGATGAGTTTCCATAAAATGCCATGCTGATGGAGGAGCTCCAGATGTCTTGCTGTGAAGGGCGGAGGGGCTGCCAGAGGCAGGACTTTTGTCTGTTGGCATCTTAATTGCCAGAACTGAGCATAAAAATGCAAACCCTGATGCTGCCCCTGGCAGATTCTCAGCGTTGGTCTGATTAATACCAGCCCACAAATCACTGAAAAAAAAAGCTTTGAAGAGCGAGAAATGATGGTCTTGTGGGGCATAAGATCAAAATAACTGGGTTTCAGGAAGAAGATCTGTAAATTAACTGTACATTTCAGTAGCTAAGGTAGTAAAGGTGAGGCAATGAATGGCAAACTGTAGTAAAATAGATAACTGTGGATGCCATATGGTGTATGTCCGTATAGTTGAAAGCAGGCAAGAGCTGAAGGATAGGAAATGAAAATTCCCATCCTTTTTAGAGATTTACCACAGCTTACACGTTCACAAATTCTCTATGTATCAGTCTTCCCGACTGCAAAATATGCAACAAAACAGGCATTATTGCAAGACCTCTGAGGCAGGACCTTGCCCACCCCAGGGAGCGTGGGCTGTCCGGAGCTTTAGTAGTACAGCTTTCATAAATCCAACAGTGGAAGGCAATGCCAGGCTTGAGGCTGCTGCTTGCTTAAAGTCCTCAACTGGAAAATGTTACTTAACAAATAAACATGGTCTGATAGTGGTAGGACAAAGGGGAATGGTTTCAAACTAAAGGCGGGAAGATTTAGTTTAGATCTTAGGGGGAAACTTTTCACTCAGAGTGTGGTGTGGCACTGGCACAGGCTGCCCAGAGAAGCTGTGGATGCCTCATCCCTGGAGGAGTTCAAGGCCAGGCTTGGGCAGCCTGATCTGATGAGTGGCAACCCAGAGGATTGGAGCTAAATGATCTTGGTCTACAAGATCCCTTCCATCCCAAGTCATTCTGTGATTCTATTCTACAATTTTAAATATACAGTTTTTTATTAGCTGCTGGGGGATGCAAACATTAGAATTTCTTCATCTGGTCCTGATGCAAGAATAGACGAGTTTAGAAGCAGAGGTTTTCCAAAGTTGCTGTGCATTCTCCATCCTTGGAGGCTAACAAATCTTGACTCAGTCAAATCCCAAGCAATCTGCTCAGCTCCCTATCCTGACCTTATTTTAAGTAGAAGGTTTGGTTACAGAGCTCCTGAGGTCCTTATCTTATGGTTCTGTTTTTATTTTCCAGTACCAATTAAAGCAAAACAATACCATATTATGAGCAAGATAATTTATGAAGATTACTTATTGGTCCCTTAATATTGTTAATGAGTGCAGAAACATAAAATTGCCCAAACTGCCTAAAGCATTTAGGAGATGGATCTAAGGAGAGCATCCCATAGGCGTGGGGCATGACTCTGTGGGTTATCAGGTTCAGTCCCCACTTAGTACTTGTCAATGCACCAGTAAATAGAGATTTTCTATTTTTCTTTTAACTTGCTTGTCACGCCTCCCCTGCACACTCCTTACTGCCGTTTGTAACTCTTGCAGCAAAGTCTTCATTTCACTTCCCTGTCAATATTTATTGTGCATGTGTAATTTGAAGATTTTAAGATAATGAAATAAAATTCTTGCCTGCATTCATCAAGTCCGATATGTCTGCAGCATACAAATTGAATATAGAACAACGTAAAACTACCATAGGAGACAGTGAAATAGATCAACTTCTGTGTAATTGAATGAATGAATTCTCAGTCATAGCAGTGATGCCAGTGGGCAAAAAGGATTGTGGCTTTCCAGGTCCCTCAGTAAAACCCTTTTGTGACTATTACGTGGCTTCAAAGTTAGCAAATGCCAAAGATTAATTAGAAAAAATCTTTTTTTTAAACTACTACATAAAACATGTAAAGCTCTTGTGAAGATGTTGTTTTAAGGAATGTGTCCATTTAAAGGAGCATCTCTCCTTAGAGATAATTTTAGGTTTTAGGATTAGAAATGGTCTGTTGTGCTTGAACTGCAAATAGTGACTTATGGTTACTGCCTGGAAAATGCAATTCACCTGAAAATTATTACCTTAAGATAGCTTAAGTATCACTTGCTAATGTGAATGGGGTTTTCATAAGGCAGTTTTAAGGAGGTGTATTGCATGGTATAGAGATTTAAAGGAAAACACTGGTTTCCAGGACTGTTCACATATTTTTCATAATCAGTCAGGCTCTACTTCTTCCCCCCTCCTCCTGCTTATTTTGATACTGGTGAATCCATTTACATAAATTATTAGATATTGAGTGGGGAGACAGAGTGAGAGGAAGAAAGGAGGGTGAAGTGTCTCGAACAATTCCTCTGGGTAAGTGGGGGAGGGTACCAGAGGGGAGCTGAAAATTAGGACGATTTAAATTAGTCATTGGTAACTGAGAAAGTAGAACAATACCCCAGACACATAGAGAAATGTGAAGGGAAAGGGAAAGAAATCTCTGGGTAACTGCACTGCTGCTGCAGGAATAGATGCAAAGATGTTCTTGGGCCTCT
The DNA here is from genome assembly GCA_024606505.1 of Aquila spilogaster. Taxonomy (NCBI): domain Eukaryota; kingdom Metazoa; phylum Chordata; class Aves; order Accipitriformes; family Accipitridae; genus Aquila; species Aquila spilogaster. Next base: position 10,393,056 of record JANHGO010000063.1, on the reverse strand, counting down.
GCATTAGCAGAGATTGCTCAGGTCCATAACAGCACAAAGCACGCAGCAGATTTAAGGGCAAAGAGGGAAAAGAAAGTGAAAGCTCTATTATTATTATCATGTATTTCCTGAAACAAGGAAAAGTATCTTCCTTACCACAGACCAGAAGAGATGAACTCGTTACAGGAATGAGAAGAACCATTTGAAACAATTCAGTTTGATTGTGGACACCCACACCCCATGCTAATTTGTAGTGTTGGGGCTGGAGTCTTACTCACGCTCTCCAGAAATGGGAGAGAACCAGACACATCAGCTCACGTTGACGGCAAGGCCCTGGGGAAGCAGTCTCTCCTGAGAAACTCCCACAGGATGCTTGTGCCATGCATCACATGGAATTTATACTTGTGCTCTGATTACAGCTAGGTGGGAGTTATTCTTAGCTTTCCATTCAGAAATGAGAATTCAACAAAAATGATTTGATGATTTTTTTTCCCCTAGAACTTAGATAATTCAGACAGCATTTCTGAACTAGATGATCTTTTATGAAAACCAGAGAAACAAAGAACCATTCCGAACAGTCAAGAGACTAAAGACACCAGCTGGGAATGCAGGTTAAAGATACCTCGCTGGCACAGATTTTGTGTAAAACTAAACGGGGGACCCTTCTACATCTGATTTGGCTTAGTGGTTACCCTGGTTAGTGAGTTATTTTGCTGTGAGCGTCACCATGAGCTCCTGGCTGCTGCTGTTAAGACAGGGGCAAAGTCTTGGAAAGACTCACAGTGTTGCAGTCCATTGCTTTTCCAAAGACTCCCTCCTATCCAGTTCTCAGCTGCAATCTCTTAATTTGCTTATATCCATTTTCACACAGGGTTTGACTTCAAAGAATCCCTTTTATCTCTACCACTCACTACAATCCCCCCTTCCAAAAAAAAAAGAAAAAAAAGAAGAAAAGGGGGAGGGAGGACTCTGGGTCAACACACGGACTCAGTAATTCACAGATTTATCATTTCTCCCTCTGACAGCTCCTTCCCAAATACCAAAGAGGACACAAAAACCGCTCAGTGCCTACAGCCCCTCTTTGTGTTTGGGATCCCTCTACCTACACTCTCCATTGCAACTGAGATATTTTGCATTGTTTATCCCCCTCTGCCTTGTTTCCTGATTGTGGCTGTAAAAGAGAAGACTGAGGGCTTGTTTGACTTCTAACGTCACCTCTGCTGTGTGTAATCGGTGGTGTTTTTCAGGCAGAAAGAACACGGGTAAAGTCTCGTGTTTGCCTTTTGTTCCACATGAAAGGACATCACACATCCTGTTGTTCATCAGTCAAGGTTATTCCTCTTGGCTGCCTGCCTGCTTCTCCCATTACTCGTGCCTTAAAGTCTGCTTTATTCACTTTCCTGTAGCTTAATGTGCCCCTGGTTTCCTTGCTTATCCCAGGTTTGCAGGCAGCGCTGGGGAGAGTTAGTGTGAGGTGCAGTACTTTCTGGTTATCCATACTCCTGATACCATCACTCTTACCCAATTTCTGCATTACAGAAATGCCATATTTGTACGTTTATGTCCTTATTGTAGACCATGAAATACTTAGGGGTCATGTAAGCACTAAAATTACCACTGTGACTCAGAAAACAAGACCAAGGCATGAATGTGGAGTAAACAACTGTGCTGTTGGCAAAGCCGTCCTTCTGTACCCACGCTGTTTTGACACTGCATGTGGGAACCACAAGAATGTTCCAGGATTATAATTCTGAAGTCCAACTTTGTTGCAAGTTGGAATGTAACCAAACGAAAATATTGATAATCTCCATGAATAAAAAGTTCAGGGAGAAGTGAAATACCTTCTGAGAACACAACAGTTGCATTCAGACTTTCCTTTTTAAACACGCTGCCATATTTTAATCATTACTATTACTATTATTGCTATTATTATTTTGTCAGAACTATGCAAGGAATAAGAAATGAAAATCTCTTTTTTTCCCATGTCAAAAATGGGGCAGACTGACACTACTGTCACACCTCTCCCCTTCTCCTCCTCCTCACCCATTCCCTGTTCTTCCACACGAAATTTTGGCAAAAATAGATAAGATTTTCCATATGTGAAGTAAGTGATAAAAGCACCCACGCCAGGTTCTGAAGCAATCTACTGTCATCCCGGTCTGACATGACATTGCCAAGCAAGTTGATTGATCTGCTGGTCTATCTTCCAGTGACAAGCACAAAGTTGTGAGTTCTGGCTACCAACCAGAAGATATACTGGTAGACTTCACGCAATGTTTCAGCAAATCCTCAAGTTCTGAATAGAGCTGGGAGTTTGTCACCAACTGCATCATCATACCACTGCTACTTTATTTCACAGGGATAGCAGTGAGAGACCTCATTGTTTATGGAGCTGCCCCTATCTCAGGGTATGTTTGTGCTGAAGTTCAGTGCCTGAGAAAGGGCATGGAAAGAGCCACCTGAGCAGAGATCATGGTGGAATGAGTTGCTGTTTCACAGCCATGTGTCATCTGAGAAAGCTGTCGTAGTTCTGCACTGCAGTGATACCATCTGAATACTTAAAGGCTTGAAGCCTTCATTTTCCATTGCATCACATATTCACAAGCACACGTTAATGCAAAGATGTGCCTGAAGTTAGTCTTAAAATTGGGCTGGCATTTTTCTCAACAGGGCTTCTCGAAGAGAAATAGATGTGTGCAGGCTGTGCGGTGTATGTGCAGTCAGTCCATCTGTTGCATCCTGGAAGTGTCAGCTTTGTATTCCAAGTTCCAGTGCAGAGTGAAGGTTGCCCCACTTATTCCTGGGTTTTCCTGGCTGGAAATCTGTGTGCCCTGCAAACACATATGGAATGAAAACTAGTGCTTCAGGGAAGCATACGTCACGCTGGACACACACACTGTAGGGATGTCCCATACATATACTGTGGTCATAACCACAGCCCTGAGTCTACACAAATGGAAGTACTCAACCTCACAGAATGACTAGATATCTGGTATCTCAGATACCTTCTCAATTTGATCCCAAGTTGCTGAGAAGCTTGGACAATGAGATGACTTCCGTCAGCCTGAGTGATGGAAAGGCTCTTAAAAACAGGAACGCAACATGAAAGGCTGTGCAGAGACATAAGAGTATAGGAGAGCTTGAGGAGGGTTCATGAGCTACTGCAAAACAAACAAATGGGTTTCCTCTATTGTTGACCAAAAGCCCTGTTCACCCCTTTAGATCCTCTTTTGAGATCTCCAGTACTCCATGTTCACCAATCCCATGACCTCTCCTTTCCCCCCTTGCCTATCCCATCCTCTTCCCCCAAATAGCTTCTGCCTCCCAACCTTACTGTCCCTTCAGGTGTGCCTTTTATTTCTCCCTGTTGCATTTCCTGTCCTTCTCTCCTTGGTTGGAGACCAGTCAACTCATGCAGTTTCCCCTGGAAATCTCTATCCAGAACAGCTTTGGGCATTCTAAATCTTGGGATGTGTGGCAAAGTCACTGAGCTTACTGAAGTCAGCACAGACTCCTTGGTGATTAGAAAATCACCAGGAGCTTGTAATTAATGACATGTTAGAGTCAGATTATCTGTGAGGGGTTGAAGGAATCACTTTGGGAATGGGCTTTCTTCCCTGCAAGCTCACATTGCCATCCCAGACTCCTTGATGAGGTTAGCAGCTGTTTGGCACCATGAGCAGTGCAGAGAAACTTTTTCTTCATAGACATCTTGGGAGACCGTGGAAAACCAAGTCTGATGATCTGTTCCACTAGACACTTGTGGAGGAGATGGAATTATCTGTCTGTGGAGGAAACTTCATCTTACATAAAGCTGCTAACCAAAACCTATCAGCAGCAGGTTTGCCCATTGAATTACAGCATGAACCAGGGACAGATACGCCACTGTCACTGCTGAGTTACTGCTGTCATTGTACAACCATGCATGGAGTTTCTCTGCATTCTTACTGATATAACCACATTTACTTTTCTCCCCTGCTTTCATGGTTGTGATAGTTGATATATACACAGTTCTCTGAATCACTTGTTTCAGGAGGAATCCCCTGGCAATTACAGGGCTTCAATTTGCCAGTGGGAGTAGCAACTGCCCTGAGTGTTTATGATGACCTTTTGGCTTTGGACAAATTTATCAGTCATTTTTCTAGAGGGAAAATTGGTTCATCATCTTTCTCATCTTTGCTGCAAAGTAACACTCTTACTCAAATCATTACTGGCATTATCTGTTTTGGAACATCTTCAGTGCCAGATGGTGGAATTTCCAGAACTTCCTCTATTATTTCCTTAATAAGAATTAAAAAAAAAAAAATCTGGATAGAAAATGTGACTTTTTAAGCTTTGTGACGGATGTTTTTATCTCAACCCATGAGCTCTATTTTTTTTCCTGATTTTCCCCCCTATCCCACTGGGATGGAGGAGTGAGCAGACAACTGTCTGGTGCTGAGCTGCCTGCTGGGTTACACCACAACAGCTCATCAACAGGCAGTGTGAGCTTGGAGGAGGGTCGCAAACACATGTAATGGCCATACAGCCCAACCACAAGTCTTGTCTATGGGACAATTTCTGCGGGAGGTTTGTCATCTGTTGTGACAAAATTGGGATTCTGGGATTCTTTGGTGGTTTTGCCAATAAGTCACAGTGAGATATTAGGAGAAAAATTTCAACCCAGTTACAAAAAAAACCTGTGTCTCATGTCGGTTTTTTTGCTGTTTTTTTTTCATCAGAGCAATTGTTATTGTCATGTACCGATATGATTGCTGCATTCAGTGTCACTACAGCTTCAAGTACTTCTCATGTGAGTAAGCATGAGTAGGAGCAATGTTTAATTTCTCTGAGGCCATACAACACGTAACAACCTTCTAACACAGTGAGCAGGAAGAGTGAGCTTTCAACAGTGTCTGGAGATATTTTCGTACAGACTGTTGTGCAACAGAGAGTAGGTCTGTAGTGTGCACCTTTCTAACATGATGCTATTATTTACCTGCTGGATTTAAAAAGACACCCATTAGAACTGACATGCAGGCACTGTGATCTCACTGCCATCATTTCTAGTACCTGTTGTTGATAACCAAGTCATAAAAAGTATTCCGAATCCTAGCAGTCACTGGAGTCTATTCTTACTTCTCCATCCATGCTCCTCACCCCTCGCTTCTTTAGATCATTTACAATGCAAAGTAGGAAGAGCTTGACAGGAGAACAGCGATGAAGGTAGGGTGGCACTGGGAGCTCTCACAGTGAAATACCTCAATTAGCAGGTGTTACAGGAGAGTGGGGACAGCAGGAAAGGGAAAGATGAAGTGATCCTATTTATAAATGTATTCCCCCACTCCCGGTCTGTACCATGGAGATATCTCAGCAGCACAGATGGATCTGCATACTGATGAAGACATGGGGCACTGATGAAAAATGCTGGATCTGGCTGAGCTCCCTGCAGGCACAGGGTCTCCTTGCTCTTCTATTAGAGCCCAATACAGTCACATTTTTGAAAGTGGTTTTTGGTGCTGCCAGTGGGACTTTGTTTCTGTGTAAGAGCAAAGCCAAGTTTACACTTCAGCAATCAGATAAAGGAATGCAAAGACACTGACCAAGAAGATGAACCCATAAGCAAGAGGAAACTTCAGATTGGCTCATTGGTAGGCAGTGTGAATAGGGAAAAATTAAACCACTACAAAGAGGCTGCTTAGGTTTACCAGCCAGAATGCTTGGAGGAAGCCAGCTCTGTTAGATATAAGATATCGGCTTGCTGAAGTGCCTGGAGGATTGATGGGAAAAAATCTGGGCAGTTCCTCAAAAGCCTAGGCATTGTGCTGCGCCGGCATTGTGAGAAACAAAGGGGAGTTGCTGTTTCTTTCACAATGTGTACATCTGCCAGTGCCATATGATTAACAGCCAAGTGGCACAACACTCGGTGGAGGTAGATATGAGAAAGCACATCTTTTCATTGCAGATATCAAAGAGTCAAAGATGGTTAATGTTCTTTGGTTCCAGCAGACCAGCCATATGATATCTTCTCTAGAGTTAGTGGGAGATGGGGGTATCCAGATTGCCTTAGTACCAGACCATCAGTAACTGGCTTGAGATCACACCACAAACAAGCAACAGATCAGTTCAGAGCTCAAGACTTCTGACTCTCCACCATAGAATCATAGACTCACCAAGGCTGGAAAAGACCTCCAAGAGCATCCAGTCCAACTGTCCACCCACCACCAATATTTCCCCACTAAACCATGTCCCTTAGTACAACATCTACACGTTTCTTGAATACCTCCAGGGATGGTGACTCCATCATCTCCCTGGGCAGCCCATTCCAGTGTCTGACCACTCTTCCAGAGAAGAAATTTTTACCCTACCAGTCTTACACTAAAGTGTTTGGAGAAGAAGAATGGCAGGAAGGGTAAGTTCTGTGTTCGTAATATAGAGGGTTCAAGATCCAAATAGGCCTTCTGGAGTTTGAAGGGATGAAGATGAAAAACTTCAGTATCTGAAATAATGCTAATCCCCCACAAAGGCACCTCTTTACTGTGCTTGCACAGATGGACTGATCTCTGGCAGACAAGGGCAGCTGTGATCCTGGTATCTGTAAGCTTCCCTTAATTCACTTTCTTACCCATGACAGCCTTCGTAGCCTTGCCAAAATGGTTCTTATGCCAGTTCCTGGTGAACAGATGTCTGTGCTGCAAGAAACAGTGTCACAGTTGACTGCAGTGAGCCAGGCAGGAGCTGAAGGCCTAGAGACTGAGAAATCTCTTAGGAAATCTGCCTGGAGAGGAGAAAAAGTTTCACTGTAGTAATCCACTGTGGAATGGTTTGAGTCTGCTTGTCTCATCTGCTCATTCTGGCTGTGAGAGCTGGAAGTTGCTTTCAGCTCTGTGTGTGGGGAAGGACACTGCTAGAACAGGGAGCACTGTGCTCCTGAGCTTCCTCCTTCCCATCACTGATGCCAGCTGCCTTCAGCAGCCTCTCAGGGTTGACACATGGCTAAGGCAGCAACAACCTTCTCTTGAGTGAACCAGGAGAGCAAATCTGCCTTTGTTTGTCAAACAAGCCATCTGAAATACCATTCAAAGAGATCTCAAGAAAGGTTTTGATCTTTCCTTCCATAAACGGACCAGACGTTGCTGCCAGCACAGACTGTTCAGCATGATCAGCATGATAGATGCTCCTGCAAGGAGTACAGTTTTAGCTGTTTTAGTACATATCTGCCATCGCCATCTGCTATTTGTTGGCATGAGTGTGTGCTATAAGAAAACTAGATTCAATGGGAAGAAAGAGGCCTCACCAGCCTTACAGAGTTTCAAGTTCATTTTGTTTTTTTCTGTTTGTTGGATATTCTGATGTTGATACAAAGCTTATACAAAGCACAGTATGTTCCAAAGGCAGTTTCTCTCCTTTTGTTTTATTTGTTAAGCATTGGTGTTGCTAGAGATCTTCAAGCAAGCAATTATCCTTACAATAAGCACTGGAGTCTGAGTTAAGCTGGAAGGATGGGCTTTGCAAGGTGGAGGAGACCTTCTCGTGCTGAGTAGGAGAGTATTCAGATGATGCACTTGAAAGCATCTCACCTTCATTCTTGGCCAGCACTTTGTTTTCCTCTCACCTTCTTCCTTCTTAAAGCCTAAGGAAGCAAAATTAAACAGACTTGTTGGTGGTTTTCTTTACCAATTAACTTGAAACAAGTAAAGAGGGGCTTGAACAGGAAATCATCCACAGGCACATGAGGTAGATCAAATAGTCTCGTCCCTTCTTGAAAGTAATAGTGTAGAAGTTCGGTATTAGTGGGAAATATTTGTATAGTGCTTTGAAGTTCAGAAGCACTATATAAATGCTAAGTATTATTAACTACATGAATCAATCATCTTCAGAGAAATCTAACACTGTTAAAGATGGGAGAGCAGTCTCTTCCTTCCTTAATGATAACCAACCCCAAAGTTATTCATAAAAAAATACTTTTAAAAATAGATCAAATGATTTCCCCATCTCGTGATAATCCCCCTGATTGCCCCCATGTTTCAGTTCACTGTATCATCTGAGAGATCAAAGGATGTGTCTGAAGCTGGCGAACCAGTCCCACAAAGAAGAAAACCCTCTCCTGCTGTAGATAAACAAAATACAATTTCCAGATAACATCACGGTGCTGATCAAAATAGCTGCTTTTCCAATTAGATTTCAAAGAATTCTTAATTGTTATTGATTTAATCTGAAGATGTGCAGATTTTTCCAGCCAGGAACCTGTTTCGTGGGGAGCTTATTACCCTGGGGATTTCAGTTACAGACAGGTTTTAGTAAGCAGCAACAGCCTAGCTGTCAGGCAGGTGACAATAAAAAGGGAATCTGTCCAGATATAGGAGACAGCACTATTTGTGTTTCTGTTTCCTGCAATAATATAGAGCACAGAGATTCATCCATTCTGAAACAGCAGCAGAATTCACATATCCATAAAAGCAGCTGCCTTTAAATTATAATACGCAGAGTATCTATATTAAGAAAAAAATACAAATCCAAAACACATCTATATCTATCTATCTATCTATCTATCTATCTGTCTGTCTGTCTGTCCGTCTGTCTGTCTGTCCATCTGTCTGTCTGTCACCTCATTCTTTCCTTCTGTTTTTATATTTATTAATTCAAACCACAGGGGTCTGCCCTGAAATTTTTCTTTGTCTTTCCCAGATTGAATGCCCTTGTTCAGGAGATATACACATAAATGCATGTATATATATAGATATAGACCCACATACATATATGTGTGGGTGTATATATATATTTGCAGTTTGCTGAGGAAAAAATAAGAAATAGAAGATTTTGCAATGTCTGCTGAACTTCCATTTCAAAGTCAGGTGAAACAGCAGGGAGTGGGAAGAAGGGAGGGAAATGGGGACTACTGTTTCAGAGACAGGTGACATTTTGGTGCAGAACAACATGAGATGGTCTCCTGTCAAGAAGCAACAAGAGGAGGAAGAATGAAAAATAGCTCCCCCAAAGAAAATTGCTCTGTCCCAGGCAAATGATGGTGGAGGGATTTCTAATCCTTTGGTAAAGTGACAGTGAGGGATTTAATGCTGTCAGGCAGGTATGACAGTGTCAAGAAGAGTGACTCAGGAAGAGTGACTCAGAGCCAGATGCCACTGGGAAAAGAAGTGCCCAACCCATCAGCAAAGCCATCACTTGGTGCCTGCTCTGCCAGTCACTGTGGAGAGGAATGGAGAGGGACTGGGTGAGAGCCACTAACAATATGGGAGGAAAGAGTAAGGCTGGTGCCATTGGGTGAGGAAATGAATAAGAAAATGAAGAAGCTCGGAAAATAATGTGTGATGTGGAAAGTGATGAGAAAGACACCTCCTTGTATATCTTAAGCACTGCTCTGTCCTCAGGATACCTGGGATCCTATCCTGATGAATTTATTGCCACCGGGCACTGTGGAGGCAAAGAGCTCATCAGTTCATCCTAAAACAAAAGACTGAAAGGGATATAAATCTTCTCCATCAGGACAAAAGCCAACTTTTAACTTTATGAGTTATATCCAGCGACACTGCATTTCTAGGACCCATGCAGGAAATGCATGAACCTGTATGGCTACATAAATCATCCACATGCAAAGTTAATTTGAAATGTGAATTTTATGCATGGGGCTGATATGAAAATCTTTAGAGTAAGGGAAAGTCCCATTGCTAAGAGGCTGACAGCACTAAAAAACTATAGGACAGCCTTTCTATTTTGTAATTCCATTTCTAGTTTCCCTGAGGCTGAGAGAAGAAGCAGAACTTTTAGACTCGTGTGAGCAGGATCAGTTTCAGACTGTATATTTATTTAGAGTGTACTTATTCAGAAAAAAAAAAAAAGATGGTTAGAAACCAATTCCCATCTTTGTCTTCCAAGCAACTCCATCTAATCACAAAAGGCTTCTTCTCCAAAGCCATGGATTCTGAACAGTATTATTAAACATCAGCTGTCCAGGTGAGGATGTACAAAATCAACGTCCCTGTATGCATCATCACCAAAACTAGGTCTGCTAAATTACATTTAGGTTGTTTGTCCAAATCTCAAAGATGATCTATTTTTTTTTCTCCATTGACTTTCAGGGAAATAGTATTTCATTAATAAAAGACATTGTAAAGGATATTTACATTAGGTGACAACATTAGGGGGCAGTACTCAGCTAGCAACCAGTCCCTTTCCTTCACTGAACAGCTGTGTTTATATGTAGTTGTTTGTAAAATTTATGTTTGAATTTGTTTTAACCTTAGTTTATTGCCAATGGAGAAACAACAGATCTTTTTCTATTACAAGTCATCAAGTGCCACATTACAAATCAGCAGGAGGGGTGAAACTTCCCATGCCCCTTCTCCTCACAAATCTCCAGTTATGTGTATGTATATTTTTTTGTAAATTACAAAAAATGCCCTGCTCCATCCAAGATGCCTTCTCAGTGAGTACTGCATCCATACAGGACCTTCTGACTTCTCCTTGTGGGAACATGCCTGATCTTTTCCCAGCAGGGTGGACAACCCATTTTCCTCTGCAACTCAGATGCATCACAATATGTTCAGAGCATGTAAATAAAACTCACAGGATTGGGTAGATCACACATTATTTCAAGCATCTCCTCCCTCTTCTGGGCTTTGTCTCATCCCAGTCTATCCCTCTGTTCATGATTTCTCCTTTCCACCATGCTGCAAGGGAACGTGACCTCCTCCTTTGTATTTTGTTTTTCTGCCCCATTCCAGAGACCACTGCAGAAACCACATCATAGAATCATTAAGGTTGGAAATGACCACTGAGATCATCTAGCCCAACCCATCATAACCATGCTCTCTAAACCGTGTCCCTCAGTGCCATATATACTCATTTCTTGAACACCTCCAGGGACAGTGACTCCACCACCTCCCTGGGCAGCCCATTCCAATGCTTCACCACTCTTTCTGAGATAAGCTTTTTCCTCGTATCCAATCTGAACCTCCCCTGCAGGTTAGGTCCAGCTCTTTCCTACTGTGTGAACTGAGGAAATATCTGTATGACCTTCTGCCATGGAGGTTTAACCCCATTTGCTTCTGAGACTAGTTTGGGCTCCACTTCTTCCCAACCCAGCCCTTCCCCTCCTTGATCATCTTCTTCCTGCAGGAACCCAGTAAAGAGCATTCTGGTTCTGCAGGAGTTTTTCTCCTTCCTCCTTATGCAGCTCAGTGCCCTGACCAAGCACAGATTGACTCCAAGTCACCATAGCCACCACAACAGTATCTCAGCATAGTGTTTTTGTGGTATACCTGCCATTCATGTTGTGGTATTCCCTGTTGCTGCCCCAAGAACCAGGAATCCCAGCACAATTCAGATATTCTGGCTTGCTGTCAGCAGCTTTGCTGTTAACACACATCATCTCCTGGATCAATGATCTCCTGAGAAATTGTCCTCCTCCTTGGCATTGTCTCTTCCAATCTGGTTGCCAGGGTGTAATGCTCTCTGCCCTGCCACTGTGTCCTCCTTGCTTCTCTCTGGCCCTGTCCAGAATCTCCGGAGAACAGTCATCATAATAGATGTGCTCTGGATGAGCTATTTTTTAAGATACTGCTCATTCCCCTTTGTTTATGACCAGCCCAAACTGATGTTCCTCTCTCCAGCCTGCCACCCTCGAGCCAGTCCCCAAAGTAATGGGGATGAAAGTGGGGAGAAAAAGCTTGTGAAAACTGTTTCTCTTGCCTTATGGTATGATGACAAGCTTCATCCATAATCCCTTATCTCTTACTAGTCCCTTTACACACAAAAGTATGAATTTCCATTTACAAATAGAGAAAGTAAGGCACCAAAACTGGATTGATTTGTCACTTGACAAAAGCAGGTGTGGAAATAGGAGCAATTTGCCAGATACTCTGCACAGTCCATATACACTCTATCTACGTATTTAATTAATAGTAGTGCAGATTTACAGTTGCGGCTGAGAACTATTTCGTCATGCTGTGTGTAATCAGCCTACATCTGCCACAAGAGGTCAAAGAGTCAGACACCAGAGCTGGATTTTAAATAAGATTCTTAATAAATGACAGCAAAAAAACAGCTGTGGTTATGCTGAAGTTTTGCCTTAACCTCCAGATGTGAACACAGGGCCATCCTGGCCTTCTGCATCAGCTATTTAGTGCTGTGGGCAGGACACCAGGTTGATGGACTGAAGCTGGAAGAAGTCTTTACAGCAAATCCTCCATCCCAAATGCTTCCTCAGCTCGTTGTATCTCTGCGACCATGGCAGGTATATTGATCTAACTGACAGAGTGAGACTCAATAGCTCAGTTTTATACAGATGAACTGTAATTTTAGTAATAGAATGTTTAAATAATAGTGTCACCTTTACATCTCACCTCCCTTTACTTTGAGCGAAAGTGTCTGTCTGCTTTTGACAGGCTGAGATTTTTTTTCCCTTTTACCACAAACACTTTGCCTGAAGGACATCAGGAGTCATAATAATGGTTGATGCTTTCATGAGATTTTTACAGATTATGGCTAAATGGAACGGTGCTGTAATGTGATTACCTCCCCACTCTTACTCCTGCTGCGCTATGTAATGGCATGGTAGGGCTCTCTGCTGGGATTAAAGCCAGTCAAACTGAAAATGTACTTGCCTTGGGGGCCATCAAGCAAATTTAAATGGCTACTTCAAGATTCTGCCTGCCAGTGAGTCATTTCTTCAGAGGATTAGCAAAATGAATGAAATATGGAGATGGGAAGGCAGTAAAAACTGTTCCACCAGGCACACGTGTTCTCTCTCTCTCCCCTGTTCTCTCTAATTTTGCTCTAAACACTAATTCTACTTCCTTATAATTTCTCTCTCTGGTTTGCTCTGTGCCAGAAATGGTAAGGAAGCTCAGAACACAAAGAAGGCTGTGACCTTGCCCTTGCTGGTGGGCTGGGGGCACAGGGAGGAGTAGGGACTCCTTCCCTTCCTTTCATGGATTTCCTTCTCCAGAGAGAATGCAGAATATTTACATGTGATTTCTACTCTTAGGTGTACAGCTAAAGCTAGAGGTAGGAAGGAGTGGCTGTTCTCTTTTGCTCAGAGTCCTTGCTATCATAGAATTATTTGAATTTGAAGGGATCCTTAAAGGTTACCTAATCTGACTCCCCTGCAATGAACAGGGACACCTGCAGCTACAGCAGGTTGCTCAGAGCTCCCTCCAGCATGACCTTGAGTGTCTCCAGGGACAGAGCATCCGCCTCTGGGCAACCTGTTTCAGTGCTTCACTATCCTTATTATAAAAAACCTTTTCCTTATATCCAATCTAAATCTCTCCTCTTTTAGTTTGAAATCATTTCCAAATCACAGCTACAGGGAGCATCTGCTCACTCCCTCCTTTGCGTATACTGCACTGCAATGGGGGCTGTGCACTGTAACCTCTCGGTTGTCTCAAGACTATAAATTTTCACTGTTACAACAGCAGCCCGGGGAGGAGCAGGTCCTCTGGCTCTAAAGTCCTCCATTTGAAGGGAAGGCTCCTTGTAGCACATTCTCACAAGTTGTCTTCCTCTGAGGACACGTTGTCTGAGGAGGATTCACATCTACTCCCTTGTTAGCCCGCTCCAACTCTACTTACATCCCTTTGCTTTTCAGATTATATGAAAGGAATTTAAGCACCTTTAGACACTGCCAGGAATAGAAATGTTTTCCCAACTCAGAGCCTAAGAATGCTGAGATAAGACTAGTGTATTCTTAGGCTATTTACAGAAATACATTCATGAGATGTGAATACTGCAGTTACACCACAACTTTCTTTGGCAGCTCAGCCTAGTCTTTTTTTTCCAGCTGTTTTCTTAATATTCAGTCTAAAAATTTCCCTGATGCTGCTGAAGTTTAATTACTTCTTTCTCTATCATTGCTGACTAATGATAATAATTGCTTCCTGTCCTCTGGTGCAACATTCTTTTCTTTATCTGCAGACAGTTATTGTGTCTCCCCTCGGTATTATTTCTTCTACTTTAAAACTGCCCAGAAGCACAGTCCCATTTCTTGTCTAGTTGCTAAATAAAACCCAGAAATATAGTAGTGAGAGTCAAGTCTGGGTGGTGGCAAAGGATGGACAGGGTGGATAACCCAGGAAACCTACAATGGTAAAGAGTTTTGCTCTGCAGTAGGTCACTATTACAGCTCTTTGACAACTTACACAAAAGAAACTGATGGTCTCAGCCCAGGTACTAATGGATTAAATTTGACAGTGCAGGTACTGTCTTTATTACAGGTAGTTTCCTAACAGAAGTTCAGGCCTGAGTGGCTACGGAGCTTGGCACACCATTTTTCCTCCAAAATGGAAGAATGGTTCCATTTTAGAGAGGTGCAAAATCAGAGAGATGAAGTGAGCTACCCAGGGTCAAGGAGTGAGGAAGAAGATATACATCCAGTTTTTAAGATCCGGGCAGCATCTTTAAATCATGTTGTTTAGGTATTCACAATCTATTTCAGGACAATAAAACTCTAATTATCTTTGGAGGTGCGGAATGAGAACTCCAAGGCGCAGAAGACTATTCACATGATTAAAGCTCAAATGTGCTTTTAAACATTCGGTGGCTTGGGATCTTCTCTTTTCAGGTAGATCTGCTGTCAAAATCAAAATGCATAGAAAAACTCAGCCAGTGTATTCCGCTTCTGTCACTATATGCTTTTCCAACTTGCTTTTATGAATCAACTTTTTCTTAAATGCAAAGGATTTTTTTTCTTCTTCAGAAAAAAAATAAATTAATTAAAAAAAATTACAGTTCCATGGAAAGAAAGAGACAGATTTTTGGTGTCTGCTAATAGCATGCATGGGACTTCTTGAAAATACCCATGAACAGGTCTTCACTTAGTTGGCAAGGATGACCACAAATAAAACTCTAAAATTCTTTCAAAAATAGTGTCTTATTTTTTACCAGGAAGGTGCATTTGTAATCGGAGTGCCTCGAGCAGAGTTCTCAATTCTGGTTAAAGCCTCAGAATGCAATCTCCAGACAAAGAGATCTTTGGGAAAGAACTGTGAAAATATGCATCTTTTAGGAAAGGTGAAGTTTGCCTCACTGCTCAAAGTAGAGGTAGCATGGTTCATGGGGTAAGGCACTGCACTGAGCCTATGGAGTTCTGCTGGTTGACTTGCTGTGTTCACCTTCCCTTTGCTGTGTACTTTGATTAAAATTGCATTGGGACACAACCTTTTTTTTAGTAAGCATTTCTGTATCACCTAACACAACATTGTGCCTGTTCCTAACAGAGACTTCTGCATGCACTAACAAATAAAATGAAATAAGTAAGAGTAGGTCATGCCTCTCCTAATTATTTATTTTTTGTTTTCTCTGTCACTGGTAGCTTTTTGTACTGTGTCCCTTGTCTGCAGGTAAATATCTGCTAAAACAGGCCTTGCCCCAAACATCTGAGAAACTAATTTAAGATCAAAAGTGGCAGAAAGTACACGTACAGCAAAGAAGTAGTTATAAACATGACAGTTGTTCTTGGTCTGTCAGGGATGGTATTTTGGATTTATAGCTATAACTATAAATATGGTGGTATTTTGGTTTTATAGCTAAAACAGTGTTGATAACCCACCCATATTTTGGCTGTTGCTGAGAAGTGATTGCACAGTGTCAAGGTTTCCTTTTCCCCACTCCGTACCCCAGGCAAGTAGGCTGGGGGTGGTGAGCAGCTGGGAGGGAATAGTTGAGCGCAGTTGGCCAAAAGGCTACTTCAGGCCATATGGTGTAGTGAACAGCAATAAAAACTCAGAGAAAGGAGGAGTTTGTCTTCTTAAGCAAGTTATGTCTGTTGTGACACTGCTTTCTGGCAAGTTGCTGGGTGTTCACCTGGAGATAGGAAGCAGTGAATAGATTCCTCATTTTGTTCTGCTTGCATGCAGCTTTGCTTCAGCTATTACACCATCTGTATCTCGGACTGTGAGTTTTCAGCTTCTCTTGATTGGATTCTCTCCCTTATCTTGCTGCAGGAAATGTGAGCGAGCACCTGTGTGGGTGCCTGGCTGCTGGCTGGGGTCAACTCACCCCTGTAGCAATCATGAGGAACATTCAACCAGTAAACAACAATCTTTAAAAGTCTTTAAAGATCTCTTGTCAAACAACTTCCACCATCACTCAATGACTAGACCTATCTCTTATATTTTTGGTGAAGATGATGCAAACATCTTCAGCCCCCGTAGATGTTTACCAGGCTAAAAGCAGAAGGCTGTAGAAATAACAGCTAACTCTGTGATTTGATACACCAACCATGAAGGGCATTTGGTTGATGAACCAGACTGTAGTTTTGTATAAATAGGACAAGGAAGGAGACAAGAACAGACAAAAGAAGAGGAGTTTCTGCTTAAATGCACAAATCCAAGTAGTTTTCTCACCTACCAGCAGATAAGCTGCAGCTTGTTACTGTTATGAGGATAGAGGTGGTTGCACAAATGAATGGGGTGAGACAGCAGTAGCTTACTCAGGCTAAATTATGAAGTCACTGCCTTTGGGAAGAGAAAGTCTCTCTAGCAGGTGTCCTTGTCTAAATAGTGGATAAAAGAGAAAAAAAAAAACACAACAAAACAACCTGATCCGCCACCACCAAATATAAGCTTTATTTGTGTAATTGTGTGAGCAGTGGCAGTGCATCTGAGCCAAGGTTAAATGACCTCCATCTTTTTTATTATGTAAAAATTTCATTTATTTTGATTTTTCAGTCTTGTTCTTTACCTCCACTTTGAAAGTCTATCTCCCCTGTTTCTCTAAAGGCAAACCAAAGGATCAACAACCTCAGGAGACTGTAGACAATGACCTTGAAAATATTGAGATGGCTTGGCTAAGCACATAAATGCAATGAGGCAGCACTAATTCTTGTCCAGGTGTCTGGGAGGCAAAGAACAATCTAAGTCAGTATAACTAAGCCATGGGAGGTGAGGTGGGGGGATGAAGGGAAGCATTTTCATGATGCTGTTTAGTTGAACGGTGGTGGACTATGTCACTTCTGTAGCAGTGTCCTGTCCCCTTGTCTGTCCATGCTGTTTGTCACTTGCCTTCAATACATGAGGAGTAGCCAGCTTCAGTTTTGCTTTACCTCGCTTTTGTGTTCATAACAGTTTTGCAGATATTTTTAAAAATGCACAGACAAATTTCCTCCGAAGTCACAAGACCTGCTGCTTTAAGTAGCCTCTTATCAGGCATTATGCCTCTCAAAGGCTGTATCACTTTATGATGCTGTTTTTAAAACAATGCAACATAGATATCTGGGCCACCTAAGGCCATGCTCGCATCCAGATCTTTTTAATTATATCACCCAATGTGGGTGTCTATTTTGATTTAAGAGTATCTTTTTTCAAAACAGCTTGAACCTGTTTCTTGCCAACTTAACCTAAATCAAAACAAACCCACTCTTAAGCCACAAAAAGACTACAAATTATTTTATAGTTATCATCACTAATGAGACTCAAATTAGAAATGGTTATGGTGGTTTGGAAAAAATATCTGTACAACCAAACGAGTTAATGGTAAGGATAGTTGAACTTTAGTCAAGGCTGTGCTGAAAGCAAAACATTCAGTAAGACTATATTCAGTTCATGTCTGAAATCTAAACCAGTTGCTCATTTGTCTTCTGCATGCCTTCTTCTGTGCTGTTGTTGTCTTCACGTACACAAACACAGTGTTTGTGTCTGACTCTATGAGAGATGCCTTCTCCCTACCCTTTCTCTGGGTCCAGCAAAGGAACAGATATATTCTCATCCATTACTGAGATTACAGTAGAAAGGTTTGTTACTCCCTCTGCTCCCTCATCCATCCTCTTCCCTTTTTCTCCTCCTGGACTTGATTGATATTCAGAGGGTGGAATAACCCTGGAAATTTGTTTAGGAGGAAATCACAGGTAATATTGTAGAAGATCATCTATCACTCTGTACATACTGTATTCTTATCTTTTAAAATTACTCTTTGCTGTCAGCATTGCATAAAACATGAAATTTTTGATCAGATTCATCCACAGAAGTGATGCTTAGATTTAGCTTCCATTGTTTGGAGATATTGAAGTAAAGCAAAATAAAAATTTGATTTTGCTTTATATACTTTTTCTGTTTACACGATAATCTTGGGTTATATCCTTCACTCTTGTGGCACCTGATGGACAGATCTGTATCCCTATCACAAACTAAACTGAAATAAGAAATACCACTGAATGATGCTCTGCATTCTACAGCTGGCTAGGAGAAGTTTCTGCATCATCTCTGCATGTCAACTATGAGTGTGTGGGCATTCAGCCTGCCTCAGCCTGTGATCACACTAGCTGAGAGGGGAGGTGGAATGTTCAGCCTTCCTTGAGTGAGGAAAGAGACTTTCAGAGAGAGATCAAATACTGGGCTGTTGCAGATGGAAACTATGCACTCATAGGAGGGAACCAGGAATATATTTGACAGAATACAGTGATTTAACAAAGCTTAATTGTAAACAAGATTCAAGATGGCAAGATACACTTGACTATTTACTGCACAGAGGGTAAGGTTAAACACACTCATCCAGGGCTCTGTTGAGTCATGAGGTTCATAGTGGACCCCTGTGCTTTGCTACATTCCTTGAACCACAGTGGTAAAGAGCCTAGGTGCAGCTGGATCCACTCCTCATTCCAGACTTAGTCTGGGACTTAATTTATGTCCAAGGGATTATATGTGCTCAGTCAATCTAAGATACAATCTTAGTAAAGCTAACAAACTTCTAAGAAAAACAGTAATCACTCACCAAGGATCCGTGTCAGCAAGGCATTTTGATATCGAGATGTAAGGGATCTCTGCTCAGGCACAACCTCAAGAGGTGTCCTTACTCAAGGGGAAATCCTGTCAAGGAACCAGCTGCCATGCAGGAGAGCTCAAGAAGCTCACTACTGATGTAGTAAGATCATTGACTCATAGTTACAGTTCTTGGAGCACGCTCAATTGGCCCTCAGCTGTTGAATCAAGTATCTGCCATAAGTTGCAAGACAAAAGGGACAAGCTGGTAACAATGCCACAGGAGAAGAATAAACAAACTTGATCACATGGAGTTAAAGAGGTAGAACACATTGGGGCATTTGCAAAAGAGTTTTTGGGATAGATTGTTGCAATTAGGACCTATTAAAGAAGATATTTCTAACTTATTACATACAGTTAACATAGCTGTGGATACTGAATCACCACCTGTATGTAACACATTCTCCATTTAAAGAAACCTAAATTACTTTCTACTTTCCAAATGGTTTGTCCAATTTCAGATGAAAACTGTGTCTCAGACAATAGCACAGCAGTGTCTCCAGGATGAGAGTTGTTCTCTTCTATGTAGGAAATTAATGTCTGTTGTTCAAACATTCTCTTTCCTCTCCCCATGCTGATAATCTATTTAGAGTTATATTTAATGGTAGAAAAGTTACAACAGCTGAAATTGGGCTCAAGGTGAACTATATTCCCACTTAGAAAAAAAACAGATGCCTTACAATTGACTTACAAAATGAGAGGCCCTGACTACTTGTGGTTGTTGAAGACTGGATAGCTACTAGAGAGAACAATGGTCAATTTGCTTGTCGTTTTTTCTTTTTCTTTTTCTTTTTTTTTTTTCCTGGAAATTCCTGTTGCAGATTCAAACTGGAGAAGCTCTTTGCTTCTTTCCCAGAGCTTTTGTGGATGATTTGTAGCCTTGCTAAAACAGCTGTTGTTTGTTGAAAAGGCAATTGCATTTCGATGGTGGATGGAGGTGAGCCTAGAATGAGAAAAAGCAGAAAGATGATGCTGGCAGAAAGATGATGCTGACAGAAAGGGAGTACAGTGTCATTGTTTTACCACATGCCAGAAACATTTAGCTTGGTAACAAAATCTTCCAGCTGTAGAAATGAGTCTGAGAACATGGAAGATGCGCAAGGGAAAAAATGGATCTCTAGGAAGGGATGTTTTTTCTAGATTCAGAGGAAAACTAGATTTGCTGGTTATGGTGATATCACACATACTACTACACAAAACATTTGGAAAGCCGAGGAAGGCAAACCTCATCCTATAGACTTCTGAGATATGTCATCTACAAGAAAAAGTCTATCAAAGCTAGATTTTTAAGAGCTCCTTTTAAAATATTTCAATAGGAGAGTAGAAATCCAGGGGAGATGCTGCTCCCCAGGAGCTGAAACCGTTGAATATGCATGCTGAACACCCTTGAAAACTGATCCCAAATGCAAACTATGTCTTTTTGAAGTATTACATTAGTGGGAAAGACAGGTAAGTCAGTGAATCAAGAGCTCAAGGGTTTTTGATGCTTTGTGTGTACATGGTTAACCATTCCTCCCTGAGGAAAGCAAGACACAAACTGTGAACTCATTCATCTCTGAGGTACTTGAGATAATTGTTGTACAACTGGTTTGATTTGGAAATGGAATTAGAGTGTTCTTTTTGCTCTTCTAATTAATTGTGGTTGAATATCTATATTTGCAGCACCTTCAATTAGTTCTCTACCGATCGGCCCCCGCCCAATCTATTAAATTCTGGGATTTGTGTCTGGAGTGAGAGTGCTTTACAGATGCAAAGTTCTCAGCTAAATTATTTCTCTCAAAAGTTACATTTTGTTAGTCGAGGAAAACAAAACACAGCACAACTGTTCCCTCTATCCCTCTAAACCAAACCATGCAAGGAGTCAAGCAAGCCATACAGTTTGCAGCTCGTCTGCTTGATGTTAAGGATTTTTTTTCATCCTCCTTTGGCAAAAAGCAAGACCAAAGGGATGCAGCCGCAGAGTCTTAAGTATTGGAAGTGCAATGAATGCAAAATTAACAACATAAAGAGAGGGTAAAAAACAAAAACAAAAACAACCCGCAAAACAACAAAACCCTTCTCACAGTGGCTAAGATATTAAAACACAAATTTCTGAGGAAGTGTAAAATTGCCAACTGCGAGACAAATCACAAAGAGTTCAAAAGATGTTTGTGGTAAAAAAAAGCAACAGCAACAACAAAGCAGCAGGAAAAGTAGAAATACCGGAGGCAGAAATAAGCTTGTAGGTCTTAAACATGCTCAGTCCAGTCATGTCTATGAAAACCTATGAGTGCAAGGATGTTAGATTCTCCTTCTATCCCTATAAGGCAGCAAATTTCATTCTGTGCAGTTCAGATTTTGATGTCCAACTTCCTCATAGATTGCTCATAGGTTGTAGCAGCTTGAGTCACTCAGATGCTTTTTAGCAGCACTAGTATTCTCAAAATCTGTGCTTTCTTTTTTCTTTTTCTCTTTAGGTTAAATTTTGGCATCATTTAGGTGAAGAATTTGAAACTGATTATATATATGTGACAAAGCAATCTCCCCAGCCTAAACTGGGAAGACAGGAACAAGCTAGTCAGTTGTTAAAGCTATTATTGTTAATTTTGACCAGCTTTTTCTGGCACAGGACTATTGTCTAAAATACCTGGGAGCTTTTATCCTTCTAAGTACATACTTAGTACTGTCAGTAAGAGGAGATATTTTATAGGAGTGGCGGTTATTTCCAGTCTTCAGGCAATATTTCACAGTGGAGACCTTGAAACAGAAGTTTATGAACTTTTTGACTCAGCCCTCACTTTCAGATTTGGGAATCCACTTCCACCTGCATTTTGTAACTTGCGACTCAAGTTTTGAAATTGTTCCACTGGGAGAACTTTCTCTTCAGCTTTCAGAAAATCTTCGGTAGGTTAGAGGGATCTGGAGACAAAAATCTATATTCTTGTAAAACCTTGGAGTTATGAGATTTTGACCAGTGTGAGGATGAGGAGAACTCTGTTTTTTAACATAATATGATCACCAACGTCCATGTTCCCTGTTGATCCCAGAGCTGTTTTTGCCTTGCACCTCAGACAAGCTGCAAGGCTTCTATGGGAGTGAGGGAAGATCTGTGCTTGTTGCTGTACGTATGATAACACTTCCCATTCAATGTAATGCAAAACAAATCATCTCAGAGAAGTGCATACTGCATCCTTTTCACGGGATAAACATAAAATTTCATCAGATGCCCGTGTGCATGAGACTGCTTGTTCAAGAAATTACCATAGCTCTGAGGAACCTAATACTGACCCTGTTTGAAGTTTTAAGAATCATAGAATCACTACGATTGATCACTGCTTCTTGAACACCTCCATGAACGGTGACTCCACCATTTCCTCGGGCAGCCTGTTCCAGTGCTTCACCATTCTTACCAAAAGAAAAATTTTTCCTAATATTCAACCTGAATCCCCCCTGATGCAACTTAGAGCCATTACCTTTTGTCCTATCAGTAGTTGCCTGGTAGAAGAGGCCAGCCCCTACTTTGCTGCAGCCTCCTTTCAGGGAGTTGTAGAGAGTGATAAGGTCTCCCCTGAACCTCCTCTTCTCCAGGCTGAACAGCCTCAGTTCCCTCAGCCACTCCCCATAAGACTTGTGCTCCACACCCTTCAAAGCTTCATTGTCCTTCTCTAGGTATGTTTCAAGGTCTCGATGTGTTGCTTGTACACCCAGTTAGCACTTTGAGGCAAGAATTTCTCTTGTGCTGAGCATCATGAGGTCCTTATGCTGCCACAATACTTCCCAAGAGAGGAGACTGAGATGGGATTTGGAGGCCTTCCCCATGTTCACTGTGTCAGTCTCAAACAAAAACCATTTCATTCAGTAATCACAGATGTGGAGAAACCAGCGGAGTATTTCTGATGAGAAAATCCCTTCTGGGCAGCTGCTCACAACTCTTATTTACAAAGGTGATTGTTAGGTGTGTGGAAATGAAGAAATACGGATGCTAAACTTATTTTCCTGGACACTGAGATAGCACCAATCCTGCTTCTTGCTGAGGATTATGCAGAGGAGAGCATATTTAAGTACCTCTCACTAGAGAAATTACTTTGCAGTGTGCTTCTCAGTGTCCTGGTGCATCTCAGGGGAGGAGGTGAACAAGTTCTATGCACAGCAAGCAAGATGCTTTTAACATTCCTGATAGAAAGGCTGTGAGCTTTATGCAAAAATAGTATTATTAGAAGGTCTTTTTACTCGTGCCAACTTTGTGATCCATATAGTTTAACCATAAAGCCTTTCTATTGCCCTACAGACAATTAGCTAAGTAGCACAAACGTTACAATTTTCTAGGACTCATGGAAGTGACCTACATGCTCAAAACAAAGCTCAGACACTGATCTCAGTGGCAACCACATCCCTTTGGATGGAGAGGAAAAGCCCTAGGTGAGGCTTATGTCTCCTGCTCTCACTATAGATCAGAGATTTTACATGCTAATAAGGATTCTCTTCAGAAGCTGATGATTATGAGATCAAGCTAAATAAATGCCTCTTTTTCTTGTCTTTCTGTCATTTATTTTTGATTTTCCTGCGGGAGCTTGATACCTCCCTGAGACTGGTGGTTCTGCAGTCATCACCTCATTATGGCACCCTCTGTATCCTGGCAGGAATTCCTTACTTTCCTGAAGCAGGAAGGTGGGATGAGGACCATAAAATTGGTAATTATCATGATTTAAAAAAAAATGAAATTATCCAAGGACCCGCTTATCTGCCTCTTTCTCTCCTTCCCTGTTTTATCACAGGTATGCCTAGTTTTGCTGTCTCCTTTCTCCAATTTGAAGTTGAAAAATGTGTAAAGAGCTTCCTGGTGTCTATCGAATACTTTCCTGCTCCCTGAGTGTGGCAGTGCATTTCCTGCAGCATCAGAGAAGATTTGAACTGTTTCTGTGGCTCATGAAGACCTGCCAGTTCAGATGTGCGTTAAGAACCTTTGCATTCCCAACATACCTTCCTGTCCTGGACAAGAAAACAAGAGCTTTGGGGGGCTCACCCTTCTGATTACATCCTGCTGAATCTTTAGCAGTAAAGTTTCCCTTACTCTCAGTTGTGGTGCATCAACTCCCTTCATGCCATATCTATTCCCTAACCCTGGCAAAGAGGGGCAGGAACACAAATGAGATGACAAGCCCTTGATCAAGGTTCCTTGCATCCAGCAGGAACTTCACAAGTCCATCTGACATTTGAAACACCTTTTCTTCACTGCTCACCTTCCAGAAGCTTTTCTGCTTCTGCTGTGATATTTATGTGCCCCTTCCCTTGCCATCTCTGTCCCTGTAGTAAGTGTGCACCTAGCAATTTACCTAACAGTGCATGGAATTGCTCTTCACAAAGGGAGGCTGCATTTTCCCTTTGCGTAAAGCTTGCTTTAATCAGAGGCTTCAGCATGACAGCATACACACGTTTCTCTTGCAACTCACAGATGCTCTGGGAAACTCATTCAATTCTTTGAACAACCATTGTGGCTCAGGGCTACGGTCAAGCACCCTTAATATAAAGCTGTTTGTGCAATCTATTTCCTGCTGATAACCAAGAACACCTCCTTGAAAAATAAACACACTAAAATAAAAAT
>JANHGO010000063.1:10355755-10368644 GCA_024606505.1 Aquila spilogaster | reverse complement strand
GAATCTCTGCTCCGGCACCTGGAGCATCTCCTCCCCCTCCTTCTGCACTGACCTGGGGGTCTGCAGGGCTGTTTCTCACATATTCTCACTCCTCTCTTCAGCTGCAGTTGAGCAGGTTTTTTTCCCTTTCTTAAATTTGTTCTCCCAGAGATGCTGCCACTGTCGCTGATGGGCTTGGCATTGGCCAGCGGTGGGTCTGTCTTGGAGCCGGCTGGCATTGGCTGTATCGGACATGGGGGAAGCTTCCAGCAGCTTCTCATGGAAGGGACCCCTGTACCCCCCCGCTACCAAAACCTTGCCAGGCAAACCTAATACATTAACTCAGTGAATAAAGAGCTCAAGGGTTTTTGATTCTCCTTGTGCACAAGGCTATCCATTCCTCCCCGAGGAAAGGGAGGGACTAACTGCGAACTCAACTGTCTCTGAGGTACTTCAGATAATTGTGGTACAACTAGTTTGATTTGGAAATGGAATTAGAGTGTTCTTTTTTGCTGTTCTAATTAATCAGGGTTGAATGTTTATATTTGCAGCTCCTTCAATTAGTTCTCTACAGATCGGCCCCTACCCAATCTATTAAATTCTGGGATTTGTGTTTGGAGTGAAAGCGCTCTACAGATGCAAAGCTCTCAGCTAAATTACTTCTCTCAAAAGTTACATTTTGGGAGTTGAGGAAAACAAAACACAAAACTTTCCAGAGTTTGATAACTGCAGTCCAACAGTTCCCTTCCTCCCTTCAAACCATACCATGCAAGAATTCAAGCAAACCATACACTGTTGGTGGTGTTTTTGTTTGACATTCATGTTCTCTTTTTTCCCCACTTGGCAACAAGGAAGACCAAAGGAAGTCTACAGCAGAGTTTTAAATAGCCAAACCCTGAGTGTAACATAAAAAAAAACAAACCAAAATAAACCAAAACAAACCCTAAACAAAAAAACCCTAACCCTTGTCCCAGCTGTTCAAGTAGTAAAATATGCAGTTCTGAGACAGTGTAAACTAAGTGCACGTCAAACCCAGAAAAGTTCAAAAGAAATCTGTGGAAAAAAGCAGCAAGAAAAGCAGACGCTGGAGACAGAGTGTTGGTAAGGTGGTGGGGACTTAAACATGCTCAGTCCAGTCACAGCTATGGAAAGGCAGCTGAATGCAAGGATATTGGTGTCTCCACTTGCCCCTATACAGCAGCAATTTTTACTCCATGCAGTTCAGGTCTTGATGGCCAACCTCCCCACAGACTGCTCGCAAAGTGTAGCAGGTTGACTCACTCACATGCTTTTTAGTGGCAATATTATTCTCAAAGTCTGTCCTTTCTCCCTCATTTTCTCTTTAGGTGAAATTTTTGCATCATTTAAGTGAAGAATTTGAAACTGATTATATATCTGACAAATCAGTCTCCCTAGCCACAAAGCCTGGGCTGGGAAGACAGGAGCAGGTTAGTCAGTTGTTAAAGCTATTATTGCTCATTTTGACCAGCTTTTTCTGGTGCAGGACTATTGTCTAAAGTACCTAGGAGCATTTATCCTTTTATGTATATACTTAGTACCGTCAGTAAGAGGAGATATATATAGGAGTGGATGAGTCTTTCCAGTCTCCAGGCAATATTTCACAGTGGAGACCTTGGAACAAAAGTTTGCGAACTTTCTGACTCACAGCCCTCACTTTCAGCTTCAGGAAGCCACTTTCCCTTGCATTTTGAAACTTGTGACTCAAGTGTTGAAGTTGTTTCCTTAGGAGAGGTCTCATCCTTTCAGAAAGTCTTTGGTAAGTTCGAGGGATTTGAAGGCAAAAGGGGGTGTTCTCGTAAAACCTCAGAGTCAAGAAAGAATGAGGTTTGACCAGTGAGAGGGTGCTGGAGACTCCATTTTTAACATCACCTGCTTGCCAAAACCGATGTTCCCTATACATCTCAATGCTGTATTTTCCTGAGGATGTCGTGACAGAAAGCTGTTCTAGCACTGGCGCCTCAGGCAAATTGCAAGACTTGTACAGGACTGAGAGAAGATTTCTGTTTGCCACTGCGCATATGATAATGCTTTCCATTTGATGTAACTCAAAGTGAGTACACTCAGATGAGTGTATACTGCATCCTTTCCTGTTGGCTAAGCAGAAAAATTCATCAGATGCCCATATGGATGAAACTGTTTGTTGTAGGAAGTGCCACAGCTCTGAGGAACCCAATGCTGGTCCTGTTTGGAGTTAGGCAGTTGTGACGTGGGCTGTTGAAAGGCATGAGAGGAGGATAGAGAAAGGAAAATGGAAACACTTTTTTCTTTTACCATCCTTGGAAACTATTCTGCAATGGGAAAATGCACAAACTGCCCAACACAAACAGTTACGTCTTAACGGAGGCACTTTGCAGTCATCATTCACTTGAGGCTTCTGGCTGCTCTGAGGTGGATTTTATAATTTTCTAAGTTCAGTTACCATGGAAGAGTCTAGAAACTGGGGAGCAGGCTTGACAGCTTCCTGGGATTTTTATTTTAGTGTGTTTATTTTTCAAGGAGGTGTTCTTGGTTATCAGCAGGAAATAGATTGCACAAACAGCTTTTCATTAAGGGTGCTTGACTGTAGCCCTGAGCCACAATGGATGTTCAAAAAATTGAATGAGTTTCCCAGCGCATCTGTGAGCTGCAAGGGAGGCGTGTGTAGGCTTTCATGCTGAAGTCTCTGATTAAAGCAAGCTCTACGCAAAGGGAAAATGCAGCCTCCTTTTGTGAAGAGCAATTCCAGGCACTGTTAGGTAAATTGCTAGGTGCGCACTTACTACGGGGACAGAGATGGCAAGGGAAGGGGCACATAAGCACTGCGGCAGAAGTGAAGAAGCTTCTTGAAGGTTAGCGGTGAATAAAAGACATTGCAAATGTCAGATATAGTTGTGAAGTTCCTGTTGGTCATCAGGAGCCTTAATCAAGGCGGTGTTATCTCACCTGTGTTCCTGCCTCTCTTTGCCAAGTTTAAAGAGTAGAAGTGAGGTGAAGGGAATTGATGCACCACAACTGAAAGTAAGGGAAACATTACTAGTAAAGACCCAGCGAACATAGTCATAAGGGTGACCCCTCCAAGGCTCTTGTTTTCATGTCCAGGTCAGGAAGACATGCTGGGAATACAAAGGGCCTTTGCTTTCACATCTGATTTATCTGTCAGGTCTTGGTGAGCCATAAATACAGCTTAAATACTCTTCTCTGATGTTGCAAGAACTGCTCTGCCCCTCTTAGGGAGGTAGAAAGTGATCAGTGAATGCCTGGAAACTCCTTCCAGGACAATCCTCCACCTTTTCCAACTTCAAATCAGAGAATGGAGATGGCAAATGCAGGCCCACTTGTGATAGAACAGGGGAGGAAAGACAGAAGGAGACAAATGGGACCTTAGATAATTTCCTTATTTTAAATTAGGACAGCTACTAATTGCATGGACCTTATCCCACCATCCTGCCTCAGAAGAGCAAGGCATTCTTGCCAGGATGGTGATACAGAGGGTGCCAGGATAAGGTGATAGCTGGGGAGGCACCAGCCTGGAGGAGGTACCAGGCTCCCAAGGGAAGGTAAAAATAAGTGAGAGAAGGACAAGAGAAGAGGCATTGGTTTGGCTTGATCTCTTAGTCCTCATCAGCTTCTGAAGAGGAATCCTTATTAGTAGGTGAAATCTCTGTGATCTACAGTGAGAGCAGAGGGCATAAGCCTCACCCAGGGCTTTGCCTCTCCATAAGTCCAGAGGGAGTTGGTTGGCACTGAGGGCAGTGTCTGAGCTTTATTTTGATCATGTAGATTGCTACTCCATGTCCTAGAAAATTGTACTGCTACTTAGCTAATTGTCAGTAGGGCAGTGAAAAAAGGTTTATGGTGAAACTAAATGGCTCACAAAGTTGGCATGAATAAAAAGTGCTTCTATAAATGCCATTTTTACATCAATTTCACAGCCTTTGTATCAGAGGTCTTAACAGCATTTTCTTTGCTTTATATAGGCCATGTACATGTCTTCCCTTCTCCTGAGATGCACCAGGGCACTGAGTTGCACACTGAGAAACAATTTGTCCAATGAGAGATTCTTAAGTACATTTTCCCCTGTAGAATCCACAGCAAGAAACAAGACTGGTGCTCACTGGAAAATAAGTTTTGCTGCCCTATTTCTGCATTTTCACACACCTAACAGTCACCTTTGTAAATAAAACCTCTGTGATTCTGTTCCTTTGGGTAGCTGTTCAGGGTTTTTCCCCTCAAAAAAAACTGCACCGGCTTCTCTACTTTTCTGATTCCTGGGTGGAGTAGTGAACTTGGAAAATATTTATGATCACCAAACAAAGGCAGAAGCTGTGGTGAAGGAATAGATGTGAGGAGAAGATAATAATTTGAACTATTGCCTTAAGAATGGCCAGAGCATAGCCTACAAGTCTCAGTTCGGTCTCCTTTCTCTCAAAGTATTGTGGCAGCACAAGGACATCGTGGTCCTCAGCACACGAGAAAATTCCTACCCCACAGCACTAACTAGATGCATATGTGTGTGAAAGATTTGATGTGCCAGATTTGGTGCATTTTCCCTGTTCTTTTCCCTGAGGAGCACTATCTTGCTGACATTATAAACAAGCAGACACTACATGTATACAAAGCAGGGAAGAAATGAAAACAGGATGTTAAAAAGAATCATGTTGTAATGAGACTTTTCTGCTTTACAATGGTATTAACACTGTGTTCCTTATTCTGACTTTTAAGTAGAGCTGAAGTGCTTTATCTTGGATTGGTGAATATTGTTTAGAATGGCTGTGTGATATTTTTGTTCTTTGAAATTTCTGAACTTGCTGTATCTGAGACTAGATCATGTGAATGGGATGAATAGCTGTCGCTCTTTCTGAAAATTCCTTAATGGTGGTTTATGGTGTTCTGACCAATGATTACCTGAGCAGATAAAAGACGGTTGTTTTATCTCTTCCCACACCTTCTTCCTCCAAAAAGCTTCTCAAACAATTAAGTCACCGGGAAGGAACCAGCTAAACCCTAGTGGGATTAGATAAAAAGTAAGCAATTGCTTTTACATTTTTTTATATAGTTCAGAAAATTCTTTTAAACATGAAATGCCATTATTTTATCTACGGCATCTTTCCAGATTTCACTTTGTCATAAATCAAGCCAAATATAGGAAAGAATACTCCAAACTAAAGCCTTTGTTTCCCCAAACTTTGGGCGGACCCTGTGCGGGAAGGTTCCACTGTGCAGTGTACGCACACAGGCAGGTGGGAGCTAGTTCTGGCAGAGTTTCAAACAGCTTGGGCTGAAGCTCACTTTAGGATGAAGGCTGTGTAATCGTGCAGGTGGCAAAACTCTTAGCAAAGCCGGTTATCTGGGTACAACACTGAGCTAACACATTTTGTGGATCAGAGCTGGCTTGTGGATGGCTTGTTGATATCACGGAGGATGCATCTTTCTTCTCTCATATGCTGCAATTGTCCCTACCTAAACAGAAAAAGGAAAGGTCCTTTGATGTGTCCCCTGCTAATATGAGTTGTGACACCTTTTGCTTTTCCAGAAGAAAAATGTATGCTTCAAGGGAGACTTGGAGGCTGCAAGGCACCTCCTCTCTTGGTCTTTCCTAAAGCTTGCCTGACATAAGAAGGATTGTATATCCAGACAGCGGTTGCACTGGAAAACACAGACCCTTTGGGCTGAGGTAAGGGGATAAACTGGCAGTGAGGCTGCCTCAGGTTCCTACACAGCACATAGGAAGGCTGCAGTTCTGACATGTTTAGCAGATGCCTGCTGATATACTGTGTTTATGCAGTTATTTCAGCTCATGTTGAATCTGGAAAATAAGATCCATTCAAAACAGAATTTGTTGCTGTTGTTGCACCTTTCTGAAAACACCAGATAGAGGGGAAACAGAAGTTTCCACAATATCATTAGCCCACCTGCTTCAGCCAGCTTCAGAAGCTACAATATTCAGAGCGCTCAAGACTTAAATATGTTGGTACACACAACCTACTAATGAATGCCATTGAAGGGCACAAGTCACACATAAATTGCTTAGACCCATCACATCGATGGTGTTATCTAACCTGGCTCTGGAGTACAGCTTGTCTCTGGAGCACAGCAACTCAGGCTTGTTCTCAAGTGTCAACTCAGGCTTGTTCTCAAGTTGCACTGGCCTTTCACAAAGGCTCCAGATTGCAACACAGTGCTTCACATTGGTAGGAAGAAGGGTTTGGATAGATTTTTCCTCTTCCTCTTCCAAAGTAATTGGAGCAAACAAAAATGAGAACTACTGCAACTTTCACTCTAAGGCCAGAACCTGTTGTGTCAGACTCTGGAAGACTACTGCATCGTGTGCTGTGAAGAAAGAAGTCATCAGGCATTGACATAACTGCCTCCCTGTGGCATATGCACTTGCCGGAGGATTTTTTTCAGATATATGAATTGATCAGAGTTAATTTATAAGCTGCAAAGATGCCTTTTATCTTCCTTGGGTAGTACAGCCTTTTGTTTCTGATAGCGTTGCTTCTTGAATCTCTGAGCTATGCTAGCTTTCTTCTTCAAGGAAAAGGAATAAGGAAAACAGTCTCTCACAGTTCCTGGGCCGATAGCCTTAATGAGAGAAGTATTTTAAGGTCAGGGATCACATCGCATGCTGCTATTTTATTTCCCTGTGTGATTTCCTTACACTCTTTCACAGGGGCCATCAGCATTTCCAGGCTTTGGTCTGTTCCTCATCAAGATTATCCCCACTGTAACTCTTATATAAGCCTGTCACTCCAAGCCCCCATCCCACAGTAGCTGTTGCTTCCTTCTTTTCTATAGGTCTTGCCATACTTAGAGGCTCATCAAACACGTTTCCAAACTTCCACCCACTTCTGAGCTGCATGCCAGTGATTCTACAGCTCATTTCTCTTCCCTGCTTGGCTTTGCTGTTGCCTGCAATCAGGTGTGTTCTCTAGGAAAAGAGGAGAGAGAGGAGCAGGCTGGGACTTTGTGGAAAACCTTGTTTGCTCTTGCTGTTTGAGGTATTTGGCAGCATCTTTTTGCTAACCTGAGCCCTGGCAGCAAGAGCAAAACACCTTTGTGCAGTCACCTGTTTTGCTGTGCATTGAATCAAACCTAGTTCAATACCACTCTGTGGGCATCTTGGACTTTGATTTAAGAAGTAATCGGAAGTCTATGCTCGCTGTGCCACATCTCAGGGGACATAGCTGTCAACTTCTTTTTACTACTAGGAATTGAGGTGCGATCCAGCAACACTAAGATCACCACTCTCTTCCCCTGGAATTGAAGTAACATCCCTCCCATGCAGAAGAAACCGCTTCTCATCTTTCCTAGAACCAGGAGCTGGAAACATGAAATCACAGGCACTACTGTACTGAATTTACATGTTCCACAGGAATTCATATCCCCTGGGATCTGCACCACCATATCAAACTTGGAAGTCTGAGCTCAAGACCTAAACTTCATGCTGTAACACCATGGACTGCACTTGCCAGCTTAGGCTGTACCTTGCACACTGTTAATAAAGGCCACCTTGCCATGAATGGGGCTACAGCCAGGTACGCTGGAGGGACTGGGACTGTAACAGCTAGATGACAGCTCTCATTCTTATGCAATCTATGTACAGCAGTCTTTTTCAGCCTCGCCCTTAACTTCTGTTTGCTCAATGAAAGCAGCACGTAGGCAAATAACATTTTGCATTTTGAAAGAGTTTTAATTTGTAGCTGTTTTCAAAGTACACACCAAGGCTAATGAATAGTCACTCCATTCTCTAGGATACACAGGAACAAGTGACTAAAATTAGCATTAATTAGCTGAATTACAGTAGCACCAAGAGGCTTCAACTGAGCTCGGGGTCTTGCTGCAGTAGGTTTAGGATGAGCACGCTGCGTGAAGCTGTTACTTGCTAGTGTAGTTGCTGTTATAACTTATGGAAGAGGTGATCAAGGAGTGACTTCCTTCTTGAGGTGCTACAGCTAAAGTTGCAGACCTGGTGGAGAGCTGTAGTGAGCAGTGGATCCTCATTGCTCCTGAGTTCACTTTGCTTCTCATTTGAAAGTTACTACAATCCCATCTCTCATTTATTCATTTGTTTTTACTCATTTCACTGATCCCACCTAGGGCATGGTCCCATGAATGCTTGCACCAGCTGATCTGAGGAGCTGGAATAGCACAGTGGAGAAAGGCAGAATGGGAAGTAATTAAGAGCTGGTGGGAACCTCTTCATCAGGGAAAGTATTTAAATGCTATCCCTTTCTTAACAAGAGCAACCTACTCTGTCCCAAAAGGCAGGGGTTGTTTGGTTCAGCTAGACAAGTCAAGGGATAGGAGGGAGAGAAGGGATGAAGCATTTTGCTTTAGGGCACACTCATCTCTGAAAGTAGAAGGTAGTTCAAACCCCTTGTATGCTACACTCCAACATTATGGCAGTGACCTGATGAGCTCCCACCTGAGGGGCTTGGCAATAGCAGGAAGCCCAGAAAAAGGGGCCTAGGGATCCTACCTCTGTTCCAGGTAGTCTTTAACACTCTTCTGTGAAGAGGAAATACTGTGAGATTTTTGCAATAGGCAACACAACAAATTTGGTAAAAGCTCCTCGCTATGTATGGAGTTCCCTTGTTATTTCCGTTGGCATCACATAAATGTCGATAAACATTTAATGTGACCTGAGCATGAATGAAATGTACCAGATCTGCAGTTCTGAAGTTGAGTGCTCTGTTCATCTTGAGCTGAAGTTCACAGAGACCATCCTCCCTGCAGGACTGTGCTTCAAACCTACTACACAAAAGAGGGGAAGAAGACCCATTTAATTTTTCACAATTTTTCTTCTGGCCTATCAGCTATGCATTTTACTCAGGGAAACTTTTTGCTGGATTTGATGGTTGTTTTCATGCCTCGGCACTGGTCTACTTAAAATTTGATGGAGAAAAGCAGTTAATTTCACTCAGGCCTTCTCACTACTGATGCATGATTATTAAAATGGTGGCAATGTCAGGCTGAGATTACGCTGCAGAAACCACATTGTGCTTTGGCTTAGTCTAATGATGCAGGAATATTGAATATCGCTTCTTTACAAAATCTTTCTACTTACTCTGCTTCCCAAAATGAAGCAATGATCTCTTTGACCTGTGACAGATCCATTGGCAACCTTGCAAAATCAGCTTAAAGAGCAGGAGAACCAGAGTTACAAAAGCAGGTGCAAAGCTACAGTTACAGAAGATGTACAAAATCACAAGTGCTAAAATACATAGAAACTACTGATTCGTGGAATTTGGAAGTCTAGACCAGTTCAAATAAATGATTGTTTCAGGAAATCCCACTCTTCACCAGCCTCCAATGCTGTCTCCAGCAGGTTCATTGTTGTCTATATGGACATCCCTGGAGACTAATCGATTAGTCAGGTATATCTCCACACCACATTACAGACAAATGGCAGGACACTCTGCCTGTGCTGGGACATCAGCCAACTGTGTGCTCCCGATAGCAGGGCACTGACCCTAAGCCGATGCATCCATCCAGCCTTCACAAAGTTTCTGGCCTCTCAGCAAAGCAGAATTAACTTATTCTGCCATTACACAGCTTTTGCATGGAAAATGACTCATCTTTTCCATGCATCTGCCCACAATATACCACATAGACAACTTCTGACATCTTAGGGGCATCTCAGTGTCCCACACTTTCAGAGCAACCACACTGTAAATTTAATCTCTCCTCCACTCTGTTTGGAAGAAGTAGGAGGGAGGAGGCGTATCCAACCTACTTCACATCTCCTAGGCCATGAGGGGTTTCTCTAGCTTTCTTTCTGAAAGAACAGTGCTCACAGCCTCACTCGGCACCTTCTTTGCAATGAGTGGTGGGTTTCAAGCATTTCCGTCTTTCCCCCAAGACAGAAGCTCATTTCTCCTTATATCTCCTATAAAAGGCAATGGCAAGAGATGACCTCTTTTCCTTCTTTGCTCTGTGTTTGTTCACCAGTGCTTCTTGGGAAGGTCTGGCAGATGGGCCTTTGATGTGCCATATCTGACAGCCAAGTGTGGCCAAGTCCTGCTCAGAGCCTCAGCAATCACTCCCACTCACAGCACAGAGCTGTGCCAGCTGCTGTAGCGTGGCCTGCAAGACAGAGAAACACACTGATTAACCGAGATTAAATAAAATACGAATAGATGGAGAGGGGATAGATTGTAGTCTTTTAAATGGGTTAAACCTGCAGGGCTGCTTCAGACTCAGGTTTTATTTCTTTGGTCTCTTCCAAACTCTGGAAGGAGGATTTTGCAGGGAAAAGACTGCTTTGGACATGTTAAAGGTGTAAGTAGCAGAAAGGAGGGGAGGATGAAGGTACTTCTGCTTTGGAGATGTTGCTGCTTGCCTTGCATTCCCTTTAGGGATTCAGGGAAATCTTGGTGTTCCCTTGTTTTCTGGAAGCAGACAGGAATTTATATGGTGCAGCACTCGGTATTTGATTTAGCCTATGCTCCATTATACTTGAAATGGGCTTTCTTAATGTTTCCTGCATTAGAAAGTGTTTTTATGGCAGTCAGCAGAAGAGAAAAAAGCTCTGATTGCACTGATAGCCTCTAGCAAATAGTATTGCTTTGCTAAGTGTAGGAAGAGGTCTCCTCTTTTTTCCTTAGGTGAACATTTCTTTTTTGGAAAGATGAAACACCTGACTACTAAGCTAGCAGAAACGTCCAGCTGCAGATCAGGACATTACGATATATTTGTTGACTAAAACACCTTGTGGTCTGCCAGACAGCGCTACCTTTCTCTGTGGCCTGAGTTTGGCTAATTCATAATCATCAAATAGTAATGACTTGCTCAGGGCTTGTCATTTCCTATTATATAGAAATAAAGATAAGCAAGTGGATGATATTCAGGAAGTCAGTGAGTAACTTTAATTTCATAACCACATAAAAACACACCTTTGTGGATTCATGCTCTTCTGAGATTAAGATATTTGAGCAGGAAATTAAGAGAGTGGAAGAACTGTTAGCTTGCTGGTCAACCTTTTTCCAAGACAAGATAGTGTGTTCCTGTGAGGTTTGTCTGTTTTTAAATATTTCCATGTAAGGGGGAGGAAAAGGTTCATCTCTTCTCCTGGGATAGTCTTCATCTTTCCAACAGATCTCAGGTGGAAGATTTATAATCTTTAAGAATGTCACCCTTAGGTTATAAAGTTAATTTATTTGCACTCCCTAATTACATATGAGATGTGCTTAGTTTACAAGTTAAAACCTGGGGTGGGTTTTTTGTTGTTGCCTTTTTTTTTTTTTTTTTTTTTTTTAAAAAAGATGCTGGCTTTGCAAACTCTTCCTGGAGCTGGAAAATAAACAGTATTTTCTACTTCCAGTGCTACTTCTAGCTATATCAGTTTCTCAGGGTGTAAGAGGAAGGTTAGTTCACTGGCAAAATGGGAAGCAGGATGAACTCCTGTTTACCTTCTGTTTAGTGGTGGTGGGTTAGTAAAGCTAGCTAGAGAAAAAGCGACATCGTAAGACAGATCATATGAAGGTCGAAACTACTATAATTTATGCCAGCTGCCCAGAGACACTTGCTGTTATCACATTATACTAACAAACATTAAAGTCCTGAAATACTTTGGCCCAAAATAGCATAACTCTGCATATTTCATTAAAAGAGATCTTACTTTGCTGCAGCTGAGCATCTGGCCCTGTGAGCTAATTTCATGTTTCCAGTTGGAGTCATTATTTCCTTGGCTGTGGGAAGATACATCCCATGTTTATGCTCAAATAAAAAATGTCAGACTCAGTAGTAACACATGTAAACCCTAAGCATTATTGGACATCTTTGTGCTACATAAATATGCCAACAGATCTGAGCAAACTCCCAAAGTCCTAGCCTAGTATTCAGTGTGATTAAACTTACGGTGTTTGTTTTCCCCACTATTTTCAGCATCTTAGCTGAGGAATGTGGAGAAAAAACTGCCAGGATATATGAATTTTCAGAAGTTCGCATCTGAGGATGGATATCCTATATTAACATTAATAAATGGCGCGGAACATTGGCTGACTTGTGAGTTGTGACAAGGCCAACTATTTTCCTTACCTTTCTAAAAGCTGGCTTCAATCAGCATCCTCAGTCTGCCAAGTGCGATGCGAAGAGAAAAAAATAAATCTAATTGCTATTGGGGCTTGATTTTGACATCAGTGGACATACAAAATACCTATTTCTCTGTCAATGCTGATTTTGTCACCAGATCTGGGCCATGAATGAAAGGGTCAGAAGGTCCCTTCCAGGATCTGAAGTTGCCCTGTTGTTTGCCTGGAACTAAAGGAAGTCGGTATGTCCTTTAGAAAGAACATGTGATTAATAGTGTTTTATTTGTCCCACCTGAAATTCATAGTCCAGCCTGACCTGGGGAAATCCAGATGGTCCATTTGAAGTTTAGAGCTTGAGGAGGGGTAGGGGACATCAGGTACATAGTGACATTTTGACATTGTCGCAGGGCTCCTCCCTTTATATCTGAAAAAAGAAAGACACTCTTTTACTTGCATTTATGGTTACTTGATGGCTGTTTTACAAACTGAATAGATAGTCCTGCTGAAATCTTGACACAGAGGGGCCAATGAGTGGCTCCTGCATTGCTACTCCATCCCAGGCATGTTCCTTCTTTCTTTTTAAAAGGCATTTCTCTTTAAACCAATGACTTGCAAACATGTATGGCCAGGTGTACTGGTTTCAGATGGGAAAGAGTTAAATTTCTTCATAGCAGCTTGTACAGGGCTCTGGTTTGGATTTGTGATGAAAACAGTGTTGATAATACAGGGATGCTTTCGTTGTTGCTGAGCAGCGCTTACACAGAGCCAAGGCATTTTCTGCTTCTCACTCCACCAGCAAGTAGGCTGGGGGTGCACAAGAAGTTGGGAGGGGACACAGCTGGGACAGCTGACCCCAACTGACCCAAGGGATATTC
>JANHGO010000063.1:10341944-10355655 GCA_024606505.1 Aquila spilogaster | reverse complement strand
TGCTGATAACCAAGAACACCTCCTTGAAAAATAAACACACTAAAATAAAAATCCCAGGAAGCTGTCAAGCCTGCTCCTCAGTTTCTAGACTGTTCCATGGTAACTGAACTTAGAAAACCACAAAATCCACCTCAAAGCAGTCAGAAGCTTCAACTTAGTGATGACTGCAAAGTGCCTCTGTTAAGAGGTAACTATTTGTGTTGGACAGTTCTGTTTTTTCCCCATTGTAGAAAAGTTTCTAAGGGTGGTAAAAGAAAAAAAAGATATCCTTTTTCCTTTCTCTCTTTTCTTCTTATGCCTTTTGTATCCCAACTACACAGCTCTGGTCACAACAACCCCATACATTGCTACAGGCCTGAGGCAATGGGTGGAAAGCTGGGTGGAGGAAAAGGATCTAGAATAGTTAAATGATAGCCTGCTGAACATGAGCCAGCAGTGTGCCCAGGTAGCCATGAAGGCCAATGGCATCTTGGCTTGTATCAGAAATAGTGCAGCCAGCACAAGCAGGGGGGTCATCATCCCCCTGTACTCAGCTCTGGTGAGGCCGCACCTCGAGTACTGTGTTCAGTTTTGGGCCCCTCACTACAAGAAAGACACTGAGGCTCTGGAGTGTGTCCAGAGAAGAGCAATGAAGCTGTGAAGGTTCTGGAGCACAATTCTTATGGGAAGCAGCTGAGGAAGCTGTGACTGTTCAGTCTGGAGAAGAGGAGGCTCAGGGGGAGACCTTATCGCTTTCTTCCGCTCCATGTTGTGCTGAGGTGGGGTTGACATCTTCTCCTACGTAACTTGTGGTAGGACAAGAGGTAATGGCTTTAAGTTGCTCCAGAAGAGATTCAGGTTGGAAATTAGGAAAAATTCTTCTCAGAAAGAGTGGTGAGGTATTGGAACAGGCTGCCCAGGGAAGTGGTAGAGTCAGTGTCCTGTGAGGTTTTCAAGAAATGTATGGA
Source organism: Aquila spilogaster (assembly GCA_024606505.1). Lineage (NCBI taxonomy): Eukaryota > Metazoa > Chordata > Aves > Accipitriformes > Accipitridae > Aquila > Aquila spilogaster. Next base: position 10,354,708 of record JANHGO010000063.1, on the reverse strand, counting down.
TGTGGTGCTAAGGGACATGATTTAGTGGGAGTGGTGGTGATGGGTTGATGGTTAGACAAGGTGACCTTAGTGATCTTTTCCAACCATAATGATTCTGTGATTTTATGTGTGCAAAAGGTTTGATGTGCCAGATTCATTGCATTCCCCCAGTTCTTTTCCTCAAGGAGCACTATCTTGCTGACATTATAAACAGGTAAACACTATGTATGTTCAAAGCAGAGAGGAAACAAAAACAGGATGCTGAAAAGAGTCATGTTGTAATGAGATTTCTCTGCTTTACAATGGTGTTGGTGGTGTTTTCATGGTACATTTAAGTGAATCTGAAGTGCTTTATCTTGCACTGGAGAATATTTGATATTTTTCGTCTTTGAAATTTATGAACTTGCTATTTCTGAGAGTATATCATGTCAGTGGTATAAATAACATTCTGAAAACTCTTTAATGATAGTTCACTAGATTACTTATTCTGACCAGTGATGACCTGGACAGTAGTTTTTTTCTCTTCCCCCTACCTCTGAAAAGCTATTCAGAAAATTAATTTACTAGGAAGAAACTGGCTAATCCCTACTGGGATTAGATAAAAAGTAAGCAATTCCTTTCATTGCTTCTTTTTTTTTTTTTAGTTCAAAAATTCTTTTAAACATGAAATGTCATTATTTTATCTATGGCATCTTTCCAGATTTTGCTTAAGCACAAATGAAGCCAAATATAGAAAGGAATACTGCAGGCAAAAAAGCTTCGGGTGGGAAGATTCCACAGTGCAGTGAACTCATGCAGCCAGATGGGAGCCAGTTCTGGCAGAGCTTCAAACAGCTTGGGCTCAGGCTCACTTGGGGCTACAGAATGTGCAGTGTGCTGTTGGTAAAACTCTCAGCAGGGCTGGTTACCTTCAGTACAACTCTGTACAGAAAGCGTGCAATAGAACTGGCTGGTAGCTGTTTGGTGGCTGCAACCTGCTGTAGGGAACCTACTTTAGTGGGGGGGTTAGACTTGATGATCACTAGAGGTCCCTTCCAACCCCTGCAATTCTATGATTCTTTGTGGTTCATGGTACAGAACCACCAATGCTTCTGTAGAGCTATCTCTTTTATACTGTGATTTTCCCCATTAATGCACAAAAGAAAAGCATTGTCTGATGTGTTCCCTCCTAATGTGAGGAGGGCCTTTCCAGATTCAAAATCTGTGCATTGAGGGAATATTACAGGTTGCAAGGTACTTCCTCTGTCAGTCTCCGATGCACCTTGTCTGACATGGTAAGAGCTGTATGCCTGTTGAAAACTGGAAAATGCAAAGCTTTTGGACTGAGGTAAGGAGACCAAGTGGCAATGAGGCTGCCTCAAGGCAAGGCTGCCTTGCTACCCAACAGATAGGAAGGCTGCAGTTCTGACATAGTAGATATCAACTGCTATACTGTGATTATACAGTTATTTCAGCTCATATTGAACCTGGAAAATAAGATCTATTCAAATTAGAATTTGCTGTTCTTGCACCTTTTGGAAGAGAGTCTTTCTTAGTTATGGGAAGAGACTGAGAATTTTCTACCATATCACCAGCCTACATCCTCCAGCTATAGCTTCTGAAGCTGCAATAATCTGAGGTCTCAAGACTTCTGTATATTGGTACATTCAGCACAGTAGCGAATGTTATTGAAGGGCATGTCACACATAGGTTGCTTAGACCTATCACATCAATGGTTACCCGAAAGAGGAATTTTTACAACCTGCCTCTGGAGCAGAGCAATTCAAATGTTCTGAAGTTGCACTGGCATTTCAAAAAGGATACAGCTTGCAGCATAGTGTTTCACCATGATAAGAGTTTTGTGAGAATTTTGCTCTTCCTCTTCCAAGACCTTTGGAGAAGGCAAAATTGAGACCTACTGTAATTTTAACTCCAAGGCCAGCACTTGTCATGTCAGTAAGACTACTTGTGAGCTATGAAGGTCATCAGGTCTCACCATAACTGCTTTCCCATCAAATACGCTATTGTTGGAGGATTTTTCCAGATACATGAATTGTTCTGAGTTAATTTAAAGGCTTAAAAATTATCTTTTATCTTTTCTGGTAGGCACAGCCTTTTGTTTCTGACACCATTCCTTCTTGCCCCTCTGAGCAATGCTAGCCTTCTCACTCAAGAAATAAGAAGAGGTAGAATATTCTCTCACAGTTCCTGTGCCAGTATCCTTAATTGGAGAAGTATTTTTTCATGCCAGGGCTCATATCTCATGCTGTTATTTATTTGCTCCATGTGACTTCCTTCAACTCATTTACAGGAGCCATCAGCATTTCCAGATTTTGGTCTGTTTAAGATCATCCCCACTGTAACTCTTCTATAAGCCTGTCACTCCCAGTCCCCATCACATTCTTTTCAATAGGTCTTGGATACTCAGAGGCTCATCAAACACTTTTTCAAACTTCCACCCACTTCTGGTCTACATGGCAGCAATTCTGCAGCTCATTTTCCTTCCCTGTTTGGCTTTGCTGTTGCCTGAAATGAGATGTGCTCTCTAGTAAAAGAGAAGTGGACTGGGATGATTTAACAGAGAATCTTGACTGATCTTTAAGGTTTAGTATTTGGCGTCACCTTTTCACTAACATGAGCCCTAGCAGCAGGAACAGAATACCTTTGTGCAGGCACCTGATGTGCCTGTGCCTTGACTCAAATTGGTTTAAAACCATTCTGAGGAGATCTTGGACTTTGCTTTAAGAAGTAATTGGAAGAATATAAAAACTGTACCACACACCATAGGACAGAGCTGTCAAATTATTTTTTATTACTAGGAATTTAGATGCAATCCAGCAACACTAAGATCAACTCTCTCATCCCCTGGAACTGAAGTATCATCCCTCCCATGCAGAAGAAACTGCTCCTCGTCTCTCTTGGAGCCCACAGCTGGAAGTGTGGAGTCACAGGCACTACGGCATTAAATTTACATGTTAAACAGGAATCCATGTCCCCTGGGATCGGCACAACCATATCAAAGGATGAAGCCTGAGATCAAGGCCTGAACTTTATATCGTTAACACCATGGGCTTCATTTGTCCTCTCAAGTTATGCCTTGCATGCTGAAGGCCACCTTGCCATGAACAGGGCAATGGCTGGGTACACTGGTGGGATGGACACTGTAAGAGCTAGATGCCAAATCTCATTCTTATGCAGTCTGAGTACAGCAGTCTCTTTCATCTTCGCCTCTAACTTCTGTTTGCTCAATGAAAGCAGCACGTAGGCAAATAATGTTTTGCATTTTAAAAGAGTTTTAATTTGTAGCTGTTTTCAAAGTACACACCAAGGCTAATGAATAGTCACTCCATTCTCTAGGATACATAGGAACAACTGACTAAAATTAGCATTAATTAGCTGAATTACAGTAGCACCAAGAGGCTTACACTGAGCTTGAGGTCTTGTGGTAGGTGTGAGATGAGCACACTGTGTGAAGCTGATATAACAGCCCCTGTAAGTTAAGGGAGAAGTGTCCAATAGCTGACTTAATTCTTGAGTTGCTGCAGTTGAAATTGCAGACCTTTGGTTCTCATTTGACTGTTACTTCATCCCCCATCTGTTCATTTGTTTTTACTCACCTCAGTGAGTAAAGAGCATAGTCCCATGGATTACACCAATCTGGAGAACACCACAATGGAGAAGGGCTAGGAGAGAGAATTAAGAGCTGGAGGGAACCACTTGATCAGACTTTCCTGATAGAGACATATTTAAATACCTTATATCTAAATCCCTTTCTTAACAGGAGCAATGCACTCTGTCCCAAGGGCAGGAGTAGTTTGGTTCAGCTAGACAAGGCAATGAGTAGGATGGAGAGAAGGGATTAAGTGACTTGTTTCAGGGCACTCTCATCTACGGAAGAAGATGGTAAAAATTCCTTGTGTGCTACCCTCCAACCTTATGCCAGTGACTTGCTGAGCTCTCACCAGAGAGGCAGTTTAAAAACTCAGTACATTTTTGCCACCGCTTTGCTTGGCAAAGGCAGGAAGCCTGGAAAAATAGTCCTTGCAACTCTACCTCTGCTTAGTTCGTTGTGTGAAGAGTAATGACTGAGGTTTTTGCAATAGGCAGCACAGTAAATTTAGTAACAGCTCCTCAGTGTGTACAAAGTTTCTTTGCTGTTTCTTTTGACCGCATAACTGCTGATTATGATTACATTTAATGGGACCTGAGAGTGAATGAGAAGTGACAGATTTGCTCTTCTGAACTGCTCTGTTGCAGTGCTCTGTTGTTCCAGACTGAAGTTCACAGACACCATCCTTGCAGGCTTGTACCTCAAACCTGTTACACCGGACTGATTCGTCCCAGTTTTCTTCTTGACCTACCAAGTATGCCCTTTACCCAGAGAAACATTTTGCTGGGTTTGATGGTTATTTTCAGGCCTCAGCACCGGTCTGCTTAAAGCTGATGGAGAAAGCGAATTGGTTTTACTTAGACCCTCCCACTACTAATGGATGTTAATTAAAATGGGACAATGTCAAGCTTAGATTACACTGCAGAAGCCAGAATGTATTTTGGCTTTGTCTGAAGATACAGGAATACTGAATACTCTTTCTTCCAACTTCCTTCTCCTTACAGTGCTTCCCAAAAGGAGGCAATGATCTTTTTGTCACAATCCAGTGGTGACCTTGCAAAGTCAGCTTAAAGAGTCAGACAAACAGAGTTAGAAAACCCTTGAATGCCTCCAGGGATGAGGCATCCATAACTTCTCTGAGCAGCCTGCACCAGGGCCTCATCACCCTCTGAGTAAAAAATTTTCTCCTAGTATCTAACCTAAATTTCCCCTTTTAGTTTAAAGCCATTCCCCCTTGTCCTATCACTATTAAACCATGTAAAAATTCACTCTCCTTCCTGCTTATAAGCTCCCTTCAAGTTCTGGAAGACTGCAGTGAGGTCTTCTCAAAGATTTCTCTTCTCCATACCACATTAAAGACATTCCCTGCACTTGGACATTAGCCAGCTAAAAACCTGTGTGCTCCCAGTAGCAGGGCACTGACCCATAGCTAATATGTTCAGCCTTCCCAATGCTTCTGGCCTCTCAGAAAAGTGGAATTAAATCATTTTGCCATTACAGTGTTTTTGCATGGGAAATGACTCATCCCCTTCATGAATCTATTGCATAGACAAGCTCGGACATCCTAGGGGCCTCTCAGTGCCCCACACTTTCAGAGCAACCCCACTGTGAATAGAATCTCTGCTTCACTAATCATAGAATATCCTGAGTTGGAATGGACCCACAAGGGTTATCGAGTCCTACCCCCGCTCCACACGGGACCACCCAACATTCAAACCCATGTCTGAGAGAACTGTCCAGACACTTCTTGAACTCCTGCAGTGGTCATGACCACTGCCCTGGGGAGCCTGTTCCTATGTCTGAACACCCTCCGGTTGAGGAACTTTTCCCTGACCCCCAGCTGCCCTTCCCCTGACACAGCTCCATTGCATTCCCTCGGGTCCTGTCGCTGTCACAGAGAGCAGAGCTCAGCGCTGCCCCTCTGCTCCCTGTGAGGAGCTGCATCTGCCTTCAGGCCTCCCCTCAGCCTTCTCCTGGCAGCCTCCTTCACATCTCCTGGGCCATGAGGGGTTATTCAAGGCTTTGACCAAACAGGCCTCCCAGCCTCTCTTGCCCTGAACCTTGCAAAGAAAGAAGTGTATTTCAAGTGCTTCCACCTTTTCCCCCAATAAGACACTCTTTTCTCCCACAAAAGAAAGTGGCAAGGAACAACCTCTGTCCCTCATTTGCTCTCTGAGTCTGTTCACCGAGGCACTTTGGGAAGGCCTGGCAGATGGGCCTTTGATGTGCTGTACCTGAAAGCTCAGCCTGCCCCGGCCCCGCTTGGCTCCTCAGCAGTCCCTCCCGCTCACTGCACAGAGATGTGCCAGCTGCTGCTCATGACCCGCGAGGCAGAAACACATTGATAAAGTGAGATTAAATAAAATAATATATGAATAGATGCAAGGGGTTAGGTTGTATTCCTCTAATTGGGTCAAACCTGCAGGATCGCTTCAGACTCGAGTTTTAATTATTTGGTGACTTTCAAACTCTAGAAGGAGGATTTTACAGGGACAAGGCTGCTTTTGACACATTAGAGGTGGAAGCAGTAGAAAGGAGGGAAGAAGGAGAGCAATGTGTTTCTGCTTTGGACATGTGGATACTGTTGCCGTGCATTCCCTGAGGGGATATGAGGAAATGTTGATGGTTCCTTACTTGTTTTGTGGAAACAGACAGGAATTTATATGGCACAGCACTCAGTATTTGATTTAGTCTGTGCTCCATTATATTTGAAATCTGCTTTCTTAATGTCTGTTGCATTAGAAAGTATTTTTACGGCAGTCAGCAGAAGAGAATAAAGCTCTGCACTGATAGCCTCTAGCACATAGTTTTCCTTTGCTAAATGTAGGAGGAAGTCTTCTCTTTTTTTCCTTAGGTGAACATTTCTTTTTTGGAAAGATGAAACACCTGAGTACTAAGCTAGCAGAAATGTCCAGCTGCAGATCAGAACACTGGGACATCTTTGTTGACTACAACACCTCGTGGTCTTCCAGGCAGTGCTACCTTTCACTGTGGCCTGAGGTCAGCTAATTCATGACCATCAAATAGTAATGACTTGCTTGGGGCCTGTCGTCCCCTATTATATAGAAATAATGAGAAGCAAGTGGATAGTATTCAGGAAGTCAGTGAGTAGCATTAATTTTATAACCACAAAAAAAACCCACACCTTTGTGAATGCATACTCATTTGAGATTAAGATAACAGAGCAGGAAATTAAGAGTAGAAGACCCCTTATCTTCCTGGTAAACCTTTTTTCGAAGACAAGATAGTGTGTTCCTGAGTGCTTTGTCTATTTTTAAATATTTCCAGGCCAGTGAGAAGTCTCATCTCTCTTCCTGGGAGAGTCTTCCTCTATTCAACAGATCTTGGGCAAAAGATTTATGATCTGTAAGGCTGTCACCCTTGGGTTATAAAGTTATTTGCACTCCCTAATTACAAGTGAGATATGCTCAGTTTACAAATTAATCATGGTTTTATTTTTTATTTATTTATTTATTTATTAAGATTCTGTCTATGCAAACCCTTCCAGTAATTAGAAAATAAACAGATTTTTTCTGCTTCTAATGTCACTTCTAGGTATATCTGTTTTTCAGAGTGCAAAACGAAGATTGTTCCATTGACAAAATGGGAATCAGTGTAAACTCCTGTTCACCGTCTGTTTAACAGCAGCAGGTTTGTAAAGCTAGATAGAGAAAAAGCTGCTTCATAAGACAAATCCTAGAAAAGTCTAAACTAGTTTATGCCAGCTGCCCAGAGACTTTTGCTGTTACCACATTATGCTAACAAATATTACCGTACTAAAATACTTTGGTCCAAAATAGCACAGTCCTGCAGATTTCATTAAAAGGGAACTTATTTTGTTGCAGCTGAGCATCTGGCCCTGTGAGTAGATTTCATGTTTCCAGTTGGAGTCATTATTTCTTTGGCTGTGGGAAGATATATCCCATGTTTATGCTCAAATCGAGAATGTCAGACTCAGTACTAATATGTATAAACCCTGAGAATTATTTAACATCTTTGTGCTATATAAATATCCTGATAGACCCGAGTGAACTGCTATAATCCTAACCTATTATTCAGCGCGTTTTAATTTATAACATATATTTATTTTCTCCACCATTTTCAGCATCTTAGCTGAGAAATCTGGAGAAAGCACTGCCAGGATATATGAATGTTCAGAATCACACATCTGGGGTGGACATCCCAGATTACCGTTAATAAATGGGGTGGAATGTTAGCTGACTGGTGAATTGTGACAAAACCAACCATTTTCCTCACCTTTCTAAAAGCTGGCTTCAGTAAGCATCCTCAGTCTGTCAAATGCAATGAGAATGGAAAAGAAAGGAAGAAATCTAATTGCTACCGAGCCTCAATTCCTACAGCAATGAACATGCAAAATACCTATTGCTGTGTCACTGGTTTTGTCACCTGATCTGGGCCTGAGGGTCCCTTCCAGGAGTTCAAATTGCCCCTGTGGGTTACATTTAATAATGTGCAATTTGCACCAACTTCAATTCATAGGTCAGCCTGACCTGGAGAAATCCCAGTGGTCCTTTTGAAGTTTAGAGCTTTAGGAGGGCCAGGGTGGCATCAGACCTATATTGATGTTGTCACAGGATTTCTCTTATTATATCTTAAAAGAATTAAAACAAGAAAAAGTACTGTATTACTTGTGTTTATTGCCACCTGATGGCAATTCTACAAACTGAAAAACTATGCACCCCTGCGGAAAGCACGATACAGAGAGACCAGCACACGGCTCCTGCATTGTTCCTACTATTCTGTCCTAGGTATGTTGTTTCTATTTTTGCATGTTTTTAAGCTAATGACTTGCAAACATATATAACAAGGTTTCTTGTGTAGGCATATCCAGATCTGTTTAAAAGCGATAGGCAAGCTTCCTGTGACCAAATGTTCTCAGTTTTGCCCATGACTCATTAGCTTTGGCAGCATCTGAAGCAGTAAACCAGCGCTGTGGACACTTCCAGTGATTGATCTGAATTACAGAAAAGGCATGGCAGAGAGGTAGGAAGAGTCAAGTACTGCATCTTGTCTGATTTATGGCGGTGGAGCCAATGCCCTCTGCAGCAGAAAGTGGAGAGATGAAGATCTACAACCACCTGCATTATCACCAAGAAGTGGAGAGTAAGGGCTCACATTTTATTGTAGCTGGCAGCCACAGAAAAAGGCTTCCTCCCTCTCCTCCTCCCTCTCTTTGCTTTTGGATGCTGCAATGACTTCAGCATTGGTCCAGAGAATGCAAATGATGAAGTATGGTGGTGCAAACCAGAGACCCAGAGACCCCAGCTCCGTCATGTTAGCAATCTCTGTGTGACACATATACACATCTTTAAAGATTGCAATGCATGACATTAAAAGAAATCATAACCTAAATAGAGACAAAGCTCAGCATGTTGTGAATGTTGTCACAGCAGTCATGATCTATCTGAGGAATTACTGTGTGGCCTTCCTCAGCTTCTGTGACAGCACAGTGGATCAATTTTACCTTAGGGTAAAATTTTGCAGCAAAGTTTGAGACTTCTGTATCTTTATTTTTTGCTACACTCTCCCAGCTGATGGCGTTTAGGGGTTTTGAGGCCAAAAGATGGCTATTTCTGAGGAAAAGAATGTACCTCCTTTCAGATACAGATAAATGGGTTTATTGTTAAAGGAGAAACCTCCTAAAATGTAAAGCTTGAAATTCCACTTTTATGAAAAAAAAACCAACAACACAGCTACCAAAATTGTATGAAATCTGTAAAACCTCAGAAATGCTGAGATTTTCACTACAATTAAAATACAATTTCTGTTTACTCAGCTCCTCATGGTGCTGAGCATGGCAGAAAAGGACCAGAGGTGACTATCCAGAGCTGGAGCAGAGAACTCATAGAATCATAGAATCACCAAGGTTGGAAAAGACCTCCAAGATCATCCAGTCCTACCATCCACTTACCACCAGTATTTCTCCGCTAAACCATGTCTCTTAGGACTACATCTAAACGTTTCCTGAAGACCTTCAGGGACGGTGACTCAACCACCTCCCTGGGCAACCTGTTCCAGCAATTGACCAATCTTTCAGAAAAGAAATTTTTCCTAATTTTTCCTAATTTTTCCTTATTTTTTATCCTTTCATCCACTCAGATAAAGCCCTTATTGCACAGTGACTGTGGAGGCGAACTGTCCAAGTGGGGAAGTTTGCCAAGGAGCACCATAAAGGTGAAAAAACACAGTTTTGTAGACTTCCTTTTTCCAAACTCATGTGGAAAATTGATACAAGCCTGCATGTGAGGTCACATTTGGGGAACAACATTGCATCGTTGCATGTGTATTACAGGTATCTGTAAGGGGTCAGATGGTGTTGAAGGGACCTGGTGATACCTGCTTTTGGAGGTCTTCTTGCAGGACTCCTCTGACTCTGGAGCTCTTCCAAGCAGTCTGTTTGCCATGTGATGGAGGCACCAGCACTGCTTTCCCATGCAACAGCCAGAGTACCTGAGGGACTGTGGCCTTGCTTACTTTGTTGTGTGTAGAACCAAGGAGTAAGAGTTCCCATGGCACTGCCCTCTAAATGACTAAGGTGCCATTTGCATGGAGGGCACTGTAGAGAAGGAGCCATTTTCTCAGTAATTTCCATGGTGGTAGTATATGGCACAATTTGTTTTATAAAGTCTGCACAGTTAGGTTTCATCACAGAGTCATAGACTCATTTGAGTTGGAAGGGACCTTTAAAGGTCATCTAGTCCAACTCTCTTGCAATGAACAGGAACACCTACAGCTAGGTCAGGTTACTCAGAGCCCTATCCAGACTGACTTTGAATGTCTCCTGGGATGGGGTGTCCCATTTCTGAGCATCCTGTTCCAATGCCTTAGTATCATTCTTATAAAGAACTTTTTCCTTATATCCAATCTAAATCCTCCCCTCTTTTAGTCTGAAACCATTTCCCATTGTCCTATCGCAACATTTTTTATAGATCCCTTTAGATATTGAAAGGGTTAGCGTTAGGGCTTCCCATGGGATACTTTCCCATGAGACTAAAGCCAGTTGTGATCTTTTTGGGAAGAGATGGTAAAGTTAGGGAGAAATGCATATACAAGGCATTAATGAAATAGTTTTTCAATCACATATATCTCAAGAAACCATAAAGAGAAAAACAATAGTGTTAGGATACAACATGGATCTGCTGTATTACACTGACCCAAATTCAACGTCTTTATAAAGCTGCAGCAAATGGGATCTCCAACTAGGAATAAAATCCCCCGTGTCTGTAATATTTCTCTTTCCTCTTTTTTTTCTTTTTCTCTTCTTTGTCTGTAAACATGGCTCATACAACATGCATTGAGGTGATTGTTATTAACACAGAAGAGAGCTGGAGTAGTTTACTGGAAAACCTGTCTTATAGCAAATGCATAGCAAAGGTTTAGGTGAATCAATTTGCCGTTATTATTGTGGTCTCCAGCAGAAAGCTCTGTCAATTTTATAGCCACATTTGGTATCACTTTGAAATATTAGCTACTTAATTCTACTGGTTCTGCTGCCAATGATAAACCAGATGTTTTATCATGTTCTGTGGAGCAGATTCTTACAGGTACTTGTGTGCCAATTCCTATTCATTTCCGTAGGAGCTGGGCTTATCTGCTCTACAGAAACCAGAAAATGTATATAAAGCACTTTGAGCACAAACTGTTGCTATGATTCTTTTCATTTTAACCTGCATCTTTTACTAGGGGGCGTTTTTTCCTTTAAGCTTTACACCCAAGACTTGTGGGATTATTCAAAATCTTCCTCATTTTTTTTTGTTTTTAATTTATTCAGTTAATAAGAAGCAAAGTTAGAATTACCTGTATAGAATCATCACTGTTGTTTTGTTCTACTGACAGCCATGGGAACACCACCACTGGTGAAAATGCACAGCTAATGGTGGTGACAGTATCAAAAATTTGTGTTTTGTAGCTTAGAATTTGCTCTCTGAAATAGTGTTATTGTGGTCTTTGTATCTGTTGCAGTTTCCACAGAAACAAATAGGAGCAAGCTACAGATACAAATGCGAGACTGAGGCTCAGAGTGGATGGAGATGCTTTTTCCTGCTTGCTTTGTTCAGACTTAATATTTCTATATGCTCTGCACAGACAAGGGGTCAAAAAGAATTATGTCAAAGGGAGGAAAAACTGTGGGATATAGATTTGTACATGGAGATTCCTCATGTGAATGACAGCTGTTCTTGTTCAAGATAATGTTGGACTTCTGTATTGTTTTCAGGCCCTGAACAAGCTGATCTTGATTCAAAGCTGGCCTTGCTTTGTACAGGGATTAGAGTATTTCTAGAGGTCTCTTTGCACCTAAATCATCCTTGTGGTTTGACAGTTGCATCTATGATCGTGAGGAAATCCTCTTCCAAGAAGTAGATGAGTGCACTTGTGAGACTGAGAAAGTTGGAGGAAAGAAAAGTACTGTTTGAAATTCAACTTTTCCCTATCTCTTGGGCCCAAAAGTGCTGACAGTTTTGATTTGGGGGCTTAAATTACACTGCAACAGCTGTTGAAAACTGCAGACTGAAATGTCAGTGTTGCTGGAATACAATAGCAGAGCACCAGTAAATATATACAGATTTAGCTCTCATGTATTCCTTTTTTATTCAGTATTCCATCAGTAACTTTGTTGTACATGCTTTCACACAGATAGTTCCTTTCCTTCAAGGTGGCTTCACTGCCTAGCAACCTTATAAAAATAAACGTCGGTGTTCTGTATTCACAGCTGAAAACAGTGTAACTTACCTTAAAGTGACTGCAGTATTTTGAGAGGTAATGACTGAAACGCCCTGCCCCCCCACCCCTTTTTTTTGTTTCTTTTCTTTTGTTGTTGGTTTTCTGTTTTGTTTTGTTTTGTTTTGTCGGAGTTCTAAGAGGAAGCAATATTTTCAGTGACTTAATGAAGCCACTTGATAAAGAATCGAATAAAACATGGCTAGTAGTATGTCATCCTTCTTAAATGGTGACTTTCGAAGACATCACTAAGAACTGAGTGGCCCACACATTCTTTGTGCCTCTGAAAATACTGTTTTCTTGCTAGAAGAAGTACTAAATTGAAGTCCTCTGTAAAAATATACACAATCTGCTATACATTTATCCAACGGAGATGTATTACAGAATCACAGAATTGTAGGGGTTGGAAGGGACCTCCAGAGATCATCTAGTCCAAACCCCCTGCCAAAGCAGGCTC
>JANHGO010000063.1:10324382-10334417 GCA_024606505.1 Aquila spilogaster | reverse complement strand
CCATTGGCCTTCTTGGCCACCAGGGCACACTGCTTGCTCATGGCCAGCCTGTCATCCACCAGGACCCCCAGGTCCCTCTCCTCAGATGTAGACGGCTGTTCTAGTGTGAGTGACATAGTCTTGCACAGATTCGAGTGTGAAACTGCAAACACTTATTACCAATTTCAGGGCTTACTACTCTGAGTAGTTCCACTCAGAAATATTGCATTTATTATTTTCAAGCATAAAAGGTGTAACAAGTTGTTTCTCGATGATCAAGCTTGGGTGAAAATTTAATCTTGTAAAGGTGACTGTGGACTGCAAATGGAGATAACTCCTGAATCAAAGAATCACTCAAGTGTAGGGCCAAATGAACTTAATATTCAGGATTTTATTGAATCTTGTGAGACTGAAGACTACCAGAGGGACATCAGCACTTATAAATGGCAACTGTTGTTTACAATGTTTTATCCTTTTATGATTACAAAAACAAACCTTAAAGCTGTGACCTGAAAACATGACCAAGGAGCTAAGAAGCAAAATGAGCACTGTAATCTAAGCCAGCATTTCAGCTCAGAGGGTTGTTGGTTGAGGGATGAGGCTTTCAACCTGTGCCTCAGAGCTCAGCTTTATGAAGTATGCACACCTTCCTTGCACTTATGGCATATCTTTACAGCAATAATTCAATAGAAGTCAGGGGAAAGCTTCAGCCTTTCTGGCAGCTGTTTCCTTCCACCAGGGCTGCAGTCATGACAGTTGCCAGGCAGTCGATGAGTTAGATCTTGGAAGACAGCAGCTCCATAGTCTCCCGAGATGCTGTCATGGGGCAAGCTGTACATCAAAACTGAATGCACAATTTTCAGAAAAAATGTCAGTAAAGGGTCTATGGTAGTCCACTGTGAGCACTGCCAGTTTGTCGAGCATTTGCAATCAGAAAGTCGTTATGCACTTCTTCCTTACTGATAATGAGACATCTTCCAACCCTGACAGGCCCCTCTCAAAGCGTTGTTGATGGGATTTCCATGCATTAAAAAAATAACTGTCATTTACCTAAGGGGATTTTGGTTTTGTTTGTATACAGTATCAAAATAAAGAATACTGCCCAATGAATTGGATGAGCCCTAGCATTTCTGTCTAATTGGCAAGCCTTCTGCAAGAGATAAGAAATATTCTTCCATCAAACTATTTTTATATTGCCAAGGGAATGAAACAACAGTTTATGCTAATAATTAAGCGTCAATAATCAAGCACAGCACAGGTGAATTCAGCAATGCAGTATTCTACAGTTATAAAAATTTTGCTTTACGTTGTGTGCATGAAACAGGCTTATATATCTTATTAACAGTGTTTTACAAGAAAAAAGGTAAGGAAAACAAAGAGTTTGATCATACCTTTGAAACAAGAATGCCTGAAACTAGACACAAAAATTCAGGAACTGAACACCTTTATTTGGATCTGAATGTATATGGGTGCCTATACATTGCCACTTTAGAATCACAGAATCATAGAATGGCTTGGGTTAGAAGGGATCCCTAGGATCATCAGGTTCCAACATCCCTGCCACAAGCAGGGCTGTCAACCTCCATATCTGGTACTAGACCAGGCTGCCCAGGGCCCCATCCACCTGATCTTGAACACCTCCATGGATGGTGCATCCACAGCCTCTCTGGGCAGCCTGTGCCAGCACCTCACCACTGTAAAGAATTTCCCCTTAACATCTAAACCTTCCCTCCTTGAGCTGAAAACGATTCACCTTTGTCCTTTCACTGTCTAACCTTGTAAAAAATCAATTGCCCTTCTGTTTATAATCCCATTTTAAATACTGGAAGGCTGCAATGAGGTCGCAGCCTTCTCTTTTCCAAGCTGAACAAGCCCAGCTCCCTCAGCCTGTCTTTGTAGGGGAGGTGCTCCAGACCTCTGATCATCTTTGTGGCCCTCCTCTAGACTCTCTCCAGCAGCTCCACATCTTTCCTGTATTGGGGGCCTCAGACCTGGATGCAGTACTCCAGATGGGGCCTAATGAGGGCAGAATAGAGAAGGACAATGACCTCTCTGTCCCTGCTGGACACCCCTCTTCTAGTGGAGCCCAGGATACCATTAGCCTTCCAAGCTGCAGGAGCACACTGCTGGCTCAGATTCATTTTTTTATCCACCAGGACCCCCAGGTCCTTCTCCGCAGGACACTTTAATTAGGATCTGAAGTATATTTCTGAAGGTATTCTTCCAGTCATTCCCGTTTACCATCCTGTGTTTAGCACCATGGAACAGTCCCTAAGTATGTTAATTAAACTCATTTCAGATGAAACTGGGTCAGAAGATGCCCTTGTTCACTCCTACCATTACTGAGCTTTCAGCCCACAGGATGAGATTACAGCTGGTACAGGACTGGGAATTCAGTATCCAGTGTAGTGTAAACTGCAGTGCTTCCTAAAGGAGAAGATGTAGCATCCAGCTCCCACCAAGGCATATGATGAAACCTCACAGCCTTTAAAGACTGACAGGCAGCTTCAAACCTCCCT
Organism: Aquila spilogaster; assembly: GCA_024606505.1. Lineage (NCBI taxonomy): Eukaryota > Metazoa > Chordata > Aves > Accipitriformes > Accipitridae > Aquila > Aquila spilogaster. Next base: position 10,331,919 of record JANHGO010000063.1, on the reverse strand, counting down.
GTTCAGTGTCTTTATTATCAAGTCACTTTCTGAGACGCCCACTTCAAACTTTGTCCTTACGTACTTAACTCACACAGAAGTCCATCCTGATCTTTGCACATGTTTTAAAACACTGCACTGAATTCCTCCAGGTATTTTTGGAGAATGCTGTTGATAAATTAAGTACGTATATGTGTACAGTATATGTATTCAGGACTTGAACTTGGTGCTGTGTCTATGCTAGAAAATTAAAAAGAGCCAGGAAATTATCCCTTGGCTCTAGAACTCAAGTGCTTTCCTTTTTAAATTGTTGGAATGTTTTCTGGTATCCTTTTAGTCAACCAGAACTGTCCCAAACTGTTCCTCAGCACAGTTTAGCAATTAGCACAGGCCAGCAGCCATTCTCAATATACAGTTTCCATGCAGCCACACTCTCCTAGTGTGTAATAGGGTGAGGTAGTGCTTTAGTGCCAGAGGATGATCCTAAGCACATTTGATTTGTTAGTATAAATCTAGTTTATGTATGCTGAATCCCAGAATTTCACTCTAAGCAAAAGATACCTGAGTATTGAGTTCCAAGCTTGATTACTGATATGCAACAAACATCTAAGGAAAAACAGAGACCTCTTACCAAAAGGAGTTAAGATTAGCCCTGATTCTGGAAGAATTACCACGCATCAAGTGCAGACTCGCGATAGGAGAATCCATTTTCTGGCCTTGTGACTATTTCATCAATAAAGCTTTATTTTCACTATTGTCAAATTACTTTTTTGCATTGTTATAAAATGATGATGCTACTGACACTAGAGCTTTGCTCTGGTGTTAGCAGTTGTTCAGCAACCACACCACTCCAAAATGCTTATAAAGTGCCTATGGCTTGATTCGATGCCACTGAGATAATGGGAGCTTTCAAGGAATCATATATTAGAATCATAGAATGGCTTAGATTGGAAAAGATCTCAGAGATCATTTAGTTCCAAACCCCTGCCGTGGGCAAAGTTGTCACCCACCACATCAGGCTTCCCAGAGCCTCATCCAAACTAGCCTTGAACTCTTCCAGGGATGGGGCATCCACAACTTCTCTGAGCAGCCTGTGCCAGGGTCTCACCACCCACTGAGTAAAAAATTTCCTCCCAATATCTCACCCAAATTTCCTCTCTTTTAGTTTAAAGCCATTCCCCCTCATCCTATCACTATTAAACCATGTAAAAATTCACTCTCCTTCCTGCTTATAAGCATCCCTTATTGAAGGCTGCAATAAGGTCTCCCCGTAGCCTTCTCTTCTCCAAGCTGAACAAGGCCAACTCTCTCAACCTTTCTTCATAGGAGAGGTGCTCCAGTTCTCTGATCATCTTCGTGGCCCTCCTCTGGACAAGCTCCAGCAGTTCTGCATCCTTCTTTTGCTTGGGCCCCCAGGCCTGTATGCAGGCTGCCTTCTGCAATGGGAGCAGCTATAGACATTGTACAAGCAGGAATTTTACCTGTCAGTGCTAGTGGTTTGTATTTAGACAGCTATGTCAGGGACTGTATTATGGGAAAACTCTCAGTATAATGAAGTTCTAAATGTGTCATACTGATTGGGTTGGACAGACTGTAGAGGAATTTTGGTTATTCCAGTGTGCTGGCTCTGATCTTAATATTTATGTTTCTCACTCTTGACTATATCATTACAATATGTGCATATGCAGGCCATAAGGAAGAAGGAGGAAAGTGAACTGTTATGGTTATACAACTTCAGACAACAATGTGATCCTTTGGAATCCTTCAGAATTCAGAGGTAGTTTCAACTAGGTAGTACTTTAAATTACGTTTCCAGTGCAAAAGAAATCTTTTTTTTAGTTTCCCTCTCTTCAGCTATTCACAAACCTAGCTGGGCTGAAGCCTCACTGTTCTTTTAACCTCTTGTTCAGTGTTATGGATTTCATTGTTTGCAGGGTTTATCTGTTGTCCTACAGCTTCTATCTCCCACTGAGGTCTTCCTTTAGACTTCTGATATCCACAGAAGTGTTTATAACCATTCATCTTAGAGACTGGATTTCTTTTATGCTGGAAGTGATTTCTTTTCTCCACCTTCTCCCTCTAAGTGCAGGAAGTCCAGACTCACAAACTTGCTGCAAACCAGTCCTGCTTAAAAGCCACTGATTTTAATATAATTAATCATAATGAAAATGCTGCACAAATAGGTCAGAATAAAACTCTTTTCGCAAGCTGCCAGCCTATCTGAGGGAGGCCTGGAAGTCATTCTTAATAATAACATTAATTTTATCTTACAATAATTTAACAAGCTTGCATGTTTAGAGGAGAGATATAGAAGTATGTAAATAACAGAGGAGACCAGTATAAAAACTTGGCAAAAACTTTTTCTATCAGTGATTTGAAATGCTTTACAAATCAGATTGACTTTTCAGGATTTCTCTTTTGGAAGAAGACCCTGGAGGAAAATTCTGACCTTTTGACATATGCAGAATCAAATATTTCAATTTTTCATTTTGCTATACAGTTTCCTTTGAATATTTTTCATTTGGAATTCAAAGTGTTGTTATACAGTGTCTGCTGTGGTAATAGTCCACTTTAAAGTAATCAAGTCCAATAAAAACTTTTCTTCAATGCCTGGAGTACTTTAGATTTTTACTATTTTCATATTATTCAAATACCTTATCAACAGAAAGGGTGACAATGCTTACATTAGTCATAGCATTAATCTCTCTTGCCACTGCAGCACCCTACTGTGGCATCTTTTTGAAGGACAATCTGTAACCCAAACTTAGTGCTTCTTGCACAATGTGAAGGGTATGTCACTCATCTCTGCAATAGTTAGCTAAGTCCAATGAACAGGACCTTTACTCATTACCGTAGGGATCTGTCATCAGGATACTTCAAGTTCAGCCATAAAGCCCACAGAAAGGTCAGATAAATGCTTTTTCACTCCTTTACATTTCCTTTACCTTGTCAATGATATAACTCCATTATCTCTGTTGCCTCTCACTTCTAGTGGACCAATGAAGACATACCTTTATCTCTGCAGATGAACTCAAAGAGCGCTCAGAGCTCCTAGTAGAGAGTTAGAAGGGTCTTAGATAATGGCTCCAAGAAGGTTAGATTTTAAGCTGGCTTGTTAGATGATTCGTCTAAACTAACATTAGTTGTCTACTACTTGGATTTTTGCTTTAGTCAGTGGTGACCTGATCAATATAGTTCATGGAGATTAGTGTGTGATTCATCTGGCCAAATACAGCTCTTTCTTTTAGAGTGGCATGAATAGTGCTATGAAATACATTAACTCTGCTGACTAGCTCCACGTTGACTTCAAAGACATCCTAGAACATCATGTTTAGACATAAAGCTCTAACCTCAGAAATGGATGCATTTAGTGAAATAGATCCCTGTACGTACCTCTTAAGGCGTCTCATTACTCCTGAAGCAACTTTGACCCTCTCATTTGAAAATCTGAAGCAGTGAAGTCTGTGATTCATGTTGGAGAACTCTACTGAAATTATGGTGTCCCTACTGTTGCTTGAGCCACTTTCATTGCTAGGAGGGCATAAGTCATGGTTTTCATGATGCAGTAAATAGATGTGTGTTACAATACTTTCTCAGGGGTTGTAGGAGAAATTTTTTGTCTTAAGAGAGCATAAGAGAGATAATGGAAAGGAATCAAATGATTTAGTTTGAATACACAGAGCAAAGTAGATCTAGGTGGTACAGCTACTTTTCTATGATCTATTCTAACTAGCTGGGAGTAAAAGCCTTTCTTGAGTGAAACAGTCTTGTCCATGCAGGGGAGGAGAGATAAAGTCAGAGTTCAGGCAACTTCATTTTATCTTTGCTTCTCTCCATGGAAATGACAAGTTGTGTCTTGACAAACTCAGATGGAGGCTTGGCTTTGACAACAGTAGAGCCAGAATCAACCCTAGAAGGGTAAAGACAAAATCTTGCACAGTACTGAGTTGAAGGGTTACAAAATCTTTAGCATTAGCACGGGGAGTTTTCATTTAGGATCTATTTTTGGAATCAAATTAAACTAAGTATAGTAATAGATGTTCTTCCAAAGCCAAATGATGAATTATCTGTCCAGTTATATAATAATAGACATACTTTTCTGTTTCCCACATATTCCCTTTTACAGTCTGTGATAAGGAGACTCAGACTAGCTGCTCACAAAGCTAATCATGCCCTAGGCACCATATCATTGGAAGACTCTGGAATGGAGTAAATATTTGTTCAATGTACAAAACCACCAGTAAGGTTTATCAGTGTTTATTAGTAAGGAAGTGACTAGAAGTTCAAAACAAAATAAAATTAAAAAAGAGAAAGAGACAAAATTTATCTTGTATATGAAAGAGTCTGGAAAATCATTAATAATGCCCATGAGTAAGAAAAATCATTACCCTTGAGTATAGTCTTTATATGGCCTCTAGATGTTACTGGAAGCAGCACATTAAAAATTCTTCAGGATGTGCCTATGTCAGGGATTAAAATAGTACAGTAGAGAGATGGGTTATGTTGTATATTTCATATTTCTACTTTCTGATTAGTTTAAAAGAAACATCTGCAATGCCCCTCCTGGCACTGCAGATTTAATGCCAACACAGTGCAATTTAATCATATGCTATAGCAGGTGTTTAGCAGATTATTCGGGACATTAGCAGAGAATAAGACCAGGGCTGTTGTCTTGGGGAATTAACAATTTGATGTGAGAAACTGTTCAGTAGTTCCCAGAAATCGTATGAGTGTCTTGATACCCTCCACACATGCACATACTGCTATGAGAATATAATGAGGCATTCTGTACTGGGAAGACACACTTGGGAATTCATGAAGAAATCTGAAAATGTTTCTTTTGCCTTTGTAATGTCCTGTCCTTCCACAGTGACCTAGAGAAAGCCTTCTAGGATACCTGAATCTCCATTTTCATTGCTCCCTCACCTTTCCTTTTTCCTTTTTGGAAAGTAACCTCTTATCTTGCACATAAAAATATTCCAGAAAAGCTACATGAAAAATTAGCCCTAATTATATATTTCATTCTCTTTCAGGAAATAAACCAAGACCCTGAAAGTCATTTCAGTACATAGCTGTAAATGAGACACTCCAGGCTGTATAGATGTGATAAATATATTATATATGTGTTACGAACTGCTTTTGTTCTATTAAATATTCCCACTGTAAAGACAGAAATAGTAAGGTTGTTAACTTATAGGAGAGATTGCTTGAAGAAAGGAGAATACGTACAAAGTGTGGGAAAATATGTCCATACATCTGCCATAATACTTCCATCACAGTCATTAACAAGTGCAAACAGGGAAAGTAAGCCCTTGCTTTTAAATGAAAAAGGCTGAACATTTTAATACCTCCCTCATATTAATTATTACCTTTGGAAATAAGTACAGAGATTCTGCTTCTTATATTTTATAGTGGATATTTCACCTAGATGGAGCCATCTCTGGAGCTATTATCTGCCCCTGGAGACAAATGAAAACCTTTTCTTCTATTTGAACTTCCTTTATAAGGTGAATTTACTGCTACTGATGTCTGAAAGACTCAATTAGGTGATTACAATTCCCGGTTCTCAGCTGGTGAACATCAAGCACGGATTTCTACAGTGTAGAGTGGGACAGTCTTTGTAGTGTCTGACAAATGGAATCATAGAATTGTTTGAGTTGGAAGGGACCATTAAAGATCAGCTAGTCCAACTCCCCTGCGATGAAAAGGGGCACCTACAGCTAGAGCAGGTTGCTCAGAGCCACTGCAAGAAGTGAAGAGAGATTCTTTGTCTGATCAGCCTAAAGTCAGCTGATCAGTGATGGAGAAATGGGTTCAAGTCCTTGTTCTAAACGTGTCAGAGAGTTTATTTGAGTAGTGTTTCTGTTTCAGCACAGCTCAAAGCCTATTTGTTAAAGATTTGCCAAAATATAAATCTATTCTGAGTTCCTCAGAAGTATCTCATATTAAACTAAGAAAAAATGTGCAGAGAATGAAGATCACATTAAAATGTGAGCAGAACTGCCTTCTGCAGTGACATACACCTAAGGCAGAGGAGCTTGAGCCTGATCTGTGCCTTCCCGTACTGCTTGCTGTCCAGGAAAATAAGGGACTGCTGTGCAGCGGCTGGATGCTGTGCTCAAGGATTGTATACTATCTGACCCTTGTTGAAGAGGGGCTCTACCTTCTTGGAATTTCTCTTAGTATGGTTATCTTTCTCCTCCTTCTGGATCATATTCCAAGAGATAATCATAGAGTCATAGAATCACAGAATAGCTTGGGTTGGAAGGGACCTTAAAGATTATCTAGTTCAAGCCACCCTGCTGTGAGCAGGGTTGCCACTCACCAGATCAGGCTGCCCAGGTCCCCATCCAACCTGGCCTTGAATGCCTCCAGGGATGGGGCATCTACAGTTTCTCTGGGCACCCTGTGCCAGTGCCTCACCACCCTTTGAGTGAAAAATTTCCTCCTAACATCTAATCTAGGTTTCCTCTCTTTTAGTTTAAAGCCATTCCCCCTTGTCCTATCACTACCAGACCATATGAAAACTCACTCTCCCTTCAAGTACAAGTTCCCTTCAAGTACTAGAAGGTCACAGTGAGGTTTCTCTGGAGCCTTCTCACAAATCCCTCAACCTTGCCTCATAGGAGAGGTGCTCCAGCCCTCTGATTATTATTTTATCCCTGCAGGGATGAAAGGCCTTGCAGAGATCTAAATATATTTATTAGATCATTGGAAAATCAGCAACAGCATGAAATTCATCAAAGATAAATGCTGGGTGCTACACCTGGGATGGAACAATGCCAGGCACAGGTACAGATGGGAGATGAGTGGCTGTAGAACATCTCAGCAGAAAGGAATCTGGGCATGCTGGTGACAGCAGCTCAGCATGAGGCAGCAGTGTGCCCTGGCATCCATAATGACGAACAGCATTTTGGGGGGTATTAAACAGCTGGTGAAAAGAGGTGATTCTCCCACTATGTTTAGAGTTGATGGAGCTTCACTTGAAACATTGCGTGCAATTCTGGATTTCATATTATTAAAGGATGTTGAAGTCCCTGAAAGCATCCAGAGGAGGGCAAGAGAGCTGGTAAAAGGGCTGGAAGGCATGTCCTGTGAGGAGAGGCTGAGACACTTGGGTTGCCTAGTTTGGACAAAAGGAGACTGAGAAAGTGTCATTGCTTTCTGTAACTCCCTGAGGAAGGGAATGGAGAATGAAGTGCTGATGATGGCACTTGTGGGAATGGCACAAAACTGCAAAGTATGAAATTCAAACTGGACATCAGGAAAGATGCCTTCACTGTGGGTAATTCCCTCAATAATATTCTTTAACTTTTGGTTAGCTGTGAAGAGGTCAAACAGTTGGGCTACATGATCTTTGAAGGTCTCTTTCAACTGAAGTATTCTATTCTGCAATCTGCTCTAGGTATCCCTGCTTGAACAATGGTGTTGGACCAGATGACCTTCAGCAGTTCATTCCAACCTAAATCATTCTCCTCTCCTCTCTTCTCTTCTCCTCTCCTCTCCTCTCCTCTCCTCTCCTCTCCTCTCCTCTCCTCTCCTCTCCTCTCCTCTCCTC
>JANHGO010000063.1:10291154-10317691 GCA_024606505.1 Aquila spilogaster | reverse complement strand
CAAATGCTGTTCCCAGATGTCCTTGAGCAGCATTTGTGCCTCTAATTACGTAGTAAGTCACACCTATCTCATTTCATTCCTTTTCTGCCAGTTATGCTGGCAATGAAAATAAAGAAGAGGATAACTCTACTGAATAAAAAGACCATTAGTTAGCTATCACTGTTATCCTTCTTATTATAACATGTAATTTATTTATTCCATAGCTGCCAGATATAGAGGTTTTAGTGCCTTCTTATTCCAGCATTGGGCTTTCCAGAGGGCAGAACTGAGTTGGTTCAGTTGGACCAAATCAATCTGGCAGTTCTGGTGTTAATTTTAGTCTTAAGTTATGGAGTTGCTGAACAGTATGTAAGTAAACACCAAAGCAAAACATGCCAAAACTTTCCTTTTTGGCATGGCATAAGAAAGGAAAATCTGCACCAAGCAGCCTCTGCAGTTCAGTACAGTGAAGAAGTCTAAATATCAGAGATACTTGCCCCTTCTTGGACATAATGGGAGGGTTGTAGCTCTTCTAAAGAGTAATGAGACGATAAACACAGTACAGAATCTGTGTAAGTTTCCTACTCTGCTCTATCTGTCCTGAGATGGAAAGTTACCTGTTTAAAACTTTCCAGATCAATGTCTATGAAAAAATTCTGATCAAATAAATCAAAATGGGACAATCATATACTGAGGTGACATTCTGAATACTTAGAAATTAGAGTTCAAATTTATGCTCTATCAGCCACTTTTTTTTTCCTCAGGTTTATATGCTGGCTTCAAAATTAAAACAGTCTGTAGCTTCTCGGAATTATTTTTACATGTTATCCTTGTGAAGATCCAGACTTTGCTTTTGGTTAGAGGGAACAAAAGTCCTGAGGACTACAATGTATCAGATTCTGTGGAAGCTGTAAAGTTCCCCTGAAACCATTTTCATTAGTTTTGCAAAAATTGCAGCCTTAAGGCTTTAAAAAGTGCTAAGCAATCAGCAGCCACTCATTTGGGAGCCTAATTATGGAGTTAGGAAACAAACATATCTTGGTCTATCACTTTCCTCGCGTAATTTGTGAAATAGTTTTAACCCCCACCTGCTTGTACAAATGTATAAATAGTTGTGACTGCTGAGTATCAGAGATATATCTTTCCAGTTGTCTGTATGTGATATTGGAAAGCATTAGGATCCTTCAGCCTATCATTGTAAGTCTCCCAGTGTCTGATTTCAAACTATATTTGAAGTATTTGAAAAATCCCTGAGGAGGCAACAGTGAATCGAGGGACTTGTCTTGGTATGCCTTCTCACATACTATTCAATACTGCACAGGCAGAATAATTTTTTCTTCTTTTAGACATGGAGTAAATAAAATTAAGCAAGGGTATGTTGTTCCCTGAATTGTTTCCTTACTGGGGATGTATGTAATGACCAAAAAATTTGCCACAATTTCAGCAACATTTTTTTTCTATCTTTCATTGGTAATAGGAGTAGACAGTTTGGCTGTTGAAAGAAAATACTTGGAATGGATTGACATTGGCAACCTGACAGAAAGTGTGGAATGGGGACTAAGCCCTCTTGTAAAAACAGAGTAAGCCAAGAATGTGGCTCACTTGTTCTTCACTTCTTTTGCAAATCATGACTAGGCTGATTTTTATCCTTATTTGAAGAAAGCAAATTAAACTCTTTGCACTCCTAGATATGAGATGAATAACTATTTAATGGGTTGGCCTTGTTGCCCAGAGAGGTGGTGGATGCCCCATCCTTGGAGACACTCAAGGTCAGACCGGACGGGGCTCTGAGCAACCTGCTCTAGCTGTAGGTGTCCCTGTTCACTGCAGGGGAGTTGGACTATATGACCGTTAAGTCCCTTCTAACTCAAATGATTCTGTGATTCTATGATTCTACCTCCACATTGGTTTCAGATAATGCGTTTCCTTTTGTTCTCATGCCTTATAATTGGTTCCAGTGTGAAAAAAGAAAAAAAGAGAAAACAGCAAACACACACAAAAAAAAGATGCCTTCTGCCACAGTCTCTCGTCTTAAATATATCTGTTGCCAATCATTATCTCCCAATGAGACTAAACATCAGGCTCTGGATACAATATTTGATTAAGATGGTGTAGTGTTTTCTGAAAACTCAAGCAGAAATGTTCCACTGAGGCTGTTGAACACCTCTCTCTCTAAAATGTTGCTAAGAATTGATAAGAAATGGCAAAGACCAGGGGTTTGAGTTGAGGTAAACTTTCCACTGCAGGAATGGAGCAAGTGGTATTGTTCCTGTTGTATATGACTCCAAAATTGGGAGGGAAGATGCCCTAGTAAGAGCTGCATGTGATACTAAACACATCCTGTCCAGAGAGGACAGGAAAATTATACAAGAAGCTTGAGGGTGAGTGAAGCATGAGAAGGGAAATGGTGTAATAATACTGAGGAAAGCAAAACTCTGAGTGTGTTGATGTAAAACTCACCTCATAGGATGAGCTCCCTACAATAGACAGAAAAAGCCTGAGAAAAAATTAGGTTAAAGCTAAAGAAACCTACAAAACTCAACAGGTAAGGATATCTTCCTGGTAATCTCAATCCTTCTAATCCTAGGAATTCGAAAGACTGGGGATGGGTTTGCTTGGGAGGTGATGAGGAAGGATGGATAGTGGAGAACGTCCCTGTCCCTAACATCTGATGGTGTGTGCACACTCCTGTACCGCATAATTCAGAGTAATTTAATCTATATTGTTGTTCCACCTCCCTTCTTATCAAGAAGGAATTGCGTCTCCCCTGGAGAGCCTCTCCCAGGTGGCATTCTGCTAAATTCCCCATATCACGAGGGTTGGCAAATCATGACAGAGACACATTAGGAGAGGCACAGATCTATAGAAACGGTGAGGATAAGATGTGAAGATTATTCTGACAATGAAATCATGACAAATAGCTCAAAGATGAAGAAGGCAATGAGATAAAATGGGAAACTCAAGCTGGAGATTTCCAGGAGAGGAGTCAGAACTGCAAAGGTTGTTTTCAGATGAAAACAGTTTACCAAACAGATTCTTCTCTGAACACATCTGAGATTTGTAATTAGATTTGGTCACAAGATAAGACAGCTTATCTTCTTTAAACTTTAAAAAAAGGGAAGTATTGCAAAGAATTGATCTGAAATACCATTCAGGGTCAGACCTATCATCCCTCTTTGCCAATTTATGTCTGAACTGACAGTCCTCCGGGCATCAAGGAAGGAAACTTCATTCAGTCAGAATCTGATCACATGGTCAGTTTTTCTTTTGGTATCTGATATGAACTAATGTCCCCGCTAGAAACTGCCACTTTAAATCATCAATTGTTAATGGTTAAATTAGCCAGGCCTTGTTAGCTATCTAAATTTTCAGTCATTTTTTGGAATTACGTTTATGATCTGTCTGATTAGAGAAACACAGCAAAATACCCTACGTCATCTTGTGATGATATGAAAAACTAAACAGGGAAAATCTAAAAGCTTTTCACTATGCAGAGATGAAGTTAAAAGGCATTGAGGAAACATTGCTTATGTTTTTATTTGGGGGAACGCAGTGAAATAAAGTGCAAACAGGGCTAGAATATTAATATATATATATACCTGAAACACTTTTTTATTATTGACAAGTGATGTGAATGAAAAATACCAAGTAGTTTTATTTATAATGGGATGGGCAAAGAAATTGCTTTTAAATGTGGATGTGGAAAGTGTTTTCATTTCTGTAGTTTGTGAATGCTCTATCAAATTTTTCTTAGATGACAACTAGACAAGCAGGTAGGGTCTAATTCTTTACTGGCATAATCATTTTAGCACCTTTGGAGTCATCAGAATTACAACGATCTATGACAACTGAGATTTGCTTCTTGATGCTGGAAAGTTCCTGTCCTTAGGCACATAGCAGGAAACGCATCATTTAGGTAGTTCATTGCAAACAGATCAGCTATTCTGTTGGCTGGTGCATGTCCTTTTGTTATACGCATTCACCATTGCTATTCATTAAATTAAATGAATTCTTAAGCCCTCTACTGTTGCTTATAGCTCAGCTCCATTTAGCCTTTATACAAAAATGAACTTTCAAATTTTCTTAGCTTTCTTTTTTTTCCATGCTAAAAAGTCACACCTCTCTCAGCTTCTCCTCATAAGAGAAGTGCTCTAGTCCCTTGATCATCTTGGTGGCCTTATGTTGGATTCTCCTGTATGTCCATGTCTCTGGACACAATACTCAAGATGGGGCCTCACCAGTACTGAGCAGAGGGGAAGGATCATCTCTTGTGTCCTGCTGGCAATACTTTGCCTAATGTAGCCCAGGATACCATTAGATTTAGCCACAAGGACGTGTTGCTGGCACATGTTCAAACTGATGTCAGAGAATCATAGACTTATTAAGGCTGGAAAAGACCTCTAAGATCATCTAGTCCAACCATCAACCCATCACCACCAGCCCACAAAACCATGTCTTTCAGTGTCACATCACATGATTCTTGAATATCTCCAGGGGCGGTGACTTTGCCACCTCCCTTGACAGCCAGATTCCAATGCCTTGCCACTGTTTCTGAGAATAAATTTCTCCTAATATCCAACCTGAACCTCCCCTGGAGCAACTTAAGACCGTTCTCTCTTGCCCTGTCTCTAGTTACCTGGAGAGGAGGCTGACGCCTATCTAGATACAACCTCCTCTGAGAGAGTTGTAGAGAGTGATAAGGTCTCCCTCGAGCCCTCTCTTCAGGTGACAAGTCCTTTTCTGCTATGTTGCTTTCCAGCTGTGTCCCCAGCATGATGCCTGGGGTTGCTCCTCCCCAGGTGCAAGACTCCACACTTCTCCCTGCATCATGAGATTTTTGTCAAGGTCCCTCTGGATGGCTGCACAGCTCTCTTTGGAGTCAACCACTGCCCCCGATTTTATGTCATCTGCAACTTTACTGAGCATGCATGCTGCCCCATCGTTCAGATCATTATTGAAGGTGTTACACAAGTCTGGACCCAGTACTGATCCCTAGGGTATTTCGCTTGTTACTGGCCTCTGTGTAGGTTTTGCGCCACTGACTACCTTCTGGGCTTTGTCATGAAGCTAGTGTTTGATGCACTTCACTATGTCCATCCAGCCTAGACAGCAACAGCTTCTGATCTTATGGGTAACAGTATCAAAGTCCTTACTGAGTCCAGGAAGACATCATACGCTATTCTTTCATCTCCCCTGTTAACAAGGCTTATGTCAGATATTAAACTCTTATGTTCCATTTACAATCAATCATTCACTTCACAGGCTGGATGGCTCAGCTTTTACTGACAAGTAATTCATTACTTTATCAGTTCAGTCACTAATCTGCCTCACAACTTTAGGGGCAGAATCATATCTTGAAGTTAACTAAACACAGCCAATGCTACTTCCAACTTTGTTTTGATTTAATGTCTCCCCTTACCATGTCCCCTTTCCCCAGCCGCATGATTTTCTGATCACCCACAGCAGCAGATGAAATCCTAGCTTCCAGCTGCAAAGCTCTTACTGACCTCAGTTAAAAACAGAATTTTACCTAATGGCAGTCATTCAGCACCTTTGAAACTGGGGATTTAACAATCAACCAAAGGTCAGAGCCAAAATCAATGGCAGAAAAAGAACTAGACCTCTACAGGGGTCTAACTCACAGTGCAGCCCTGGGAGCACAAAGTGCATTCCTTGTAGGTATCATGTCACTGACTTTTCTGCCATTTCTGAGCCTATTTTCCTAGCACTCACTGGACTGGGGAAGAAGTGTGACAGTACACTGATAAAGTTGCAAACTTGCACCATCTCCTTAATCCTGCACTGGGAGGGAATTTAAACATTCTGGTAAGAGAAATATCTTCAGGCAGGAGGAAGAAAAAAGTAAGTTTTCAAAAACTCCAGCCGAAAAAGAAAAGTGAAAAACACAAGCTGTTAAGAGTATGAAAGGTTCAAGAGGGTAGGAGCACTGATGCCTTGAGATTTTAAGAAGAGCTGTGTTGGCTTAATAGGAACTTACTCAAGCGTTTTTCCTGCTTTGAGAATGGGGAGCATTACTCTAAGAAAGAAAGAAGCATGGCTGCTTTGAAGATTGTTAAGTGTGCTCACCTACTGGGAAAAGAAAGAAAAGGGAGAACCAGCTGGTTAGAGCTCACAGTGCATCAGAAAGAGAGCTACTGTTGGCTCTGTGAGGCCAGCAGAATTTCCTTGATCTAGTTTAACAAATCATTTTCCAAATCCAGCAGTTATATTGTGTTTAGGACAAATGTCAGGCCATAGGAACTGTTCTTGCAGTTTGAGGGCAAGATTGTTAATACAACAGCAAAGAGGCAAGATCTTAGATTAGAAGGATGAAAAAGACTGACAGGTGCAGGGAAGATAAGATTGATTCAGATCCCATTCACACTATTATAAGCATTGTTTTTTTCCATATTAATGATAGCATGAAGGAGACCAGCTTCAGTGCCGACACTTTTTACTGCAATGCCCTCATCTTCTGCCCAGCAAGTGTCTGTGTTCTCTCTCTCCAACCTGAGTTGGAGTTCATACTTGCACTTGTGCACTGAAACATGCATTTAGAAGATGAGGAGATTTGAATGCTTGCTTTTTTGTCACCTCATATAGGAAGATTTTTTGGAGAACTGGGAATTGTTCATTGCATTTCTTCTTAAAAATGCCCTCTTTACAATTCTCTGTTTGAGCCAAAATCAGGTTGGATCATTGAAGGCACTTTTCAGGAACTTCACTGAGGAACTGCTAATATTGCTATTAATTCTTGGGAAAAGGGGCTGTAGTAGGAGCATGGCAGGCTGATATCAAAAGTGTTCCAACACAGGGACTGCTGGAAGAATAACAAGATGTTTTGGTTTGCTACATCCCTGCCTCTTGTGAAGCATAATGAAAACTGATCTATAAACTTTATTATTTGATCATACGTTCTCTTGGATAAACATTGAGTTCTGAATCTGTAAAGAAATCTGTGTGGTGGAATTCCTCCTATTGTGAACATACTGAAGGTAATGCAACTTTACCGTGGAATTCAGAGATAGATACAGTCAGAAAAACATGACTGTGGTTAGAACTTGAGCTGTCAGTGTTATATAGCTGTGAGTTAGGCAGTCAAACAGCCAGAAAGATTCCTTGGCCATTTGCATGACCACGGAGACTGATGCCACCTTAGTACAAATAGCAAAGAATGCTTTCTGTAATATCCACTTATAATTCTGTAATTCCTGCAGCAGAAACCAAGTTTTATTCTCCCCCAGTGGGCTGGATAAGTGCACGTTATCTACATTTTGTGCCTACTGCTAATTGTTTAAAGGAACAACACATAGTAAGAAGGAATTTTTGACATTTTCTCTGTGGATTGGTAGGCTGTCAAATAACTGTAAGATTCACTGAGTTTGGGACAGGCTATGTGCTGATCTGCCACACATAAATTATGTTGTTTTCCCTATTCAGACCACCAGAGATGGTTTCTTGACTGCCCTTCATCTAATTTTCTTGCATATTGGAATCTAACAGATACAATAATGGTATTTTTTACTCATTTTTCAGAAAGCATGTTTCTTTCAATGGTATTAAAATACCCACCAAATATCATACTTTGGGAAAATATTCACGTATCAGTTTTAGTAATATAGAATTATGATTACTGCCTATCTCCCAGGAGTTTTGTGAGGCTTGTTTAACTGAGGTTTGAACTGTCATTATTTGTGAGATGAGATTATCTATCATTCATGAGCTTTCAAATGAATATCAGTTTCTCTGGGAGAAAAAATGCTGGCAAATCCTAAAAGTTTCATGATTTTAAGCCCAAATAATTATTCCTCCAAATATTCCTTATGTATGTTATGTTATTTGTTACTTGCAATTCATTATCCACAGTTTGTTGTTTGCTGTATTGCTGTCTAGAAAATCCAGTCACCCCTTCAGGTGACAGCAGTAATAGGATGTGACTTTTATGACCATTCACCCACCATAAGTAACACATAGAGGAACTTGGACAATCAAAGCAAACAGTGCATGAATAACACAGAAAAAAAATTGTTTACATGAGCTATTCCATGAATATTTATGAGCTAGAAACACATTTGCAGAAATTAGGATCAGAGTGTAAAGAGAAAAGCAGGGCCAAATTTGCTGTAATTTGAGTTCTACCCATAATTTATTACTACACTGGAGCTACAGATGGGTGAACAACTTCAAGTTCAGATGAGCTGCACAGAATTGCATAGCAAGTCGGTGGAGGCAGAAGAGAAAAGGGAATGTGGCATTATGTTGACTGTGTATGACAATGCCTTTGCTGCCTCCCGGTCCAAACTGCTGTGTTGTGATCCCTGTTAAACCACATGGTGGAAGGGCAGCCATCACCAACATGGCATTAGATTGACTGAAAGTCTACACTAGCAATTTCCTCCAAGGTTCTTATCACAGCATGGGAGATGGTCCTCATGCAGAATAGGAACTGTGGGAGGAGGATTTCAGGTAGACTGCAGGTGTTTTAAATATACTTCAAGGTCAAGAAATTATCATGACTCCAATATTATCTGCACTTCCAACCAAAAGAAGTCCAGTCTATTGCTAAATACCCTCTACTTAGTCCAATATGACTGTAATAATTTTTCAGAACATACATATAAACTAACATAGAAGTTGGGTTTCCCTCATTACCAATAGATTTTCTTTTTATGGAAACATTTTTTGACACGTACACAAAACTACAGATTGTGCATTTTCACACAGACAGAGAATCACAGGGGATAATGCTGCTATGTATTATTACCTAGTAAAAAAGGCAGCTTCTTACCCACAGAATCAAGCAGGAACTTAGATTAAAGGCAGACAAGGGCCTGAGAGCTAAGTAATGAATTAAAATCATCTTTTGTCTTTCATGTGGCAATAAAAACCCTCCGTGTGTTTAAAAAAGCGAATTTTGTGTATTTGAAAACAAAGATTGTAGGTATTCTACTGACCAGCTACATAAATCTTAGTGGCCTTGGAAAATTAATGTTTTATTTTAAGCAAAGCTGAAGTTACTCATGTTATTTCACTCTATCAATAGCAAGTGCATTAACATTACCTAGTGTCTGCAAGCACACTATTAATTTACCCTGTACTGTCCCAATAGAGGGAAAAAAATTGTTCAAGGCATTGAGGCATATCCACTTCCACTCCTTGGGACTCCTTACTTCTAAATAATCAATATTAACGTATTGAAGGGAGAGCAGAGAGGAAAGAGATCCTCTGCCTGATTTATCAGCTAAAGCCACATCGCAGTGCAATGAGAGTCTAAAGACACCTTACCTTACTCGACTGAACAGAGTGTAAGTGGTTTATTGAGGGTGAAGGCACTGCCACGGTATGTATCCACCTGAACTCAGGATTGATGTGGCACTTGGCAGTCAGGGAGCCAACAAATATAACTTTCCCCTTCTAAAATGATGCATTCTTAGTTGTAGACAAAATGCAGTGAGCTCTTGAAAACACTTGCTGACTTCAGTATTAGCTTTTCTTTTTTTCCTCTTCCTCATTGGGGAATTTATGTTGGTTTTGTTTGTTTGGTTTTTTTTACAGAAAAGCAGATCTCTTTCTCTGATGAGAACTACCTTTGCCTACAGGTCAGACGAACAGTAAAACACACAGCTCTTAGCAATATCTGAGGCAACTTTGGAAAAGTATGATTGGCAGAAAGTGAGCAACTGAAATATGAGGGGGGTGAAATACATTTTTAAGTAATGTGACCTGAATTTTCCTTTTTAAACCATGGGAAAAATAATTGCTAAGGAATAACCTTTTGTCCTATTGACCTCGAGCAAGCAAAAAGTCACTTTTAAAATTGCATTATAGTAGCTAGTGCTGTAATCTTCACAGAGGCTGAAGTCGGAGAGGAATGGCAAGCACACTGCAGCAATACTAAACATTTGGTTCTGGCTACAATAACACATGCTTCTGATTGAAGTTATAGATAAAATTCACACAAAAAAGTGTTCAGCTAAGGGGAAGAAATGTGACCTGAGCAGTGTCAGGAAAGCCAGTTTGTTTTTCTCATATTGCTAACAAGAGCAGAATACACTTCTGTATAGTTCACTTGCTACAGTGAGATATCAACAACAGGCTCCTATCCTTCCTGTTTCTACTAATGATTATTATATCAAAGCTGTAAGATTAAAGAATGATTAAACTCTTTCTTCTACATATACATTTATTATATATGAAAACACTACTTAGTGCTTGTCAGATCTGCAGCTGGATTTGGATAAAGACAGATGTCCCAAAGTTAGAATCATAGAATCATTAAGTTTGGAAAAGACCACTAAGATCATCTAGTCTAACTGCCAACCCAACACCACCAGGCCTACTAAATCATGTCCCTTAGTGAAATATCTATGTGATTCTTGACCACTTCCAGGGACAGTGAGAGCACCACCTCACTAAGCTTCCCGTTCCACCATTCCTGAGAAGAATTTTTTCCTAATATCCAACCTGAATCTCTTCTGGAGCAACTTAAAATCATTACCTCTTGTGCTATTGCTGTTACCTGGAGATGAGGCTGATCTCCACCTTACTACAACCTCCTTTCAGGGAGTTGTAGAGAGTGATATGGTCTTCCCGAGCCTGCTCTTCTCCAGACTGAGCAATCCCAGTTCCTTCAGCCTCTCCCCATAAGACTTACATTACTGCTTAGTGCTTGTCACACCTGCAGTTAGAGTTAGATAAAGACAGATGTCCCAAGGGTAGAACCAGGATGTTGTTCACATCCTCTCAAACAGCCAGCTGATTGCTTAACGGTGAGCCCAGGGGATGCTTTGACGCTATGAATGGAATTAGAGCACTCAAGACCTTACAGCTGTAGGCCATAACACAGCCTTGCAGTGATGGGGCTGATAGCCCAGGCTATGCAGCAGCCACGGTGAGAGGTTATGAAATGTTGTCCTCCTTTTCCCTGTGCTCTGCTCTTTTAAGTGCTAGAGAAATCCTTGTGAGATATCTGTCATTTTATGGGACAGTTTGTCACAGTGAAGTGAGGTAGAATCATAGAATCATAGAATGACTTGGGTTGGAAGGGACCCCAGGGATCATCAAGTTCCAATGCCCCAGCCACAGGCAGGGCCACCAGCCTCCAGATCTGGTACTAGACCAGGTTGCCCAGGGCTCCATCCCACCTGGTCTTGAGCACCTCCAGGGATGGTGCATCCACAGACTCTTGGGGCATCCTGTTCCTGAATATATCCTGAATTTATATATATGTGTATATATATATATATAATATAATATAGCCTGAATATATCTCACCTAGCTCTATGGGTCTTCAGTGTGGACTTTCATACAAATTAACAAGAGAAAAACTTCTTTACATGCAATAGTGAGAAGTGGGTGTTTTTAGGATATGACTTATTAACTTTCCTCAGATATGTATACTGGGATCAAAGGACTCTGGACTCTTTTCTTTGCACCCACATGTAGTCAAATGCAACCTGTAAGGTTTACTCTATGCTTCTTTTCACAGCCTGAAGTGAGGAGACTGTCCTCTGCAGAGTGTGTGCTGTGCTTTTAGTGTACTGGATAACACAAAATGAATCTTCCTGAACATACATGGCAGGTTTATGCATCCAAAATGTGACAATTTTACAAAGTGAATTAGGAGGCTGTAACTAAGAGTAATGGGATGATACTAAATGAGGCAAGTGGTACAGCAATTGTCAGGAAACGCTCCTGGGCGCTGCAGTAGCTTTGACTGTGTAAGATACTCTCAGGGGACAGACACTACATAATGTGCACTTAAGTATATCTGAAAGGCACAACACTGCACTCACTGGTACCCGAACTAGATGATACCACCAATTTTTACACCCCTTTATTCCTGGTTATAGTCCCTAAATCATTGTTTAAATCCTATATGACAACTCTTCTCTGAAGTAAATTATCTGAAGTTCTTCAGGGTAAAAAAAGAGCCCTTGCAAGTGGGAGAGAGTGCTGCAAAGCCTGGAGGCAACACTAAGAAGCAGCTGAGATTTTAGCAAGAGATACATTCAATTCAGCTTAAGGTAAGAAATAATTTCCCTTCTCTCTGGTTTCATGGAAATTACACCCTAGAAAAACTTCCCTAAAGGATATCCTGTTGCAAACGCTGTGTTAACAGAAAAGCAAACAAACAAACAAAAAAATCACTATCTGAGGGCATATATTCAACTTTTCTCACCTGAGTCTAAACATAAAGAAATCAGGAAAGTCAGCAATTTCAGTGAATATATCATTGACTAAATATCTATTTAAAATATGGGATTTTAAAATGTTGTCTGGAGATTATCTGCTTACAGCAGCTGCTGGAAGCACATTTCTTTGCATAGTTCCATCACTACTTTCCTTAGAAAGAATGGTTACGTTTTCAAATATGATTCTATGATAGAGGAGAACTCACTGGGGAGAGCTTTAATGTTTTATCCTCATCCTTAATTTTCAAAGCTTGTCTTAGACTGTGAAAGGTGCACTGAATCTAGGTTTGGACACTGACATGGTTTTGGCTGGGATAGAGTTAATTTTCTTCGTAGTAACTTGAATGTGTTTTATTAGATTTTTTGATGAAAATAGTAGTGATAGCACACTGATGTTTTAGTTGTCTGCCTGTTTTTGGGAATTACTGAATGAATTCCTGGTTTTGCTTTGCTTGTGTGCACAGCTTTTGGTCTACCCAGTAAACTGCCTTTACCTTACCCGATGAGTTCTCACACTTTACCTTTCTGATTCTCTCCCCCATTCCACCTGGAGAGACTGAGCAAGCAGCTGGGTGATGCTGAGCTGTCTTCCGGGTTAAACCATAGCAGGAATTCATGTCTTCAGCACTGGAGGAGAAAGAGCAGCACTCCTTGGACACAAATAGCAAAAGCCATAAGGATTAGGTAAATAGAGGTGAAGAGTTAGAATGATTTTTTCCTAAAATACCAACGCTCTTTTATAACAGTGCTTTCTGGGAAGTTCTGAAGAAGAGATCTGCTGTTCCTGATTTCCTTTTAGCTTTCATTTTCATATTCTTGTTTAGAAAAAAAACAGAGCAAGACAAAGACAGTAATTTATTTGTTATTGTTCCACCCTGAGAGAAATTTCAAAGCTTATAAAATCCTTTGAGAAAAACCCATGAGACTTCCAGACAAATTTTGTACCTTTGGCACATTCAGGGATTCTAAAGGTACTCCAAAAATAGGCAGGATACTTGCTGAACAGCACTGTGATGAGGATGTGTAAAGGTAACTGTAAGCACAGGTTCTTCAGCTCTTTATTGCTTAGAAACAACAATAATGTTGTTATTGTTGCTGCTGTCAATAAGGGCAGGATCAAGTTTTAACCTCAATGACTAAAAACAGTTTCTTTGGAGTTGTCATGAGTCTTGGCAGGACAGCACTAGGAATAGTCTCCTCTTACCCTCACACAAACAGAAGTTTGAGATGCTTTGGAATATGCTTAGCACAAACATGGAAGAGGGGACAAGAGAGAGATGACTTGTGTTTGAAAGAATTGAAATGCCACCTTCTGGTTGGTGTAATTGGTTTGCTGTGGACCTAGCTTTCTGCTTGCAGTAATTTTCACTCAACAGCCAACTTGGGGACACTTATCAGGAGTGACCCTGCCCTCCCTAACTGAATAAAATGAAGAGAAGCACTTCCTCACAGAGCTGGTGCTCCGACCACATCACCAGCTGCATGCTTGGCTCTTCCATCATCCACATCTGCAGACTTTAGCATTGCTTTTTACCTAAAAGAACTGAAGCTCATTGAACATCTTGGCCCCAGTGCCACACAGAGTGGAAGAGATTTCTCCAGCAAAGTACTAGAAAGGGAACGGCTCATAACCTCCCAGTTCCTCCCTGCGTGCACAAAGCCAGAAGAGAAGTCATAGCAAGTAACCTCCTGCCCTTAGCACAGCAGCTGCTGCCTCATTAGCCCAGGCATGTTCCATCCCTCTTCTTTAAGTAAAAACCCACACTTGCATCCTCCTCTCAGCTTCTTACCTCCTATTCCCATTTATTATTGATATCACCTATCAATAATGCTTTCCACTGCTTTGAGAGTTTGGCCTGACTGCCATATCCTGACTTTCAAGCGATCTTTCCTTCACCTCATTATATTTTTAATGATATATACTTTGTTTCATTTTTTTCACTCCTCTGCCAGTCTCCTTCCTATGAAGGAAATGAAGGAATCGAGAGAAAGGAGTCAGTTGAGAAAATGGCAAATGTAACATCAATGCATCATGCAGCTGATCCCATGTTGTCCTTTATCCTGGTCCTTTGACCAGGATCTGGTCTCCTGGAGGGGCAGAAAATGGACTTACTCAAGAACGGATATATTCTCAGAGCCACTACACTAGAGAGGTAAAAGGCATTTTTCATGGTTTTGCTGGAAATAACTTCATCTGATCTTTACGAAGATAGTCCTGTTCATCAGGTCTCCCAGCCTCACCATTTGCTATCTTCAGCCCACCCGTCTCCTCCTTTTTTTTTTTTTTTGGATGTGTGTCTGTTTTCCAAACCTACTCACGTCTTTTTCTTTCATGCTGGTTGAAGCAGCATCCTGTTACTCAGAAGGCACAGCATCGTCAGTACTGTTATACCTGCAAACAGGATTAGTGCGTCTACACAGAGACAGCCTGAGTGCTGAGCAGATGCAGGATTACTAAATTACTGTAATATTTGATTTTAATCATTTTCTATAATTGAGGAACCTGAACTTGAAGTGTTTGCCGATGACATCAGCATAACTCAAGCATACACATTTTCAGGCCATGGAGGAAGTTTCTTTCCCCTTTACCTTTTTAACCACTCTGTCCTGACTCCAGTCTAATACAGGATTCTGTCTCTTATTGCTATTTCCTCTGTCTGCTTGCTCTGTGAGTCTGTTTGGGTCAAAAAGCACATGTGTTATATTTCCAGAAACCCAATCAAACAATTATGTCATTTCCCATTGTTACAGTTATTTAATCGAATAGGAATAGCAGGAAGAGAAGAAAAGCATCAGCCAAGCAAGATTTTACTTTCACAATGAGTGCGTTGGTCTTAATATACCGCTTCTCCCCACCTCTACCTGCTCCTTGCTCAGGGGCTCAGTTTTAGTGGGACTGTGAAACCTTCTGAGCTTTGCCATCTTTGCCATACAATGTAAAAGTGTTGTCGTCACATGCAGTTACTGGTTCTCCAAGTCTTACAATCCACACTATGACTCCATTCGCAAATAAAAAAGCTTCTGAGTACGCATAGAAGGGATGCAGTGTGATTTTATGTGTGTGGAAGAATTAATTTTAAGAGGCAGAAGTCAGAGGAAACAGGAGACTGTTGTGAAGACATTACAAGTATCTGAACAGAGAAGACAGCAAGGCAAGTGAACTGCTGTCTGAAAAACATGCACACACGATATAATTAAACAGATATCACAGAATCATGGAATGGCTTAGTTTGGAAGGATCTTAAAGATCATCGAGCTCCAAGCTCCTGCTGTGGGCAGGGTTGCCCCCCACTGGATCAGGCTTCCCAGGGCCCTATCCAACCTGGCCTTGAACATCTCCAGCTTGGAGCATCTCCAGTGCTCAATCTCTGCTGACTGGGTATCAGCAGAGCACCCATCTTTCCACAGTGCATCAAGGAAGAGTTCAACCTGCAACCAGAGAGGCACAGGTACAGCTGAGCTGGCTGTGAGATGCATCTTGTTGACAGTCCCTCCAGCACAGTTTGTATCTGAATCTGGGAAGGAAACTTGGGAGTAACTGAGGTGCACGCAACTTTATGACTGTTACAGGATGACCTTAAATTCCGCCACTGGAAGGATTTCTGAGTCTTAGGGATACTCCTGTTACAGCAGAGCTGCAGTGTGCATATAAACAAAGGGACAGGCAATTTACAGTCTATTCTTAGGTATTACCATTCCATGGTTTCAGAACTCCACATAATCCTGGTCTCTTACTTGCCTGAGTAAAGCACTGCATGAGTTTGACTGTATTTGGTGCCTCTGGGTGCATTATAGAATTTATAGATACGGGAACACAAATGCAAGGATTTTTGTCTTATCAGATTGATGTCCTCTATGCTCGTACCTTTGGAAGAGCTGTGATAATTGAGATAATCCCTATCCCTTAAAGCAGCTTTCTAAGCTCTGATTATTTTGGCAGCACAGCTCAAATTTTATCACTCACAGGAATGCAAAGGAGGAAAAGGACAAAACATTTCTTCTGTTTGTTCATTTTTAACCCAAATCAGCCCAGCTCACAGAAAATGAGAAACTTCCTCTACACAGCTCTATCAATTACTAGAAAATACCTCTAAAATTGTTTTGTCACTTCTAAATACTCTGTATATGCTCACAAACCAAAGGATTACTGAAAAGCACAGTCCTGTTTTCTGCACAGGCAATGATCTGTAACTGTGAACACGTAAGTCCAGAGCATCAGCAGAACATGGGAACTTCATATCCAAATCAGAGAGTATATGAAATTGTCAGGACAAGAAATTTGTCCCTTAGACAAATACTAGTAACTGAGGTTACTTTGTATTGAGTCAACTTATTAACTCAGTTCTACTTGGGATCAAAGATAGCTATTTTCTCTGATTTTCCTACTTGCTGCTTTAAATCTTACCTGTCTTTGTTTACTGGCTTTTGAGATGCGTTCTCTGCCCTGATCTTGTATGAGAAGTCTGAGGGTCTAACTCAGGGCTCCAAATGTACTTAGGAACATGTATGACAGCTCTTCATCACTCCAGCCTCAAGCTACATTCCTCTCATAATTAAAATAAATGTTTATATCACCTTCAGTTTTTGCCTACTGTGGGAATGTCACTGAAGTGCACAGGGCATTACTGAAGTATCAATGTGGTACATAAATGAGGTTAAAATTAAGGATTAAAGTAACAAATTTAGGCATTGTAACACAAAGGCCTATTAGAGTAATTACTTCAATAATATCAACACCAATGCACAGTGATGTGTCTAAAACCAGTATTCACAAAAATCAATAATCTAGGCAAGGATGTGTCTTCAGTTATGTCTTATTTCTTCGTAGGTGCTGAACAGTAGAGTACAGACCCTGAAAAACCCAGCCACTGCAAGTCAAACTATTCTGCTCTGTTGCAGAACACAATACTTGCTCTTCTTTAGAGAGTATTGCACTTTATGCGAAGTCTTCTCTGCTGTGGCAAAGAGTGTGACTTCTCTTGGTAACTGGAGCACATAGCCAAGAACTGTATCCCACACCTTGCATATCTAGATTTTTTTCCAGGGCTTGCTGAAAAAATGGTGTTATACCCAGATGCTGTATCCAGGCACATCAAGGACAAGGTGATTGTGAACACCTTGGCTTCTGGATAAATCATGGGTAATAAATCGGAGAAAATCACGCTTGACCAATCTGTTTGCTTTCCCTAATGACATGGCAGACTCTGTGGGCATGGGAAGAGTGAGAGTTAAATAGCTTACACTGACTTTAGGAAAGCTTTTAACACAGTACCTATAGTATCCTCATAGCCATAATGAGTGTGTTTGTACTGGGTAGGTACACTACATGATGGTTATTAAATTAACTGGGTTGCCAGATTCAAATGTAGTGGTCAAAAGCTTAACGTTTACCTGGAAGCAATTATGACGTACATTTCTTGGTGATTGATAAGGGTGTTGTTGTCATCTTCAAATGACCTGGGTAATATGAATGCACCTTTGCGAAGTTTCTAAGTGACATCAAATTGGAGAATAATTTAATGCATTGGACTAGCTCCCTCTGGAGAAGCGTAAGTTACATGCCAGCTTGTGCTGCCAAGACTTCCAAGACTTCAAGGGAGACTTCAGGCTTCTGAGAAAGTTTCAGAAGTAAGGCTCCTCTGGAGTTAAAGGCTGGAATAGCTAAATCCTTTTTTTTTCAGACCTGAAGCATCTTGTCCCTTTGCCTCCTACCATAGTACTGTATTTATATACCCAGATAGCTTTGTTTCTCTTTACTTCTCTGCAGTGAGGTCAGCACTATATAGGTGGCTGGTGGGATATGATGGGAGGTTCTGCTCTGAGTTGCTTTGGCTTGAGATAACTAGCAAGCAAATAACAGAAACCAAAATCACTGTCGTATTGTAAGACTGGAGCTGTGTAAGCACTTCATAAGAAAATGCTTAATTGATATTTTCACCTCTATATCCCGTTGGCTTTGATTTTCTATGAGCTTTTTCTTTCATTGTTCATCTACCTATTTTTTCCCTCCAATCGCTATATGTTATTATTCCACTACTCTGCTTGCCACATGAATTATTAATTCTGTTTTTATGCTAAATGTTCCTGCCTCACACATAATTTGACCTTACTTAACTGAAAAAGTAACTGTGCTAACACCTCAGGACATATTACCCGCACTGTCTATGAAACGTATTTCTTGCTTGTGTTTGACTACACTGAAATTCAAAACACTTCGAACACGTGGTATTTTTTTGATTAGCAATTTTTCATTAAGGAAGAGGAAAGGAGACATAAAACACTATTTTTTCTGGAAGCTAATTACATTTTCAATTGCCAGTGATTGTCCCTGTATTTTTCTATTGTCATCTATTCTTGAAAGAACAGAGTGTCAAGAAATTAACACCTGCTTTTACTACATTTAATAACTTACCTGATCATCAAGAAATATTCAGTAGAGCCCTCAAATGTGGTTTCGGAAGGAACTGTAGTTTGTATTCACTTCAAGATAATTGGAAATTGTCTCAGTTTATCCTTGGCTCCCTATTCAACAAAATATGTTCTTATCTCTCTCCCAATCCACTAAAATTTTAATCCTTTACTGTGCTCAGCAGGAGCAATTTTAAACACCTGCTGTCTCCAGCATAATGACCACCTTCTTTCCCATAGGAAGCTTAGTTTCATTTCCATGGAAAAAGAAAAAAGTAATTCCAAAAGTCTTCTCTGAAAACATGCATGTTTACTGATGATCTCATTCACTTCCAATAAGAATAATATGAGTTGTCATATTTGGAAGGTAAATGTTTGCCAACAATAATCCATTGCCAAAGAAATAGTTAACAAGCAACAAAAAATACTCATCAAATTCATTATTAGAAATATGGTTATTCTGATGATCATTGAAGTATTCTTTTTCTTTCTGAAATTGAAACAGTCCTGCTTCAATGGTATTCTATGACAAAGATATTCATAGTTCAATTAGGCATGCATTTCCTTTTTTAAGTAATATTATTTCCTCCAACTCTCCTGCTTGTTCTTGAACAATTTATTGTTCCTCTCTTGTCTCCTGGCCAAAATAAATGATTCCAGTCTTTTACAGTTTTCATTACTGGAGATATTCCTTCCTCATTACACTCATTTCCATTGATATCTGGATCACACAGAATTACCTTTTTGTGAAAGTGAATAGCATTGCAAACAGGATGGTCATCACTCCAGGTGAGTTTACAGCCTCTAGCTCATAGTTCTGCTACATCTTTCAACCGTTTTTGATTTAAGAGTGTGTACATATCTCACCTTCAATAACTCCCTTCATTGTGGTTTCAGAAAAGAAATAGTAGACAGACTACATCTTTCTGTCTGAATGTAAACTTGGAGATCCTCCTCCCTGAAATCCGTCCTGCCATGGGTAGGCAAATTGTGTCAATGTGACTTGACATCGGTATTTTTCTTTGTTTCATTTTTATGCTAGAGGAATCTATTTTTTTTTTAACGGAGTGTACATTATTATCTCAACTCTTTCAGTCCCTCTGAAATAGGTACTCTGCCGTCTGCAACTGAGAGAATATACTCCTGTGTATGCTCTTATGGATGCTGTGAATGCTGAAAATGTGAATTACCCAATTATAAAAGTTGGGTAATTATCATTAGGACTAATTATAAAAATTCTGTCTCATTTATAACCAGTCAGAATGCCATTTGTGCAGCACTATTTTGAAGGAATTAACTTTTCTTATTATCCATTTGAAAAATCTGCTACTTAGAACATAATTGTACCCTTACCAATTTTCAGGTTTTGCTCGTACTCAGAGTTTGTTTAGACTCTGTTATCTGGCTTTGACACTTGCTTTACATTGCTTTCACATGAGTGTTGCATACTGCAGTCTTATCAGAATACATTAATTGCAGGAAGTATAATAGACCTTTTCTTAATAGACACCTTCAGTGTATAAATTACTTTTGAATTCCTCAAAACCTGGCAAATTAAATCTTCCATTTCTGCCTTTGCACATAAAAAAATCAGAAGGAAAGAGATAGTGCAAGACAAATGATTACTATCGCAAGTTTTACAGTAGATGCTTTTTAAAAAAATAAAATCAATTAATTTAAATGTCAGTGTCAACTCATTGTCAGGTTACGTTCCTAAGAATTTTGTTTTACTTTTTCCCCTTCAAAATGTCAGCCTTGAAATAAAATTGGTGTAAAACATTAAATTATGTGTCTGGATCTTCAATACAAGATAAACCTCTGGAGAGGAGTACATTGACTCTACTTTCTCAAATAAACACATTTTTGAGAGTATTTTCATCTCTGTTGGCATTTGCTGTCTGCTGGTGGTCACTGTAATTTTGCCCAGGTTAGAAACAGTTTGGGCATAAGTATTTGTATAGATGGTTTGGCAATATAAGTTGGAGAGAAGCCAAATATCTTTTTTTTCTTCCTTTCTTTCTCTTAAAGAAAAGAACAAGATGCAAAATAGCTAGGCAGCCTGAGAAACAGCAGTGCCTTTATTGCCATCTTCATGTCTATTTATTTTCATAAGGAAAAATGTGTCTCTTCTGAAGACAAAGTCTGTTTCATCATTTGATATGAAATGGGCAAATTCATGCCATCCACTATTCATTGACACTGGTAGAGCTTTGTCCTCTGACATGAAAACTGGATTTGAGATGTAAGGGCTAGATACTTCTATTCTCTGGACTAGTAGAGGTAATGTTTTTACTACTGTTATGACATTGTATTTGTATAAAATATTGCTTATATTTGAGTGCCAGTTCCCCATGGATGTAGAATTCCTTGACGATCTATGATTAATGAACATGAGACAGAAAAAATCTACACTATGATGTTCCTCTTGCCTCTTTTTATCTTAACTATAGGATACTTTTTTGGCTTGCCTCTCACCAACTAACTAAATTGCTGTTGTTCCTATACATTCATTAATAGCCCTTGATGTTACCATTCCTACACTTAATAGAGTTAGAGTAAATTAATATACTTCTATACTACTAAAATTCGTCTATGCAGAGTCCAAATTTTACTATGAACTCTAATGAGTCTAGAGGGCAGGATTCTACAGGGAGAGTTGGCAAGGCACTGCATGGAACCCTGTGTCTATCTGGCTGTGGCAAGTCTCCTCACCATCCTTCACCCAGCATCTGCCTGTTCTGTGTATTCAGTTAGCCAGTTTGTCTTCTGTGATGGCCAGTGCCAGCAGTGCAGTATTGTAGCGGGTGATTATTGGAAGAATGAATTGCAGTTCAGGGCTGTGCTAAATCTTTGCTATAAAAATAGGCAGGTTAACAGTAGAGAAAGGACTATGCGGATGGAGGCAACAGTAGATGTTCTCTCTCCTTTCAGACTGTCATCCCTCCTGAACAATGGTCAAAATCATGGGATGTTTAAAATTGCAATGGCCATCTCAGGGCGCTGCTCTCAAAGCAGGTGTAAATGCAGCAGACGATTTCACCCACGTGCCTTGGGTTCCCATTGCTACCTTATACTTAGATGGAGCTTCCTCTCAAAATTAAGCAAATGTGCTGTATCCAGTCAGTCTCTGTGAACCATCTTGGTTTCATCTTTTTTGCTCCACTGAGGTAATCATCATTGCTGTTGCTGTTGTTTTTAAATGGTGGAGTTTTGGTGTATGCATTTGTACTCCAGACAGACAGAGAGACTGAGAAAGGCAGGAGATTTTGTCTGTGTACGAAAATGCTCTAAAAACCACACTATAGTGTCTGTGCTGCTGAACAATTGATTGTTTAAGCTCTTATTTGATAGTGATCACTGTCAGTTACCCAAATTCAATATAAATCCATTTTCTGTTCTTTTTTTTCTTTTTTTTTCTTTTTTTTTTTAGCACCTCCAGCATATAAGGCATATTAGGAATGAAATACGAGCAAGAATTTTGTGCCAGAAGAGCTAAGCTCAAGCAAGTGTTCTGGGTAATCCAATTTTCATTTCCTCAGTTTCTTATGATAGTAGGTCAATCAGAAGCACACAACTCAGCGGTCTGCTTTGCATTAACAAGGAATTTTATACTTACACTTTAATCTTAGAAGCGAAATAATTTTCCTGATTTAACTAGCAAGTGGCAAGTTTGTCAGTAGGCAGTGGACAAAGAATATTATTATGATGATTTATAAATCCCCAGTGAACTGTTTTTATATGGCACACATCTTTCACTGTATCAGCTAAAGAGAGATTGTGTATGTCCACCCTAAAGTAGATTGACTTGTTAGCTGAATTGCTCTCTAGGATCCATGGACTCTGCTGAACAGATGAGCAATAAAACTGGATGCCTATGAATTTGTTGGCATCCAAAATATCAAAAGGTTCCCGAGGTTTCCAGTTAGAATCATAGAATCATAGAGTGGTTTGAGTTGGAAGGGACCTTTAAGTTCCAACCCCCCTGCTACAGGCAGGGACACCTCCCATTAGACCAGGTTGCTCAAAGCCCCATCCAGCCTGACCTCCAGGGAGGGGGCATCCACAACCTTGCCGGGCAACCTCTTTCACTGTCTCACCATCCTTACAGTAAAGCATTTCTTCCTAATATCTAGTTTAAAACTACCCTCTTCCAGTTTAAAGCCATTTCCCCTCATCCTGTTGCTACATGTCCTTATAAAAAGCCCTTCCCCAGCTTTCCTGTAGGCTCCCTTCAGGTGCTGGAAGATAGCGATAAGGTTATCCTGGAGCGTTCTCTTCTCCAGGATGAAGACTCCCAGCTCTCTCAGCCTGTCCCTGTAGGGGACAGGTTATCCAAGGACAGGATAGGACTTGTAAGAAATACGTTTCCTTTGGGGCTGGCAGCCAAAGGCAAAGTGAGGTGCACTAAGTATCTTGTGTTATTGGAGATGACATCCAAGGAACTGAACGGAGTGTTAAATCTTGACTGACTACAAAGGAATCTTAGAGATCAAGAGCAGAACATGTCTATATATAGACACTTATAACTAGGGATCTGAACTTGAACAGAACTCCACATGATAAGGGTGGGATGAAGGAGCCCAGTATGGATAGGTTGCCAGTGTAGTTCCATTTGCAATTCTACTGCTGTTCCAGCTAATCACTACCATCCCATAGGTTCTCTGTGATGGCTGCCAGTCCCATGAAGATGTCTCAGATACCTGTGGATGTTGCAAATAACACTTGACATCTCTGAAAAGACAACTGAATCAAGCCTCAACATTCATTCAGACAGCCTGTCCACAAAAAAAAAAAAGAAATTCCAACACTCTAATGTGTTAGGAAATGCTATGCTTAGATTCTGCCTAATTGCAAATAATAGGACTAAAATGTCATTTACTTATACTTGCTGTGATTATCTAAAATTAAGTCATCACATAATCATCAATAACTGAAGAAAAAATACCTGTTGTCCAAAACCTGAGAGCTATCTGTAATGTTCAAAGATCCTTGGTATAACATTCATTAGAAAGTGCAATGTTGCAGCATTAACTGGATTCTGCTGGAACTCTTTTTTCAACAAAGCTTTCTCCTTGGAAACTTTCTCTGCGGCATAATTCATTGGAAACAGATATGAAGTTTTTTTCAGAGCAGGGCACGTTGATCAGCTTCACCTCTCCAGGTGTATTTTCTGCTTGCACCACTGAAAAATCATTTGTGTCTTCACATCTGACACTTATGAAACATAGGAGCTGTTCTTTTTTATGTGCTTTGTACACTGTGAAAACATCAACTTCATGTCTTTTCTAAACATATAGTCACCATTTTATGTTTTCTAGAACATCTGTAACAATTTCTGGAGTTGATGACCCTCAGATCTTTGTTGTATTCTCTCAGTTAACACATGGAAGAGCTCACATGAAGTCTCTTAATTCAATGCAAACTGAAACAGGTCCATGGAAATCAGCCCCAGCTGTTCTGCCTTAAAATACCTCTGCAAAGGAGAGAATGGATCTGCTTTACTTTTTTCTAAAGGAGGGTGGGAATCGCACATATTCAGCTGCTGGGTCTCAGTGGGTGCAGAAATGAAGAGGTGATCAGTAGTAGGAGTCTGTGGCCCCAAGACGACATCTTAGTCTCTCCGTTGAGAATTCATCTATATCTCCACATATGAAATAACTTTTTTACTGGTTGTACATGACAAACTCCATTAAGAAAAGATAAAGATCAAAGACTTTGATCACAAAATCTTAATAAAAATAAAGTGCATATCTTCAGAGAGTAATCTGGAAAATTTCAACAACAGCCACAAAGGTACAGTAATTTCCATCAGCTAATGATCCACTTGATGAAGAATATAATCTTTCATCAATGATCGACAAAAATACTGCTAAATGTAACAAAAATATGGTTCAGTTACCTTATATTTAAAGAGATTTTTAGAAGACTGTCACAACAGTAGCTGTAATTATTACTTTGCTGTCTTCTCCTTTGCAAATCCATCTGCTGTTTCTCACCTTGAAACCAAAACTGGAAATTTTGCTGGGTAGGGCTCAGATTTCTACCTGTGAGTGTATTTATAGACATATTTCAAAACACAGCAAAATGATGTAGTAATCTGTCATTGGAGCTCCTAGCTAGTATTAACATCACTATTAGAGATTGTTCCCAATTAAGTGGGAAGACTTCTCAAAGACTTATTCAAAATAAGAAATAAAAGTCAAAAGAGAGGAACAAAGAAAAACGAAAATCTAGTTAAATTTGGAATCTATGTCTACTTTTCAAACAACACAAGAAGATAGCCAGAGACATTGAGACCAGTAGTGACTGAAAGTGAGAAGTCTTATTTTGGCCTTGGAACTGAGAGGTTAGTTTTCAGTGCAAAGTGCTTTAAAAATAGCTATGCTGACAAATGATTAATGCCCACTACTTTAACCAAAAACCTGACAGACGCCTAAGAAGCTGGTATCAATATATAGCAGATTCTCAAAACACTGATTATTTAGGAAATATTGAGAAAGCTCCCTGTTTAAAAGGCAATTATGAGAAGAATACGTGCTTGCACAAAGGAATTTGGCCTCAGAAAGATGCACCTAATTGAGCTGAAGGAAGGAATAAAGGAACGAGGTGTTCCTCCCATGAGTGTATTGCAATGAAGTCTGATAGCACATGATGATTATGTTAAACATTTGTTCTTTTAACCTTGGAAACTGAGTAAAGAATGGAAAGTGTGGCATATTAAACATACAGTTTGATGCTATCCTGCTTGAATAACTGTTCATTCCAAATTTTCCTTAAGTTGCTTTCCCAGCAGAAAGTTCACTACCATGACATTTAATCCTTTTGTTTATTAAAACAGTGCTTAATATGCAGTTGGAGTTAACTTCCTCACTTTGTAACTATGCAAACACTGATACAGCCACCTCTACAAGGAGACCCAGGTCCCTTAGCCCACTTCATGCCTGACTTCTCAATTGACACTCTTCAGCTGTCTGAATAAAAATACTCCTTTACTCAAGAAAAAGTAACAAATAAAAGTATTAAAAAAAAAAATCAGGTTTTTTTCTATGGTAGAATTTGAGCTTTTAATGAAAAACTGAAAATATTTTGGCTCTGAAATGTCACTTTGGTGCTCACCTGGTTCATCCAGGGATTAAAGGAGACCTGAGACACAGAAAGCATGAGCCAGTGTCACAACCGAACACCTGTGTTTCAATGGAAACTGAAATCTCAAAACAGATTGAGACTGAGCTATTTATTTTTCTGTGGTAAAACTTCCACATAAAACACTTTCATGAACATTTAATTGAAAGTTCCATTTTTCTTTTGAAACAGCCTCAGATGAATTTTCTTGGACTCACGTTGGTTGAATTGTTGACCAGAGAGGCTATACATATAAACAACCATCCACAATGGGTCAGCTTGTCATTTCACAGTGGAAATACTCACTCAGATATCAAGTGTATTCCCTGCTGTTAAACCACTAAATCATTCAATTCATTACTTAAAATTGATCATAATTTTCACTTTCTTTGCTTCACCATATTTGAAGCTATTGATTTAAAACTTCACAATTTTCCTTACCTTCCTCTTTTCTAGCTTTGATAGATCTCAGTTACCCAGGGGATACCAGCCCAGCTCTAAAAATACCTATTTTTTGAATAGAATTCCATTGACATATATTTGGCTGTAAATTAGGAATGTCTTATCCCTCAGCTGCTTCTTTCTACCAAGAAGCAACACTGCCTCTTCCCTTGTGCATAAAAAAGCAAAATGCTGGTGGCGATATAACATTAATTAAAATAAAATAAAACAAAAACAAAACAAAACAAAACAATACCATGAACTTGTAGAGTAGTTTTATTAAGTTAGCTTGTGTTATATCTGTAGTTTCAGCCTAGTTCATCAGAATCCAGCTTGCTACTGTTATATTTTTGTTGTTCTCTTTTTTTAATGTTTAATAAACACATTTATTAA
>JANHGO010000063.1:10275849-10291054 GCA_024606505.1 Aquila spilogaster | reverse complement strand
TCCAACCAATTCCTCATCCACCAAACAGTCCACCCATCAAATCCATATCTCTCCAATTTAGAGAGAAGGATGTTGTGAGGGACTGACTGTGTCAAAGGCCTTACAGAAGTCGAGATAGATGACATCCGTACCTCTTCGCTTGTCCGCTGATGTAGTCACTCCATCATAGAAGGTCACTAGGTTGGTCAGGCAGGACTTCCCTTGGTGAAGCCATGCTTGCTGTCTTGAATCACCTCCCTGTCCTCCATGTGCCTTGGCATAGCTTCTAGGAGGATCTGTTCCATGTTCAGTACTTAAAGGGGGCCCATAAGAAAAATGGGGACAGACTTTTTAGCAGGGCCTGTTGCAATACGACAAAGGGTAATGGTTTTAAACTAAAAGAGGGTAGATTCAGACCAGATATAACTAAGAAATTTTTTACAATGAGGGTGGTGAAACACTGGAGCAGGTTGCCCAGAGAGGTGGTAGGTGCCCCATCCCTGGAAACATCTGAGGTCAGACTGGATGGGCCTCTGAGCAACCCGATCTATTCTATGATTCAATGTTTCTATGAGAGACCTCTAATAAACTGCTGGAGACTCAGCAGGTCACACAGTGTGGTTCCCCTGGAACGGCCACTGAAGGCAGTACTTGCTGTTCTCAGAGAAACATGAAAGAAGGCACAGGAGGGCCAGAAATATTGCTTCTTAGGATGGATCCTCATCTCTGCTTTCCCCTCATCTCCACTCTTAACTTAAAGCACTAATCGGTTGAGTGAGAAAGAGTATTGATATTTAAACCTGAGGAGCAGAAAAAGGAGTTTATGGCAAGCCTCTCATCCTCAGTGAATGCTCTCACCTTCAACTCCTGTTAGTGGCCTCCCTCCCATTAATTTGCTCTTCTGACATGCTGTTTTGAGGCAATAACCTGTAGCTCTGCACTTATATGTGCCAGAAAGTGTCACCTGGAAGAAACTACATTTTATGAAGACTCTGATTTCAGGAATACTGTGAGTATTCGTAATGCTTCTTAGGGATCATAAGATGAGAAAAGGCGTAGTTTCTGGATCCCAAACAGGCATAGCATTGTTAGGTGCCAGCTCACTCAGCTCTTTCAAGACTTACATTTCATGGGAGACTTCAGGCTTTTGAGAAAGTTTCAGAAATAAAAACGCCTCCAAAGTTTAAGTACAGGATAGCAAAATCCTTCTTTTTTGGACCTGGAGCACCTTGTCCATTCTCTTCCTAACATAGTAATACTGTATTTACTTATCCAGAGAGCTTTGTTTCTCTTTATCATGCTGCAGTGAAGATAAACAGTATGTAGGTGGCTGGTGAGATACGTTGTGAGGTTCTGCACTGAGCCACTTTGGTTTGAGGTAACCAGCAAGCAAATAACAGAAATGGGAATCATTGTCATATTGTAAGACTGAATCTGTGTGGGCATTTATAAGAAAAGTCTTAATTGGTATTTTCACCTCTCTATCCTATTGGCTTTTTTTTAATATAAGCTTTTTCTTCCATTGTCTCTGTCTAGTGTTTGGGTTTTGTTGTGTTTTTGTTTTGGTTTTTTTTTTCCCCATCACTATATCTTATCATTCCACCACTCAGCTTGCCACATGAATTATTAATACTGTTTTTATGCTAAATGTCCCTGCCTTACACATAATTTAACCTTACTTACTGAACAAGTAACTGTGCTAACCCCTCAGGACATATTACCCACACTCTGTCTATGAAACATATTTCTTCCTTGTGTTTGACTTAGCCAAAATTCAGAACACTTTGAACACAGTCGCATAGCTTTTTTTTCGATTAGCTCTTTTTCATTAGGGAATAAGAAAGGAAAAATAAAGCATTAACCTTTCTGGAAGCTAATTACATTTTTGGTTGCCAGCAATTGTCCCTGTATTTTCATATTGTCATCTATCTTTGAACACACTGAGAGAGTGAAGAAATTAAAACTTGCCTTCTACTACATTTAAAAAATGACTTGATCATCACAAAATAAACAGTGCCGCCTTCAAATGTGGTTTAGGAAGGAGCCATAGCTTGTATTCACCTCAGGATAACTGGAAAATGTCTCAGTATATCATATTGGCTCTCTATTCAGCAAAATGCATTCTTATACCTCTCCCAACCTACTAAAATTTTAATCCTGTACTGTGCTCAGCAGGAACAATTTTAAACACCTGCTGTCTCAGTCATAATGGCCACCATCTTTCCCATAGGGAGTTTAGTTTCATTTCCATGGAAAACTTGAAAGGTAATTCCAAAGTCTTTACTGAAAAGATGTATGTTTACCAATGACCTAGTTCACTTCCAGCAAGAGTAACAGGAGATGTCAGACATTATGAAAGGCAAATGTTTGCTAACAATAATCCATTACAGAATAAATAGTTAACAAGCAACATAAAATATTCATCAAGTTAATAATTAGCAATATGGTTATTCTGATGACCATTGAAATATCCTTTTGCTTTCTGAACCCTGATGTACTCTTGCTTAAATAGCGTTCTATGGCAAGGAGTTTCAAAGTCCAATTAAGAATGCATTTCCTTTTTCGAGTAGTATTATTTCCTCCAATTTCAACTCTCCTGTCTGTTCCTGAACTGTTTGTTGTGTCTCCCTTGTCTCCTTGCCAAAATGAACACTTTCAGTCTTTTACAGTTTTCATTACTTGAGATATTCCTTCATTATTGCACTTATTTCCATTGATACCTGGATGCCCACAGAACTGTTTTTGTGAAACAGTGAGCAGTGCTGCAGACAGCATAAGTCCATCACTGCAGGTGAGTTTACAGCCACTAGCTTGTAGTTCTTCTTCGTCTTTCAACCATTTTTGATTGAAGACCATGCACATAGCTCACTTTCAATAACTTTCATTCACTGGTTTCAGAAGAGAAATAGTAGACAGAATACATCTCACTCCTTTCTGTCTGAATGTAAGTTTGGAGATCCTTCTCCTTGAAATCTGTCCTGTCATGGGTAGGGGAACTCTGTCAATCTAAGTTGTCATCAGAATTATTTTTTTTTTCTTGAGGAGAGGAACCTCTGCTTAACAGCATGTGATTTCTTATTGTCTTATCTCATTCAATCCCACTGAAATAGGGCCTCTGCCATCTGAAACCCAGAGAATATACACCTGTGTATGCTCTTTTGGATGTTGCATGAATACTTAAAGAAGGGAATCATCGTATCCTCTATCTGGCTTACCTTTTGTCAATGATATAATATACTTTATTTATACATAATGAAGTAGTCATATTCTCACAGTCATATCCTTAGGTGAAAAACCTAGTCTTAACTGTGAAACTACAAACAGCAATAATATTTATACTTACTAGATAACCCAAATTATAAATATTGGGTAATTATCATCAGGACTAATTGTTAAATTTCAGTTTCATTTATAACTAGTCACAATGTCATTTATGTGTTACTATTTTGAAGAAATTCAATTTCCCTTAGTGCTATCCATTTGAAAAATCTGCTAGCTAGCATTTAATTGTACTCTTACCAATTTTTAGGTTTTCACTGGTAATCAAAGTTTGTTTAGACTCTGTTATCTGGCTCTGACACTTGCTTTACATGGCTTTCATGAGTGCTGCATACTGCAGTCTTATCAGAATACATTCATTGCAAGAAATATAATAGACTTTTTCTTAATAGACACCTTCAACGTGTAAATTAGTTCTGAATGCCTTAAAACTTGGCAAATTAAATCTTCCATTTCTGCCTTTGCACAAGCCAAATCAGAAGGAAAGAGATGGTACAAGACAAATGATTACCATCACAACTTTTACAGTAGATGTTTTAAAAAATATAAAGTCAATTAATTTAAATGTCAGTGTCAACTTATTGTCAGGTTATGTTCTTAAGAATTTTATTTTATTTTTTCCCCCTTCAAATGTCAGTCTTGAAATAAAATTGGTGTAAAATATTAAATTATGTACCTGAATATTCATTACAAGATAATCCCCTGGCAAGGAGTGCATTGACACTGCTTTACCAAATAAACACATATTTGAGAGCATTTCCTTCCTCTGATATCGGCATTTGGTACGTACAGGTGGGCACTGTAAGTCTGTCCAGGTTGAAAACCATTTGGGCATATGTATTTGCATGGCTGGATTGTCAATATGTGTTGGAGATGAGCCAAACATCTTAAATTTATTTTCTTTCTGTCTTTATTTCTCTAAAAAAAAAGGACAAAATCCCAAGATACAAAATGATTAGCCTGTTAGCCATCTTAATATCTATTTGTTTTCATAAAGAAAAATATGTCAGCATAATGAAGTGAAATGGGCAAACCCATGGCATCCACGATTCATTGACTCTGGTGTTGCTGCATGCACTGACATGAGAGCTGGATTTTAGGTGTAAAGACTATGTGTTACTATTATCCAGAGTAGTAGCAGTAGTTTTATTACTGCTGTTATTATATTGCATTTATATCAAATATCACTGATATGTGACTGCCACTTCCCCATGGATGTTGAGTTCCTTGATCATTTGTGATTAATGTATGAGACAGAAAAGATCTAGTTTATAATGTTCCTCTTGGCTCTGTTTGTCTTAATTAAAAGAGGGGTTTTTTTCTTGCTTCTATCCGAATTACTAAATTGGTGTTGTTCTTATACATTCATGGCACAATTAATAAACTTTGGTGTTACCATTCCTACATTTAATAGAGTTTTCACAGTGAATTAATATACTTTTGTGCTACTAAGATTATTCAATTTAGAGTCCAAATTCTGCTGTGAACTTTAATGAGCTTAGCAGGCAGGATCCTGCAGGGAAATCTGGCAAGGTGCTGCATGGAGCCCTGTGTTTGTTTGACTCTGGCAAGTCACTTCTCCATCTCTCACCCAACATCTGGCCATCTTGTGTAGTCAGCTAGCAAATTCTTCGCCTGTCATGGCTGGTGCCAGCAGTGCAATGCTGTAGCTGACAATTACTGGAAGACTGAATTGGGGCTTAGAATGTGCTAAGACTTTGCTATAAAAACAGGCAGTTTACCAATGATAAAGGAGCGTGTAGGGGAAAGAGGCAATGCTAGATGTTCTCTTTCTTAACAGAGTGCTCTCCCCAGTCTGAATGGGTCAATGGTCAATATCACAGGATGTTTAAAGATTAAGTTTCGCTTTCAGGGGGTTGCCCTGAAAGCAGGTATGAACCCAGCAGGTCCCTTCACCTACGTGCTTTGGATTCACATTGCTACCTTAAACTTGGATGGAACACCTTCTCAAAATTAGGCAGACATACAGTATCCAGTCAGTCTCTGTGAGCCATCCTTGTTTCACCATTCTTGCTCCACTGAAGTATTCGTCATCGCTGTTGCTGTTGTTTTTGTCTTTAAATGATACAGTTTCAGTGTATGAATTTGTATTCTTTACAGACAGAGAGACTGAGAAAGAGGCAGATTTTACTCTGTGTACGTAAATGCTCTAAACATCTCAGTACAGTGTCTATGCTGCTGAACAATGTATTATTTAAGCTATGATTTGATAGCAATCGCTGTCAGTTACCCAAATCCAATATAAACTCATCTTCTGTTCTTCTCCCCCCCCCCCCCCCTTCTCTTTTTAGCACCCTGGCATAGGAGACATATTAGAAGTGAAATAATAACAGGAATCTTGTGCCAGAAAAGCTCAACTCAAGAAAGTGTGCTGGGTAATCCAATTTGAATTTACCCAGTTTCTAATGTGTCATATGATACTAGGTCAATCAGCAACATTCAACCCAGTAGTCTGTGTTGCATTAGCATTTGCAGTAACAAGAAAACTTAAACTGCCCCTTTAATCTTAAAAGACGAAATAATTTGCCTGATTTAACTGACAAGTGGCAAGTTTGTCAGTATGCAGCGGACACAGTTGACTGATTTGTAAATCCCCAGTGAAATATACTTTTCCCACAAGCTTTAGGGAAGTTGTTGTAAAAGCTCCAGTTTTTGTTCTCATTACAGTCTCTAGTTAAGTCTTATTTTAGGTATGCCGAAGTTTATTGTGGTTTTATTAGCCAGAGAGGATGTTTGCCATATCACAATGCGCTTAAACCATCCAATAACAAATCGGCTCCTGGCAGTACTGGTGTAGGACTTAAATCTAAATTTTTGTGAAAAATCCTGTTATACTAAACTATGATTGGCTAAACTAAACCTGGAGACTACTTTGGATCTACAAAAATAATACTGATGTTCTGTACCTCGTAAATATTTTCCACTCAGGTTATGAAAACTGAAAAGGACATTCATCAAATGCATATCATAATTAGAAATTACTGATTCCCAGTCAATATAATTTAAACACAGCACCAGCTTTGGTGATGGTGGATCAGTGAGATACTGGGCACTGGAGACTGAACAGGCAAGCTAGAATGGAGGTCTGTCATCTCATTCTTGAAAACCCCATTCTTTCTCTCCCATCTTCCTAACTGAAGCACTTGCATCTTTTCTTCCATTTGGATGTAGGCCAACTCTGTTCTACAAAATGGAGTGGTCTATTATAATGTGTCCTCGAAGTGACAGGGCCTTCAGGAATAATCAGAACAATGTTATAGGAAAGAATGGCTGTGGAATATTGCACTTACTGTAGTGTTGTACAGATGTCACCCAGAAGACAATCTGCATAACCTTTTAGTACATACTTGGAAGAATGGTGTACTGGGTTTGGCTGGGATGAAGTTACAGAGTTAACTTCCTTCATAGCAGCCCGTATGGTGCTGTGCTTTGCATTTGTGGCTAAACCAGTGTGGATAACACAGCAGTGTTTTGGCTATTGCTGAACAGTTCTTGCACAGCGTCAAGGTTTTTTGTCTCCTCCCCCACCCTCCCATGCAAGTAGGTTGGGGGTGGGCAAAAGGTTGGAGGAGAATGTATCCAGGAGAGCTGACCCAAACTGACAAAACAGTTATTCCATACCATATGGCATCATACTCAGCAATAAAACTCAGGGAAAGGAGGAGGAAGCAGGAATTTCAGAGATATGGCATTTGTCTTTCCAAGCAGCTGTCATGCATGCTGAGGCCCTTCTCAGGAAATGGCTGGACATCTGATGGGAAGTAGTGAATTAATTCCTATTTTTGCTTTGCTTGCGCACACAGCTTTCACTTTTCTTATTCAGCTGTCATTATCTTGATCCACAAGTCCTCTTGCTTTCCTTCAATTTTTCCCCCCCTCCATTCCCTCAGAGAGGGGAGTGAGGGAAAGGCAGGGTCAGTATTTGGCTGCTGGCTGGGGTCAGCCCACCACAAATGGTCTTATAGAATAGAAAAATTATGGCTGTTATTGCTTGAGAGGGAGAATACATTGGGCAAGAGCAGAGAACCTTGCATGCTCTCTTTTACCTAAGACTCCTTATATCATGTTTCCAATATTCATCCTGTTTCCAAACATAGTGGGTGCGGTTGGGACCCAGTTTAAGACAACTGCATTTAAAGGTCTACTTCTTAATGTCCACTGGGTTTTTACTGTAACTGATGGTGATCTGTGGACCCTCTTCAATCACCTAAACATGGGCATCTTTTTCCATCTGAGATGTGGTGGAGTATCTTGCCTGGTCTCTAACTGCTGGTCCAGAAGAGTCTGGGTATCTCATTGGTCCTATGTTGTATCTGCCAGCCTCATATGCCTATGCTATCTATCTATCTCAGATGCCTACATACCTACCTGAGAGTGTCTGATTATTGCCAATACCCAATATAAGCAGAGGGGGAGATCATATTAGCTCACCCTGAAGTCATTGGCTGATCAACTGAACTGCTCTCTAGGCTCCGTTGACTGTGCTGACCAGATGAGCCACGCAAGTGGATGCCTATAGATAGGTATCTGATGGCACCTCAGACAATCAAAGGTACCCAAGACTATCCGAGAACCTATGACATAGATGGACCCTTGGGAATGGCAGCCGAAGAAAAGCAGGGTGCACTAGGTGTCTTGTGCCACTGGAGATGACATTCAAGCAACTGAACTGAGACTCTTAAATCTTGATGAATTACAATGGAATCTTAAGACACCAAAAGACACTTTGTAGACGCTTATAACTAATCTTAATGTATTCTGAGTCTCAAGATACTTTAAGATTATAACTAAACTTAATCTTAAACTGAGTTTCACCTGGTAAGGACAGGATAAAGGTGCCCAGGATGGATAGGTGGCCAGTGCCATTTCATGTGCAATTCTGCTTCAATTTCCAGATGCTGCTCCAGGCGAGCACTGCCATCCCACAGGTTCTGTGTAATAGCTGTCAGCCCCATGAAGATGTCTCAGCTATCTGTGGGCGCTGCAAATAACACTTGACATGTCTGAATAGGCAACTGACTCAAGCCTCAAGATACATTCAAACAGTCTATCAAACAAAAAAGGAAATTCCAACACTCTGATGTGTTATGAAATGCTATGCTTAGAATCTGCATAATTGCAAATAATAGAGCTAAAATGTCATTTGCCTATACTTGGTGTGATTACCTAAAATGAAATCATGATACAATCATCAATAACT
The DNA here is from genome assembly GCA_024606505.1 of Aquila spilogaster. Classification (NCBI taxonomy): domain Eukaryota; kingdom Metazoa; phylum Chordata; class Aves; order Accipitriformes; family Accipitridae; genus Aquila; species Aquila spilogaster. Next base: position 10,282,575 of record JANHGO010000063.1, on the reverse strand, counting down.
GAAGGAAAATACCTGTTGTCCAAAACCTGAAAGCTATAAGTAATGCTGAAAGAACCTTGGTAGAATTTAATGAGAACAAAGATTGTCTTTATTAAAACAAACAAACAAAAAAACTCCACCAAAAACTCCAAACCTACGTGAATGTCATAAACAAAACAAGAAACAAACAGATCCCATGAAGGGGATAAACTACATGTGCAATGAAGGGATGTTCATTTGATGATATGAGAAAACAGATTGGCAGCTCCCTGGCCGAATCTCTGAACTTTTCACCTAAGAAGACTTCAGAGTTCAGGTCTGGCTTTCAAGAGCTTGCCTAACTTTCATTAGAACCTCTAAAGTTGGTGGTATTAGCTGGATTCCACTGAAACTCTTTTCTAACAGAGCTTTCTCCATGGAATTTTTCATTATGACCCACCAGGGTTTTATTCAGTGCAAAAAGATATTAAGTTCTTTTTTCAGAGCAGGGCACACTGATCAGCTGCATCTCCCCAGGTGCATTTCCTCCTTGCACTATTGAAAAATTGGTTACATCTTTACATTTACATTTACATGACACATAGGTGTTGTCCTTTTTTATATGTTTTGTTCACTGGGTAAACATAACCATTATGCCTTTCCTAAATGCAAGTCACCACTTTTTTTTCCCTGGAACATCTGTAATAATTTCTGGAGTTGATGACCCTCAGATGTTTGTTACATCTTCTCAGCTAACACTTGGAAATGGTCACGTGATCTCTCCAAATTCATTTAAGTGCAAACTGAAACAGACTCGTGGAAATCGACTTCAGTTGTTCCAGTGTAAGCCACTTCTGCAAAGGGGAGAATGGTCCTATTTTACTGTGCTCTGATGAAGAATAGGAACCACACATATTCAGCTGTTATGTCTTGGAGGGCACAGTAATGAAGAGGTGAAAAGTGCTAGCAAACTGTTGCAGTTGCTGTAGGAGTCTGTGAGTACGTGACTATGTCTTAGACTCAACAATTCATATATTTCCTGAAATAACCTGATTTTTTTTTTTTTTTACTGATTTTACATGATAACTGGAAAAGATAAAAATCACAGACTCTGGCAATCTATAATATTACAAAATCTTAATAAAAAGTGAAGGTGCAGATCTTCAGATGGTAAGCTGGTAAATTTCATCAATATCCGTGGAGTTACACTAATTTACATCAGTTGATGATCTGCCTGATGGGGTCTATAACCTTTCACCAGTGGTAGATGAAAATGGTGCTACATATAACAAAAAATACAGATCTGTTACCTTATATTTAAAGATAATTTAAACAGACTGTTGCAATTGTAACAGTAATTATTGCCTTGTGTCCTTTGCAAATGCCTCTGCTTCTTCTTACCTTATAACCAATTGGAAATCTTGCTGGGCCGGGCTCATATTTCTACCTGTGAGCATATTTTTAGCCGTATTTCAAGACAAAGTAAAATGATGTAGTGATCCATCATTGGAACTCCTAGCTAGTATTAATACCACTGTTATAGATTGTTCCTAATTAAGAGGGAAGACTAATCATTTGAATAAGCCACAGAAGCCAAAAAGAGGAGCACATGAAGGGAAAAATCTAGTTAAACTTGGAATCTACTTGTACTTTTCAAACAAAACAAGAAAACAGCCAGAAAAAAATTGAGACCAGTAGTGACTGAAAGTGAGAAGTCTCATTTCTACCTTGCAACGGAGATGTCGACTCTCAGTCCAAGGTGCTTTAAAAATAGCTGTGATGATAAACGACTTAACCCTGTGTCTATAAAAAAAAACCTCACAGAAGCCTAAGAAGCTGGTATCAATACACAGCAGATTCTCAGAAAGCTGATTCTTTAGGAAATACTGAGAAAGCTCCATGTTTAAAAGGCAATTATGGGAAGAATGCATGTTTGTACAAAGGAGCTTGGCCTCAGAAAGATACATCTAATTGAGCTGAAGACAGGAATAAAGCATGAGAAGCAAGGTGTTCCTCACATGAGCACATTGAAATGGAGGCTAATAGCACACAACAATTGTGTTTATAATTTGTTCTCTTAACCTTGGAAACTCAGTAAAGAATGGAAGCCATGACGTATTAGACCCACAGTTTGCCACTATCCTGCTTGAAAAGACAGCAGCAGATAGCTATTTATTCCAAATTTTTCCTGTGTTGCTTTCCAGTCAGAAAGTTCATTACCATGACACTGAATCCCTTTATTTATTCAAATACTGCTTACAATCCAGCCAAGGTTAACTTCTTCACTTTGTGACCATGTGAACACTGAAACAGCCACCTCTACAAGGAGTTCTATGTCCCATAACCTGCTCTATGTCTGACTTCTCAATTGACACTCTTCAGCTGTCTGTAAAAATACTCTTTCACTCAGAAAAAGTAATGAATATATTAAAAAAAAAAATCAGACATTCCTATGGCAGATTTTGAGCTTTTGAAGAAAACTTGAAAATATTTTGACGCTGAAATGTCACTTTTGTGCATTCCTGGTTCAACCAGGAATCACAACTTACAAAGAAGAAAGGGGACCTGAGACACAGAAAGCATGAGTCAATGTCACAGCCAACCACCTATGTGTCATCTGAAGATGAAAACCCAAAATAGTTTGAGTCTGAGCTTCCACAGGAGACACTTTCATGAACATTTCATTGAGGGTTCATTTTTTCCTTTGAAACAGCCTCAGGAGAATCCCCCCCCCACACACACACACACACATTGGTTGAATTGTTGGCCAGAGAGGTTGTAGAGGTAAACAGTCATTTACTGCAGGTCAGCTTGTCTTTTAACAGTAGAACTGGTCATTTAGATGTGAAGTGTATTTCCTTCCACTAATCCTCTAAATCATTCAATTCATTACTTTAAAACAGAACTTAATTTTCACTTTCTTTTGCTGTACCATGTTTGAAGCTATTGATCTAAAACCTCACTATGTTTCTTACCTTCCCCTTTTCTAGTTTTGATAGATCCCAAATACCAAGGGGATACCAGCTCAGTTCTGAAAATAATATTTATTAGGGTAAAATTCCATTGACATTTATTTGGCTGTAAATTACCTTAAGAACTTTTTATTCCCCGATGCTTGTTTCTACCAAGAGGCAACACTGCCTCTTCACCTGTACTGAGAAAAAAAATGTTGGTGTTGCTGTGCAGTAAAGCAGAACATTAAATCTTTTTTAAAAGCAACCTAAAATATTCCATGAATTTCTGGAGTGGTTTTGTTATTAAGCTAGCCTGTGCCAGCACTCTAGTTTAAGACCAGTTCAATGTTTATCAGTACAAATGAGACGGAGACAGTATTGAACAGCAGTGAGGACTGCAAACAAGCAAAAGAGGGTGAAGGCGGGAAAAACTTCTTAAATTGGTTTGGCAAACAAAGACAGTGTATGTGAGCTTTAGCGCCTTGAATTTGAATTTCTTCTCATACTCTGTACTCTGCAAAAGTGCAAGTCTTGCCCTGAACAGCGGCAGAGTGACAGTGACGGGAGAAAGAGAGCCAAGCTGACATTGTATGCTTTTCTTTGTCCGGTCACAGCCTCTCTGTCTCAGAACCACAAGACTCTCTTTTATGGCTGGATTTTATGGCCAAAGAGTTGCTTCTGACTCAGGCTCTCAGGGCATATTTGGTGGTGTTCCTTGGAAAGCAAGAGCAAATGGAACACTAGGCACTTCATCGCTGTGATATAAAGAAGTGAGACTAGAGAGTCGGAGAGAGCCTATCACATTGTAGACCTGATCCTGCTCTGAAAAATAAAGGCAAAAGCAACCTCTACTGCCTAAAATTGTTTCTTGTGAGGTTTAAGTCTTTAGGCATAGGGACTGTCTTCTATGCTATATGCTTGGTTACTGCTCAGGATTGTGCATTCGTGTTTGCTTAGAGTAGCACTTCAGGAGAATAAAAACCAAATTAATGCACCAGCTCTCACTTTTTAAATGCATCCAGATGCAGAGCTTTGGGAAGGAGAAGGTTGGATTTCCTTACTTGGTGCCAAACAGGGAAACCAACAGCTGAGCTCCTGTATGGATGTACCAACCTACTGGATATCACACCTTAGCACCCAGGTAGTGTGCAGGTTTGGCACATAGAATCATTCCTCTGCCATCAAGATATGAAATGCAAAAGCTAATTGCATCAAAAGGGATCAGCTTCCCTTACTTGGAGATGTCACTCTTCACTTGAGACTGAAGATGATTGATTTAGGATAGACACATAACGTGCACATGGCTAGAGTCAAATGAAATGAGTCACAGCCCAAGTGCTTAGAAGTGGGACAATTTTACTTGCTGAGATCATGTAACTTAGAAACCATAAAACACAACAGACGATCTCAGCAAGCCATTTTTTCAGACACTTGCAGAATGATGCTACTTCTTAATCTTAATTTTGTTCCTTCTTTATGTTTTTTTGGAGGACTATCTTTCTAATCTATCAGCATTAATGAAATGCTACAGTTCTAAATCCTGAGCATCTTAATTTCCTACAGAATATCTAAACTGAAGCACAGATTGCTTTTTTGTATAAAAACCACACACATGTATTATCATATTATCGGAAAGAGCTCAAAGAAATTAGCAGGACAGAGTTTTGAAAGTAAGGTAGAGAACATTACTGTATAGCTCACAAGCACTTAGGGATTGAAAAGAATCTCTGCCTTAATTGCTTGGAAATAAATTTCCAATTAATTAAGAAAAAAAGAAGATGAGCCAGATAAGGATTCTCAATTTATAATCCTGAAAACTGAAATTAAATCTCAGTCATTAAACTCATGTAATGTCTCTGCACCTAATTATGATTTCCCTAGAATTCCTCTTAAATTTATATCTCACATTATCTGAACTTAATGGCCCTCTTATAATTACAGAACATGTAAACTTAGCCTTAGCACCATGCACTGGACAAATCCTCAGTGAGGAAACTACTACTCCATGTGTAAAGTGAGTAATAAGGCAAAACTGTGCTGAATAGAGAAGGGGAGACTGTCAACATCTGGAAGACCACTAAAACTACAGGTGAATATCCTTTCTTACTTCCTTTCAGATTACTGTTATTCATGATGTCTACTAATATCCTAAGAATAAGAAAAAAAAAGAAAAAAAGAATTTTTGGCTAAAATTATTCTATTATTAAAAGGATATTAGTTTCTCCCTGGAACAAGAGTCTTGTCTTAATAATTTTATCTAACTTTCCCTGACTAGTTAATATAAGTAAGTATATTATTACTGAAAATTGACATAGAAGGAACCTCATGTAGCAGCACGCTGGAGCCTGAAGTTCTGAGGTGTACAAAGCTCATGTGCACAAATATCAAAACTTTATCACCTGACCAGCAGAGCTTTTGGAAAACCCAAATTCCTGGGAAGCAAATCAGCTGCTAAAGGCAGCACATAGCAATGATTTCATCTCCCATCTCCAAAATATACTTGGAACTCCATTTCTTCCCCAGCTCTTCAAAACACCCTGGTAGGCATTTCATGGATGTCAGCCCCACTAACATTTCATCTCATTCTTAAACTCATTCTTAAAAATTTATGTCTAACATGCTTCTGGATGTACCTGCTTAATAATGGAGATTCCATGGCAAACTTGGGAAACTTCTATTACAGCTGTAGTAGCCTATTAAAAATTACCCCTGTGAATTAGGTAACTTCAGGCCCATGTTAATGCCTTGTGTGTATGTGCAGGTGAGTGTTAGGGCTCCATGAAAAGGGGGAAGGGGTAAGGGATGGAGAGGAAAAACTGCAATATCTAAAAGCAACAAAAAATGCAGTAGTGGAATCACAAAGGCTTTTGTTTAGCTATTGAGAGATTCTAGCAGGATTTGTGCTCCTAAAAAGACAGCTGCCTGTAGGATAAATGATCCTAGAAAGACAGCTGTTTCAGGTGAGAAGAAAAATGGCAGCAAGATAGCCGCAGTGAAAAAAATGTGTACCACAGAAATTACAGGAAAATAGAAGCCAAACTAAGATTCTCAAAGGAGTGAAGTAAAGCAAGAGCCTAGTCCCTGTTTTGTTCTGATGGCGGTTTATTGTCCCTGTGGTGGGACATGAAGATCCTTAAAAGAGAGGTGATGTAAGAGATAAAGGATTCCCACCTTGTTATGATCTCCACAAGAGCCACTGAAAATGCAATCTATATACCTATAGGAACAACCCCAGGAAGATCTCAGTCAAGATGAGGGGTCAGGAATGAGTGTCTCCAGGGCACTTTACTGATCCATCACTGCTGGTGGAGGTATCAGACTTCAAATCCTAATGACATTTGCTTTGAGTTCAGCTGTTTGGAACATGGTTGAATGGGTCATCTAATCTGTTACAGTCAGATCCCATCCCAGGTCTCATAACCCTTCTTTTCCAGCTGTGAGAGTACTCAATATGCCCTGGTATATCTGACATGGAGCTAGAGCAAGAAAACTAGAAAACCCAAAAGAAAGCACTCCACTACTTCCTTTTCTTCCTGAGAGAGGAATGAAATAAAAGGCATATTGCAAATGTGCATCATGTAACAGATGGAATAAACCACAGTGGACCATTTTGTTAATGGTGGTAAGGTCATATGGAGTTAGCAATAAGAACAGTTTGTCCTTTCCGTACTTCTGAGTCTAAAGTCATTGCTACTTGTTGTTTTGGGTTTGTGTGGTGGAGTTTTGGTAGCAGGGGAGGGGCTGCAGGGGTGGCTCCTGTGAGAAGCTGCTAGAAGCTTCCCCGGCTCCAAGTCGGACCCGCCTCTGGCCAAGG
>JANHGO010000063.1:10245181-10275749 GCA_024606505.1 Aquila spilogaster | reverse complement strand
TCAATGTAACCTAATCAATAAATGAGACTTGTTGACCATGATAGCATGAGGCTTGTCTCCCGCGATTTCTTCCGACAAGATCAGGTTTCCTATGGCAGTATTTGAGCTTTTAATGAAAAACTAAAAACATTTTGGCTCTGAAATGTCACTTTGTTGCTCTCCTGGTTCATCCAGGAATCAAAGGGGACCTGAGACACAGAAAGCATGAGCCAATGCCACTTCCAAACACCTGTGTTTCACTGGAAACTGAAACCTCAAAACAGATTGAGGCCGAACTATTTATTTTTCTGAGGTAAAGAATCCATGAGACACTTTCATGAACATTTAATTGAATGTTCCATTTTTCTTTTGAAACAGCTTCAGAATAATTTTCTTGTTGGCCAAAGGGGCTATAGATATAAACAACCATCCACCCCAGGTCAGCTTGTCATTTCATAGTGGAAATGGTCACTTAGATATGAAGCATATTCCCTGCTGCTAACCCACGAAATCATTCAATTCTTTACTTAAAATTGATCATAATTTTCACTTTCTTTGCTGCACCATATTTGAAGCTATTGATCTAAAACCTCACAGTTTTTCTTACCTTCCTCTTTTCTATCTTTGATAGACGTCAGTTACCCAGGGGATATCAGCTCAGCTCTCAAAATACCACTTTTTAGGATAGAATTCCACCGACGTATATTTGGCTGTAAATTAGGAATGTCTCATCCCTCAGCTGCTTCTTTCCACCAAGAAGAAACACTACCTCTTTCCTTGTATGTAAAAGAACATAATGCTGGTGGCGATATAACAGTAATTAAAATAAAGTAAAACAAAAACAAAATTAAGAAATACCATGAACTAGTTGAGTAGTTTTATTAAGTTAGCTTGTGCTCTGCCTGTAGTTTCAGCCTAGTTCGTGAGTATCCAGCTTGCTACTTTTATATTGTTGTTGCTCTCTTTTTTCAATGTTTTAATAAAAATATATTAAAAAAAAAAAAAAAAGGATTGTTACATTAACAGTGAGGACTATTCAAAAAATAATGCCTCCTATTTTATTATGTTGTCCCACAACATCAAAGAAGGATGTTAGTGGTATGGCAGCAGAGGTTGAAGTTTCCCACCAATATTCCATTACATTTTGTTGCCATGCAACACTGATCTTCCTTTTAAAATATCTCTATGTTGCTGAAGGGCTTTTGGAAGGAGGAGGTTGGCTTTCCTTACATGATGAAAACAGGGAAGCCAACAACTGAGTTCCTTTATGCATGTACCAACCCACTGGATATCACACCTTAGTGCTCCCACAGTGTGAAGGTTTGGCATGTGGAATCATTCGTCTGCTGTCAAATGCAAAAAGACAATTGCATCAAAAGGGGTAAAATTCCCTTACTCGATGGTACCACTCCTTATTTCAGAGAGTGGATGACTGATAAAGGATAGACACATACTGTATCTAAAGTCAAATGAAATGAGTCAGAGACCAAGTGCTTAAAAGTGGGACACATACTTGCTGAGACAGTATAACTTAGAATTCATAAAACACCACAACAGAACATCTCAGCAAGGAGTTTTCTCAGACACTTGCAGAATGAAGCTACTTTTTAATTTTGTTCCTTTTGTATTGTTTAGTGTGGGATTATCTTTCTAATCTATCAGCATTTATGGAAAACTACAGTTCTGAATTCTGAGGGACTTTATTTCCCCAAAATCATCTATACTGAAGAGAAAATTGATCTTTCTATACAAAAACACACACAGGCATTATCATGTTATCAGAAAGAGCTCAAAGATATTAGCAGGACAGAGCTTTAAAAGCAAGGTAGAGAACATTAGTATATAGCTCACAAACACTTAGGGATTGAATAGACTGTCTGCCTTAATTGCTTGGAAATACATTTCCAATTAATTAGGAAAAAAAGAATATGAGTCGGATAAGGATTCTCAATTTATAATCTTGAAAAGTGAAATTAAATCTCAGTCATTAAACTCATGCAATATTTCTGCATCTAATTATGATTTCCCTGGAATTCCTCTTAAACGTATATCTCACATTCTCTGAACTTAATGACCCTTTTATAATTGGAAATGCAAAATTATATTTAGTATATGCATTGGACAAATCTTCAGTGAGGTAACTTGCTACCTCATGTGTAATGTGAGTAATAAGGAAAAACTGTGTTGAATAGAGAGGAAGATACTATCAAAATCTGAAAGACCATTAAAACTAAGTATGGATAATTTTTTTTCTTCCATTTTATTTGTGATTACTGCTTATATACTAAGAGAGAGAGAGAGAGAAAAAAAAAAGACCCATTGGGTAAAATTATTTTATCACTAAAAGGATATCAGTGTTTTCCTGTAACAAGTCATGTCTTAATGATTTTCTCTAACCTTCCCTGTCTTGTTAATATTAACAAGCATCTTATTACTGAAAATCAGACTAGATAGAAGCTCATATGGGCAGTACTATGGAGAAAGAGGTTCTGAAGTGTGCACATCTCCTGTGCTCAAATGTCCTGCCAAAGTTGTATCACCTTACGAGCAGAACTTTTGGATAAGCCAAATTCCTGGTTAATGTGAAGAAGCAAAACTGCTGCTAAAAGAAGCATGCGGTTTCATCTCCTGTCAGAGTACACCTGTAATTGTTTCTTTCCCTGTTCCTCAACGTACATGGTAGGTATTTCCCTTTACTGAAAGAAATATCATTTACCACCAAGTTTTTATCTGGTGGAGCCCAAAGATCTATTTTTTGTGTGTGAAAAGAACAGACACTGCAGATCTTGTGGCTTTGTAACCTAATAGGACAGGGAGAAGGAAAAAGGGTAGATTTGTATAAGTGGTACAATACATGTGAAATTCAGCTGCAATACAAAACAAAACCTTTTCTACAGCACAGTGCAAATCTCTCAGCTATGTTAACTGACTGACTGTTTGTATTCCTGAGGGCACCTGTTGGTACAATTTCCTTCCCTTCCCTTCCCTTCCCTTCCCTTCCCTTCCCTTCCCTTCCCTTCCCTTCCTTCCTTCCTTCCTTCCCTCTTTCCTTCCTTCCCTCTTTCCTTCCCTCTTTCCTTCCCTCTTTCCTTCCCTCTTTCCTTCCTTCCCTCTTTCCTTCCTTCCCTCTTTCCTTCCTTCCCTCTTTCCCTCTTTCCCTCTTTCCTTCCCTCTTTCCTTCCTTTCCTCTTTCCTTCCTTCCCTCTTTCCTTTTTTATCCTCCTGTCTTCTTCCTTAGACATTATGTTTCTATGAGAAGAAGTATCAGCTTATTTGATCTCTGCAAGGTAAAAAATTTTTCGCCTGACAGGAAACTGTAGGTTTCTGAGCAACCAATGAGCACAAATTCAGACATTCTGATGTCATATATGCTTCATATTTTCTAACAAAAAGCATGGTTACAAGTCCATAACTTGACTAGAAAAATCTGTACATGTTCTTCCTACCAACTTCTAAAGATGGAACATCCTGATCATCCACTCTATTCCACATATACTTTTATATTGTACTGTATTGTCTCAACATTAGTATCCTGCCAACGCTTCCAAATGCATTCCTCCATCTCAGCTCCTCCATTTAATTCCCTTAAATTACATCACTAATCCTGTTTTCCTCCTACAAGTGGTTGCATAGAAAGCATATCAAGCCACTTGGTGATTTTCCAAGGTATATTAATCATTACCTGCATGTAAGAATGGGCTCACAAGTGACAGTTTTCAAAGCTAAATGATGTGCTTGGAGGTGTCCTGGTTCTCTTGGGAAAGGTCAAAATAGCGTACAACAAAGCAAACAACAATGTTTTTCACTAAACTATAATTCTTCATAATGTTCCATTAAAAAAAGCCAACAAACAAAAAAACCCAACAAATAAATACACTGGTTCTGGATGATTCTTTAAATCAGTGTCAGAAGGAGATGTACCAATCTCTTCAGCCAATACAAGTGAAGTAACTCTAGATTTATCCTTAAAACACTGCAGCATTTATAATAAAAGGAAGTTAAATCAGACTCAAATAGGAGTTTGTTCTCATTTGAGATTCAGGAAAAGGAAGCTTAATCAGTTTACATTAAATTCACAGTGAGAAACTTTTCCTGAAAATCACAGTGGTGGAATATTCAAAATTTGTAGACAATTTCTTAGATTCCAAAATTGAAACCACTTTTCTCCATAGTGATTTGAATTGTTTTGACCTAACCTGATGGACAGTGTTATCCCAATGTGGCATAGCCAGACCTTTTCTCCCTCTTGATGTGCAAGCCTTCATGATAGTTAAATAAGTTAACAGGCATTAGGCATGTACTGGGTGCATGACATCAGCTGCATCAAGGCAATAGTCAGCACAAGGAGAATGCTTCTATAGAGTGGGAGACAAGTAGGAATCCAGAGCCATCGCTTTCCTGATTCCCTCTCCAGGGACAAAAAACATTTCAGACTGTACATCACTATGTGTACAGAAGGTATCTTGATGTCTTTTGGGTAAAATGAGATGAAATTGAACTTTGAGGCTCTGGCTGAAGATATGACACCTGGCAGCTCTATGCATGTCAAGGCAAGTTTTTCCCTAACCCTGGCATATCTCCGAAGTTTAGCATTCTTCTCTGACCAGTGTAAGTTCTGCACGCAGAAGCTGCTTCTCAATTCTTAACCTTCTGGAATGTCAAAACAGAGACAGTGTCAGATATGAATGTCTTGGCAAGACTCTGATCATTACAAAATGGGAGTGGAAAATGATGATGTGTATTTTGGAAAGAAGGGTAGGCATTCAAGCTCTCATTTGATTCTTTGATTTTACCGGCTCTTGGAAATAGTAGGAAGCTTGCAATGTCTTCATTTCCAGAACAATGTCAACTCCATAAAGCCTCAAATTTTGTAGAATTACTTTTGAATCCAGATATCATTCCCAGTCACTATACAAGGGTTATTAATGCTGGGATTAAGCTACAGAATGACATAAGCCAAATTAATTTTCTACCTTTCCATCTCATGTATCTTGTCTGTAGCATGAATGGAAATTAATTTCCTGTGGAGGGGGGATGACTGTGAGAAATATTAAAGTAATTAATTACTGTTGATTCTATTCTTGTCCAAGACATTTTTATTTTCTTAACACTTAATTGAAGCAGAGATAGTGAGTAATGGGATAGAGAGAAGCCGAAGTGATGTTATGTACAATTACACTCCTCTTCTTCCTGCACATCACATGGAAACTTTGTGCACAATTTGAAAATGATTTCTACAAAGCTAAAACTTCTGGATGATTATATGGGAATCCTTGAGCAACAGGTGTCAATATTGCTCAGTCACCATTTGAAGACAGACCAGGCTGCAAACACCAAATGCACATAAAAACATAACAGTGGTTGAAATATATGGTTAGGTTTTGAACAATAATCAATAGGTGTAAGATCTTCAAAGGTCCTCATATAACTTCCTTTGTCACTATTGCACACTTAAATACAAGATTTGAGTATATCCACAGAGCTGTCAGCATATTCAAATAATCTTATCTCAGTTTCTTTTACAGTTCATTTTTCCTCTTTTATCACATGACTATCAAAAGTGGAGTGTATATATGCCTGCTTGTATTCGTGTATGTCTGGATTCTTCAGGCTGGAAAGAATAACATCTTAATTCTTAATCCAAGCATTGTGCAAGACTGTCATCGAGCAATTCTCCACAGCTAGCGGTATTACAGCCCTTGGTTTAATAGCTGACTGATCCTTCATGCCTAGTGGAGCGGAAATCTGTAGTCAAACTTGTCTGAACATGGGAATCAGCATAAACTCTAAGCATCTCACTCTATAGGACAGTACTGAATCTCTAAAAAGAAATTTATCCTCCACAGAAAAGAAATGAAAACCCTCTCTGCCAATTCTTTCCTTTCTCCTAGAAGGAGAGGCTCTCAGTTGAAAGCAGTTAATTAATAGCTAGCTGCAATATTTACAGATATATATTTTGAGGACAATAAACCCTGGAGAACTTCTGTGGAAAGTATTAGTAGACCAGCCCTCACCTGTATATAGCTATAAAGGTTTAGAACCCAGAAATGTGTGTATAAATCCTTCAAACAATCTACTTAATAAAACCACATTTAAGATCAGACAAGAAGTGCTTGAGAGAGTTAAAATGCAAGACAAATATAGGTGCTCATTGCTATGCTTAATGCAACAGAGAGTGCTATCTTCACTGGTGGTATTTTTATTTTAGACAAGAAAAACGGACAGAGGCATTCCAATCGGTGATGAGATTGAGTGTTGTGATGGTGAACGCCTTGCCCGCTCACCTCACCTGGTCATTATGCTCAAGGCCTAGTGCATATGAGGTGCATACCTTATGCTTGGGACTAACAGCAATCAAGGTGTCACCACCAGTGCTCAGACACCTGATAACAGATACATGGTTCAACAGAACCAGTTCTAAGTTGTATGACTATGAGTCGATTATCTTACTCCTTAAATAGCAAGCAGTCTAAGAACCCCTTGGATAGTTTTTCTTGCAAGCAGCTGGCTGCACATTAGAATCTCCCCTTGAGTAGAGGTATCTCTCAGGGTGCACAGAGATTCACTCAGGATGTGGTGGTGCCTTGCCAACAGATCCTTGGTAGTTGATTTATTGTTTTTAAGCTATATTAGCTTCACTAAGATTTTATCTTAGATTCATTATGCACCCCCAACACTCTATGTAGAAAACAGGCAAGGATATGTAGCCATTTTGAATATTGTTAAGTTGCTGTAATCATTGTTCAGGTTACCATCTTATATCTATTTAGATCAATAAACATATTTCTGTCTTCCTCTCACGAATGAAGTGTGCAGTGCTTTAGTCTCCTGCAACAACTGCACCCTCAGCAAGTTTGCTGATGACTCCAAGATGAGTGGTGCTGTTGATACTGTAGTAGGAAGGGATGCCATCCAGAGGGACCTTGATAAACTTGAAAGGTGGGCTCTTGTTAACCTAATGAGATTTAACAAAGCAAAGTGCAAGGTTTTGCACTTGGGTCGAGGTAATACCAGATGTGTATACGAACTGGGAGAAGAACTTGAGAGTAGCTCTGATAAGAAGGACTTCAGGGTCCTGACTGACAAAAAACTTAACATGAGCTGGCAGTGTGTGCTTGTAGCCTGGAAGGCCAACAGTATCCTGGGTTCCTTCAGAAGAGAGTGGCCAGGAGGGAGAGGGAAGTGATTGTCCTCCTCTATTCTGCCCTTGAGAGGCCCCATCTGGGTTACTGTGTCCAAGTCTGGGTCCAAAACAGGAAGGATATGGAGATTTTTGAGAGGATCCAGGGGAGGACCACAAAGATGATCAGAGGGTTGGACCACCTCTCCTAGGAAGACAGGTTGAAGGAATTGGGCTTGTTTGGTCTGGAGAAGAGCAGGCTGTTGAGGGACCTCATTGTGGCCTTCTAATATTTAAAGGGAGATTATAAGCATGAGGGAAATCAACTTTTTACAAGGGTAGATAGTGATAGGACAAGGGGAAATGGTTTTAACTAAAGAAGGAGAGATTTAGTTTAGATGTCAGGAGATGTTTTTCACTGAGGTGAGGTACTGCAACAGGCTGTCCAGAGAGGTTGTGGATGACCCATCCCTGGAGGTGTTCAAGGTCAGGTGGGATGGGGCCCTGGGCAATCTGCTCTACTACTTGATCTAGTGGTTGACAACCCTGCCTGCGGCAGGAAAGTTGGATCTTGATGATCCTTTAGGTTTAATCCAACCCAAACCATTCTATGATTCTATGATGACTCTGTCTGACAGATAACATGTAATTAGGTCTTGCAGAGGCCAGGAACTCTGCTGAAGTTGAAGACAAGACAGAGAGTTTTTACTGGTAACAAAAATATGCGGTGTTAATTCTATCAACAATGATATATTTTGGGATTGGAAGGATACAAAAAGAATACCCAGTAAATGGTTAATGATTTAGATGACACTTTTCTGTTTGGCTAATATACTATATTTTTTCCTTATTCAAATCTTCTGTAGGAACTGACACTGCTTAACCACATTTTGTACAACCCTTGTGAACAGTTTCTGTCCATGCTGTTTCAAGCCCCAGGTTCCCCTTTGAATTATGAAGCTGAAGTTCAAAATTAGCCCCACTATAATTTTAGAAGTTTCAGTTTCAACTTGTATTAAACAAATCATTTTTTGTGGTGAAGAGTTTTAAGATACTCTTTTCTCATTGGTTTCACACATCATCTTCCCTGATGTCTCTTCACTTGCACAGTTGTTAAAGTGCCTCCTGTCCTGATCTTGTCACACTTAAAGCTTGATCTCGTTGCCTGTAGATAGAGATCTACTGCTGCGGCATCTAAACATCCCCACGAGGCTGACAGGTCTGACAACAGGACCTGTGGGAGACCTGAGTGCTCCTGGAACATGAGCTGAAGAGCTTTTCAAATGACACGTGACTACATGATTGCTTAGGCAATCACATTGCACTTTTCTTTATGTAAGTAGGACTGAATAAATAACTTCCCACATGTTTGGAGACTTCTATTCTGTGTTCTTATTTTGGCTAGACCCAGAAGTATAGTGCTTACCTAGGCAACCTGGTGAGGGAAATTCATGAAAACAAATCACCATCACCATTACTGGATATGGATGGGCTGATTCATTAAAAATGAGTTGTCTTTGCAGATGAAGAATCTGTTGGAAAAGAAAAGACTCTGGGGAAACCTCATTGTGGCCATCCAGTACGTGAAGGGAGGTCATAAGCAGGAGCTGGACTGACTTTTTACACAGTCTGATAATGATAGGACAATGGGCAATAGCTTTAAACTAAAAGATGGGAAATTTAGGTCAGAAGTTAGGAAGAAATCCTTTGCTTAGAAGGTGGTAAGGCACTGGAACAGGCTGCACAGAGAAGCTGGAGATGTTCGAGGCCAGGTTGGATTGGGCCTTGGGCAGCCTGATCTAATGGGTCACAACCCAACTCATGGCAGGGGGTTGGATGTTGATTACCTTCAAGGTCCCTCCCAACCCAAGCCATCCTATGGTTCTGTGATTCTGTTTTCTCTGTTACCTGGATTGCAGTTTACCAGATAAGTAGTTCCTTAGGAATTGAATAACTTATACCAGAACATATAAACAATGTTACTGCTGCAAAAAAACTCAATAAGCCTCAGTTATATTCTGACAAGCTATAGCTTTTGCAAAATCACGTACACATGCCACTCTGTCAGGATCATGGATAATCCTAGGAGTATTCAACAACCGCAGATGAGAATTTGCTTTATAATTTGCAAACTTGTCCTTGGGGATTTGAGCTATGCCACACAATGACATTACTTCAAGAAGGATCGCAAGGACTTTATGATACTGCACACTATTCTGTTTGCCTCTTGACAGTAAATAAACTGGGTTCAAAGGCATAGCTGCCACAAAGGAACTTTCCTAAAATCTTTCCTCACCCTGGTTCCCCTCAGATCTTGCCTATTGTCAGTTTGGGTATTTAAAAAAAATAGCAACAGAACATCAAATAAATAGTAACTGAGGACTTCGTGTTTTCTAGGAGATATCTGGGAACAGTCTGAGTAATCAGTCCCAAAAGGTGTCCCTGCCAGTTAAGCAGAAGATAACCAACAGTCTCGGCAGTTCAAGGAAATGCCAATAACACTCCCTAGTTCAGTTTGTTTTATGCTATTGTTACAAATATCTATTCAAATCTTCTAAATGGCCACTATTTAAATTTGCAAGACATGCTTTTGTTTGATCTCTGTATTTGGTAAGTAGGAAAGAACTGCTCTAAAGCAGAACAAACTTCTGACACTTCTATAAAAATTTCAGTGCAATCTATAACTACTGAGGTCAGAAATGTAGCTAGTGAGGAAGCTCAGTTAGTTGCCAGAGTTTACAGAATGAAACCGTTTTTCATTTAAATCCACAGACTTATGATAGATGCTAGTGAAGGGCTGTGGGGATGACATTATGTCAAAATGAGAATAAATTGTCAGTATAAATCCAGGGAGACATTGTCACAATATCAGCTTGAAACAAAATGACAGCAATGCAAATTTTATAAGAAACAACTTTAAGATGTCAAGATAGTAGTAAATTGATGTCAGTTCAGGTCTGCAAGGAGACTGTTACGATTAAAAAAGAAAAAACCCAAACAAACTCAAAACATTTCAAAAGTGATAGCTATAATAAGAGGGTCTCGTCTTGGAAGTTGAAGGTAGTTATAGCAATACAAACACAAATATTTCATGAATCTCATGACATAAAAAAAAGAAAGAAGCAAATACTGATATATACTGATACAAATGTCAAATACACTTCATAAAAGTTAAAATGTATGTATGGACAGACACTGACATTCGTGCAGTTTCGAATTGTTCTGTATTTATATACATCAATTCATATGCTAGTTCAATTAACTAATCAGAAATCTGGAAGCTGCTTCATACCATAAAACTTCCTGTGGCTTTTCTCTCATGCAAAATGCAACAGAATTTAAGGTGAGGGGAATAGATCGAATAGACAGCAGGAGCAGAGCCTGACTCTTCCAGTCTCTCATTAACAGGCTTTGCTGAATCTCCTTGTTGTCATTTCACATGTCTTGCAGTTCAGCACTCTGGTGAATCTGAGCTTAGCCCCATCACTGACCACGAAGGTTTAGAAGCACAAATGGATATATTTTGTTTCAAGAATTGTTTTGAAGCACTGATTTTGAGCCGTGGGATGCTGGGGGCAGTTGTGAGAACGCTCGATGCCTGACATCTCCTGAAAACATTTACATTCAGGCAAAAGTGGGTGGAAATTCTGCCATGTGAAAATGACATTTGCAAATGTGTAAATGACTGCACAGCACTGGAGGCAGACAACAAGCAGTGCCCCTGCTCAGTATTGTGATTCTGCCATGTGTAGCATTAACCTTTACCGCATTCTGTTTTTCTTGCATACGATAACAGCAGATCCTTGTCAGGGGTTGGTTAGACAGGACAGTGCATACGCTTTTAGGTGTGTAGCACTGAACTGTACTCTGTTCCTCCATTCTAAACCGATTTGAAACATTACAAGGTATTTATTTTCCTTGGAAAGCTTCTTGCTATAAAATATTTGCTCAGGACATTTCAAAAGAGACACTATTACATGATCAGGTCTGAAGGGGATCAGATTTAGACAGCCTGGAGAGCAGATAAGCAACAGCTTCTCTGTTTATGACCGATGTCATCTTAGTTGAGGTTAAATTATGTTCTGCAATCCATTTTGGGTTTGCACAAACCGAAAGAAACAACAACCAAAACACATTAATAATAACTAAATATTTGAAATAATTCATTTTCTCTTTTGGATCAAAACTAATTCCTGCATTTTTGCTTAGAAGTGGACTCAAAATATCATAGGGCCAGATTTCAATACCTTCCATACTGGAGCCTATCTGAAGTGAAACACTGACGTCAGTGGAATGATTCCAGATTTATAGCTGCCAAGTTATGCACATCTCTGTATGTGTAATTTTATGCTCGTTATTTAATGCATTGATTTGCATACCATAAGCAATTTACATAGAACCAAAATTTACATAAAACATTATGTAGCCACATCAACCCATCCAAAGAAGTATGGTGGATAAGACATCTGGAAGTTGGGATGAAGGTGCCAGTGGAGGGAGATGAAGCTCTGTTGCTAATTTGGGTGTCAGTGGTTTGCATATGTCAATACTGTACAGATGCTATGTCTTTCACCTTCTATCCCTGTGCATAGAAGTTGCGCCTATAGGTGCCATGGTCACAACCTTCTGCATTCCCTACCCAGGGGACTGCTAGTAGGAATGGGGAATGCAGTTTGACATGGGAGAGAGGACTGATGAAGGAGGACACATTTTCTGGTATTTCTGAGAGCAGTGCTTGGTGGCTAACAATTGCAGTGCCAAGTTAAATTTGCAGCCAGATAACAGTAGGCTGGTAAATACATGTGTGAAAGATATCATGAAAGAAACATGGATTTGCTAATACCACAGATGTACTCTGGGATAAACTGAATGAGAATTTAGTGAAGTTGACATGAATCACTGACATAAGGAAAAACCTTATCAGGAAACCCAGGCATCATCAACAAAATCCAAGCTATTCCCTGCCCATAGCACACAAATCAGGTGCTGGTGTCTTTTGAGAGCTGACATTTTTAAAAATCACAGATCTGATTTTGATAGGCCTAACTACAGTAATTTTACTTGGAAAGATCACTCATAAATTCAGATTTTACCACTACCTTCCTCAGTCTTTCAGGACAAAAGTAATGATTTCCTACTCAAAAATTTCTCTGAGATTAATTACTAACTACTTCTTTCCATATGTACACATCAATTCAGCACCAGACAAGGTCTTTGAGGGGCAAACTGGGGAAAGTTGCAATGTCCCCTCAGGTTGCCTGGCTCATTGGGTGCATTTCAGAAATAAAGATCTGCTTCTCTGGAAATCTGAACTCTGTGCTCTGAGCACCTTTGCCTTTCCAAGCTTCATCAGACCCATCAAAGTGGATATCCTTCTCTCTAAACATTTCCCTGGCTCCAAGAAAACTTATCATAGAAGCAGGAATAAGAGGTACAGCCATACGCACTCCAAACTCCACTTAAATCAGTTCATCCATGCTTCAAACATGACGGATGAGACCCCAGTCATCTTTTGCAAAATTTCTGGTTTTTCTGTCTTTGTTGGCATCAAGAAGATCTTTCCAGACATCCTAATGGTGGGACTGAATCAGAATGTAGCAACAGTGAGGGCAGAAATGCCACCTACTTCGTGGGCTTTGTAACCAGACCATTTCTGATAGGAAAGTCAGGGTGCCTGCGGGACAACAGACTGAGGTAGTTAGCTTGGCCATGCAGTAGGTTCCCAGCTCTTCTTTTCCCCAAACAAACCATATGCACTGTATAAAGGAAAAGGGGGTAAAAGTATTTAAACTCCATCTTCCTTAGGTACAATAGCATGTTCCTCACTCAAATGACTTAGGAGAAATCAGCTCACTTGCAGTCAAACTAAGGCAGTTTTAAAAGATGCTGATTGTCAGTTTACTGAGCAGTGTAGTGAGAGAGATGCAGATACAGCTGTATGGCTGAAAGTTCTCTGCAAAGAAGAGAGCTGTCTGCCACTGATTTAGTGGGTTGAACTAAATTCTGTGGGCTCAAGGTTTTAATTAGATCTTTTACACTTTATTAGCAACATTTAGTGATTTTTCTTAATTTCTTATTTTGGTTTTCTTTCAGGCAATCTTCGTTTATTCAAAAGAAGCTATTTTTCTGGCTGAAAGCAATGCCTCTCATGGCAAATCCATCTCTGGACAAGCACATTTTAGTAATAATAGTTAGAGGAGAAAATCCAGTTCATAAGAACTGTATCCTGTCTCCCTCAGAAATAGGTTTTTTTTTTTATTACTATCATTCATTATGAATTAACTTATGTCATTTAGCTTTATAAACAAAAGTGGAGCTGAGCTGCAGCTTTCAGTAATTGTCATTACTGAATTTCAACAGTGACTGACAGATTTCAAATGGTTAGCTCTGTTTTCCTCACTGAAATCTAGATCAGATAGTCAGCCTGGTAATGATAATCATTCCTAAGCAAACAAACCTCAAAGAGGAAAGCCTACGCACATTTTTTTGCATCCAATCCTATATTTAACTCTAAATGGCTGGTTGGCTGCATTTCTGCTCTTTTTCTATTGTTCTGTATCTATGTGTTTGTCTCCATCTATTGTGCGCTGTCACATTTATTAAAGTTCTTTTCTTATGAAAATATTTTCTAATCACAAAATATATCCTTCTACTCTGGCAAGTTAAACAAAAGCCACTCACAATATTTCAGGTAGCATAATGCCAGTGGTTCTCATAAACCTCTCCTTTCTTGTTTTGGTCACAGTTCTGCTCTAGGGCATCTGAAATACCATTTCAATACTTCCAAAAGTAAATAGAGTTCTGTCAATAAACTGAAAATTGCTGACCTTGTCTTGTTCATCAATTTAGGCATCGAAAAAATTCTGCCTCCTGGGATTAGCAGTGCTTTTTCATCTGAAGTGAAAAATGCTAAACCTGCCATATTTAATGACGGGCCCGGGAGGGTTAATGAAAGAATATAAGTGGCATTTCACCTTGACTTGCAGCTGCCCTATAACATCGCCTAAGGGTGCAGCTAAGCATTAGCTCCATCTGAGAAGTACAAGGCAGGAGTAAAGACCTATAGAGGATTCTTACAAGATATCCTCATTTGCCCTGATTGTTGCCCTGGTTGCCTTTTTTTCTGACTTCTTTTTCTTCCTTTTTTTTTTTTTTTTTTTTTTCTATTAAACCTGCAACCAGTGGAGCCTCAAAGATTTTTCTGTCTTCTCTGGTTACAGAAGCTCTGGAAACACTGAAAAACTGAGCAAGAAAGAAATGGATACTGAATAACTAATTGGTGTTCCAGCTTTTGTCCATCCTCTACCAACATTTCAGATTTTGCTTTCCTTATTGATAGGTTCATTTTTATAAGTTAAACATTGGTGATTACTCTAGACTGCTAATTAGAAGCTATCCTTTTACACAGAGGCTCGGATTAAAAGCTTTTGCTATTTTGTGGGCTCTGGTTTGTGTGAATGTCAATTTGATCCTTTAACTGTCTTTATGCTAAGTATCAATAGGCTCCTGGGATTCCTGGAAGCGAAGTGCTGAACCTCTTAGATGCTAAGCAGCAGCTGGGGTGCTGCTTCCATTTGAAAGGCTTTCTTCTTTCCTTGCTAATGGAGGATCAAAAGTCATCCCTTCAATTAAAAAATAAACTCCTGGCTAAAAATATAGCAAAAATCCCATTCTTTGGCATTTTGTGTCTAATTAAGGATTTTAGTGGGAAATGCACAGCAGTGCTCACTGATTAATTTATCAAACACAAAAATCCCTCTTTCCTCTATCACACCAATTAGCTCAGCATTATATATGGCGTGGAGACTGGAATACTGCAACAACACAGAAGCCAGAGGCTCTTTGCATTTGAAATTACATGGGAAAGAGACTGGAAAACTTCTCATCTTATACCACGCGTATTTAGGGCCCAATCCTGTGAATTACTGAAAATCCCTGTTGAAAAACACAAGGACCTCTGAAGGTCCATTCTGACATGATATTCAATACTCTGAGTAAACAGGAGCATCAGGAAAAAGCAGAGGACATTGAATGCCTTGGAAAATAGAGCATTTGCTGTGCAAAATGCCCAAAGGGAAGAATAGCTGATGTTTAGACGATCTGCACTGTGAAGTAATACTCACATGTAGGTTGCTGCCTTCTTATCATATGCTGAGATCTTTCCACATTTCACAAACTGGGATCAATCTCTCCTTCCACAGGACACCTGTCAGAAGCAATGTGAAAATATATTATCAGTCACTTGTCACTTTCATATAACACATGGATCAAGAATCATACTCCAGGTTGGCATCTCAAGTCCCTTGACTATACATCAGTAGGGGTTATTATTACCTTACTTTTCTTCTGCAGAGAGCAGGAATGTTAGTCACTGCACCCAGACCATTCTTCTGTTTCATGAATGTCTTCCAGGAGTGCACAAAGGAGCATAAGTACTACCTTTCACATGCTCTTTACTTGCTTATCCTGCCTCTCAGTGTGGCATCTGGTGGAATGCTTTGTTTGGTGGTATAATCTTCGTTGTTTGTTTGTTTTTACTTATTCTTTATTTGCTGACTTTTCTTGTTGTTACTGGCTTATTTACTTAGATAAGATATGAGGGCTGCTGCAAAAGTTATGCCTCCAATTGTACTGACAGCCCATGACATCAGAGGCAGATGTTGGTGGGATGGCAGTAGAGATTGAACTTTACCACCAATATTGCTTTACATGCTGTTGCCGTGGGACAGGTGGCAGCAGAGGGGCAGTCCGACAGAATGGCATTTGTCATGCAAGTGCGTATGAAACAAAGGTGTGGTACTGAATTCCTCTGTACAGAAAAAATTGCACCCGCTGTCATTCACTGACACTTGCTGAATGTTTATGGATTCCAAAGAGTGAATGTGATCACAGTGAGGCGGTGGGTGGTGCGTTTCATCAGTGATGATAGCATCAGTGATGCACTTCTGCTGGTGCTGACTGCTACAAGCACAGCATGCAGGCTGTTGTTCACCACTGATGAA
Source organism: Aquila spilogaster (assembly GCA_024606505.1). Classification (NCBI taxonomy): domain Eukaryota; kingdom Metazoa; phylum Chordata; class Aves; order Accipitriformes; family Accipitridae; genus Aquila; species Aquila spilogaster. The sequence continues at coordinate 10,259,648 of JANHGO010000063.1, read as the reverse complement.
AATGCATATGTAACGGTGATGACTGTGTCAAAAAAAAAGGTTATGTAGCTGAGAATTTGCTCTATTAAAGTGTTGTTGTGTTTTTTTTTAATCTGTTGTCATTTCCATGGAAATAAATAGGAGGCATTACTTTCAGAGCAAGCTACAGAAGGAAAATTTAAAGGAATACATCCCGTGTTTAAAATTTGAACAGCTTTGGATGAATCACTGCAATGCTTGATAGACCTAGCCTTGAATAAAAAGGCCTTGGGGAATGCACAACTCTGATCTGTGTTCACCCAATTCCAGCCCCTCTCGGCTGCTCCTTCCTCCTCACACACTGCCCCACTCCTCTAGGCCCTGCCTAGGACTGCAGCCCTGAAGGAACAGCCTGCTCCTGTGGGATTCCTCACAGCCACAGCTCCTTCAGGAAATGTCCCCCGCTGCCGTGTGGGCCCTCCCTGGGCTGCAGGTGGGGATCTGCTCCAGGTGGGCTCTGCGGGGCAGCAGGAGGATCCCAGCTGTGGGCCTGGAGCCCCTCCTGCCCTCCTCCTCCTCCTTGGGCCTGGGATCCCTCTGCTTCTTCTGCCTTTCTCAGGGCCTCCTCCCCGGCCTGTGTTGTGGTTTGCACCTCCTGCCCTGACAACCTGACAGGGAGAGCTCTCTCAGCCCCTGGGAGCTCTCAGGCATTACTGCACCATGGCAGTGTTTACTGGGAGTGAACCCCGTAAGGAAACACAGCGCTGGAGAGATTACAACAGTTTGTCTAAAAGGTCTTTTTTGACTGTCTCCCAGTACTTGAAGTAAGCTTACAAGCAGGAGGTGGACCAACTTTTTATACGTTCTGATAGTGGTAGGACAAGGGGGAGAGACTTCCATCTAAAAATGAGGAGATTTAGCTTAGATATTAGGAGAAAATTTTTTACTCAGAGGGTGGTGATACAGTGGCACAGGCTGCCCTGAGAAGCTGTGGATGCCCCATCGCTGGAGATGTTCAAGGCCAGGTTGGATGGGACCCTGGGCAGCCTGAGCTGGTGGTGGCAGCCAGCCCATGGCAGGGGGTTGAACCTCAATGATCTTTAAGGTCACTTCCAACTTAAGCCATTCTGTGATTCTATGATTCTACAAAAACAACAGTTAGTGCAGTACTGTGTTTCTCTGTAAGGCCTGTTCATCTGGGCCCACGTAGTGATAATGCTTTTGGGGCTTACAGAGACGATCTTGATGCAGTTCTTCTGGCTGGAAGACAGATGATGAAAGTATGATAAAGGTCTGTAAAATCGTGAGTGACAGGAGAAGATGAATAGGAAATGACTGTTCACTGTGGGTGATGTAGGAGGCATCAAAAGAAAGAGGCAGATTAAGAAATAGTCCAAAGTAAACTGCTTATTCCAACAGCATGGAAGATCCTTGCTGTACTAGATTTTAGGAGTTAACACTGCTTCAGCAAACAGCTGGAAAATTAACAGAAGAAAAACTATCATGGATCAGGAAATGCTAAGACAGAATCAAACACTCTGCACCTGTAAAGAGCTAACGATTCTAAGGGTGTCCTGGGGAATATACTGTCCCAGCATGTCACCGTATCTCTTGAACGCTGCTGTATAGAGAATACTGGGCCAAAGAGACTTAGAGGCTGACGGAGCAGTTCTACACTTTCATGTTATCTTTACTTAAAGTTAACCATGTATCTCCCAGTTTGTGTGCATGCTCTTACTTGTAGAAATATTATCAGTGCCTCATCTCTTGCTGGTGGAAGGTCTGTGTGGACTGAGCTCCGGATAGACTGCAGGTCACCCAGGGAGACTTTTGTTAACTTCCTATATTCCACAGGGGAAAGAATGGCCAACACGATTAAGCAGGAAGGGATTGGATATTCCTCTAAAGACTCCTTGTTTCAAATAGAATAAAAATGAATACAAATAATAGGAGGAGATCTTTGAATTGCTTGAAAAGCAAGAAGAGTAAGTCGTCAGGAGGGTATTGAGAATCATATTCCCCATTTACACTATCTATTTTGTGGGCTTCACAACTTGTCCACCTAGATACATTAGAGAGCTCACAACACAGTTAAAATACAGAAGGCAATCATGCTCAGGAAAAATTGGAAACCATGTTAACACCATTCCTTTCCCTTCTCCAGTACTTTATATTCTATCATCTCACACTAAAGAGACGTTTTCTGGAGGATATATGACCTTTTCTTTCATAGGTCATTCCCTTGACTTTCCTCTGTCCTATAATTTCCATATCTGTGAATAAATAGTTCATACCTGAACTCTGAGAGAAAACAGAAATTAGTAGAGACAGGCACATGCAGTCCAAGTATATCCAAACACAGATATACTAAGAAAGGCTCTTTCCTGTACCACAGTAGTACTGTGAAATCAACCCTTGTAACTAATATGTAGATGCATTCAGATAGGAACCTAGGTCCTATTTAGCTGTCTTTCATCTCTACCTGCCAGAATTTAAAACTCTAGGGCCATGGAAAGGAGCAGTGCAATGATACCTCATATTTCAACAGCATTTGGGAGACTAAGAGTACTTGCAGTCTTCTTCCACAGCAACAGGAAAGAAATATCAATAAACATCACTGTCAAAAGTAGGTAGTTTAAAAATATTCTTCCTGGACATATAGCAGATGAGAAAAGAGGTTCTGTCATCCTGGGCATGGCAAATCTGTGCATTATCTATTCTGGTCTACATCTTTTTTTGTACATCCTGAAGATTCACAAGTGTGCTTCTCTAATGCCTTCAGTGCAGGAAGAACTTTGGCCTGGGGAAGCCACTGAAGGCTGCTCTTTCTTGCCTCTGTACATATGGCAAATGTGATCATACCTGAACACGGAGGAGGGTCATGTTAATAGTTCTCACAGATCAATTTCTTTTTATAGTAGGAAAGAAATCTTGACAATACCGTGACAGAAAAGGATAGCTTTTACACTTAAGAAATGTGCCACTTTGACAGTAAAGAATAAGAGGAGTTCATGTGGATTTTTTACACATACCTAATTCTCCAAAACTTTCTGCAGTTTTGGAGAGTTCTGTTTTCAGTAAGAGTGCCTGAAATATCATCTGAATATTTTCAGAAAATGCTGAGTGTTACAAAGCAGGTACATAATACCTGGCTTCCAAAGGCTAAACAAATATGACTGAAAGTCCTATCCAGCAAGCAAGTAGATGAAGAGCTATACTGTACGAGATACTATTCATGATGGAGAATACTTTGATATCTGTGATGCACATTGGTCTTTTTGCAGTGTGAGGAAAAAATAAGATTATTGACTTTGCCTCTTTTGAAGTCTCCATCCACTCTGCCATACCCTCCTTCCTTCTGCTTGATTCCTATTGATTATCTCTACACTAAAGTTCAGCTGATCATTTTTATTTCAAGTGAGAAAGGAGGCAGTGTTAAGAGATTTAAAACCATTTGAGCACCTATTGCTAGAGTCAATGTTTGAATGTCACCAGCAGTCATCAAGACCCAGGCAATGAAATTCCTGAGGGTAGCTCATCATGATTAAATTTGTCAGCATTTCAAGCGGAAACAAGCAGGTTAGACACTACAGTCCAGGGGGTATAAGCACAATAAAAACTATGTGTCTGTATGCTATTCACCAGTAAAATGCAAAAAAATACCAACCAATTAAAAAAAACAAACAAAACAAAACAGCCAAATTAAATGACAATATGGACCTACCCATATAGGTTTGATAAACTAGGATTGCAGAGACAGAGGTGACTGGAACACTTCTTTTCCTTGAGTACTTACTTTATCTATGGTGTTACTTCCTCTGCACGTTATACTTTTTATTTTACAGATACTGTGCACATGAGTGTAGAATACACTGTGAATCATACGTAAAGATATTCATGTCCTATTGGATTCATATTTATGTAAATGACTTATGCTCTGCTTCTATGTGAATTTTAAGCTTCAAGTTGTCTTTAAATAAATTTGCAGTCAACTTCTTCAGGTTTTGTGACCCTTTTTTCTTATGCTTTAGAAATGCTGGAAGATCCACCCAGACAAGACGTGGAAACAAGTTACCAGTGCAGGGTACTGACTATTCACCATCACTCAGTTTTGCCTGCTTTGTCTTTTCAGAACACGAACCTGTTGCACTTTGTGTTATACCTGTGTTAAATCTGGGCTAGAATTTAATTTTTTGAGTTTTGTTCAGTACACAAGACAGTAGATTTCTGACCTGGGATGCCCTCACAGTGCAAACACATGGTGTAGTGTTGTTAGAAGCGCAAAGAAGACAGGATAAGAGAAAGGATATTTTTCTTTCCTGTTTCCTTCTGTAAGATCAGATTGTAGGTGATGCACTTGCCAACAACAGTTTGACAATTCCTTAAAAAAAAAAGAAAAAAAGAATTTCAACTTCTTCATGAGTGCTGACTACTTAGTTTCAACTACCTGTGAACTATTGTATAGGTTTGATGAGCTGTGCACTCTAGTCTGAGTCCACAGTTTGAGGAATCCAATTATTTGATGCACTACTCCTAAAGTGTTCATGAAAGATGACTGAGAAAAGCAGGAACACCTTTACTTTTACTGCGATGACTCATTTAATGTAGATCCTTAATCCTGCTTTCCCTTCCCTTTCCATACTCTATACTCTTTTTAATAATTTCTTTTAAATGCTCAAATTGCAAATGAATTTAACCCAAAACAGTTGTAAAGTTAGAATCCTATAGCAATGGAATTTAACGTAAAGAGTTTACTCTTGAGAAATTTCACAGGGTGATTTCATTCTAAGGCAATTATTTCAGCTTCTTCTGGATCAACCAAAAAAAAACACACCACACACATGAAAGAAAAAATTTTGAATCCAAACTAAACTAAGATTTGGAAAGTTTGGTAGATGTATAGAGCCTATTTTTTCTATAAAAGACTGAGGGGAGGCATAATAATGATGTTAAAAGCTGGAAAGAGGAAAGGTAGATTAGAAAAGCTGAACTTTAAGTGCAGGAAGAAAAAATTATGTGAGACGTAAGGAAAATATGCAGCAATGTTCAAAGAATGCAGAAGCACATAGGTTGCTCACAAAGTAATGCCTCCTATTTATTTCCATGGAAACTACAACAAAGAGTGCAATAACACTAGCTGATAGAGCAAATTCTCAGCTACAAAACACTCTTTTTCAACGCAGTCACCACCATTAACTATGCATTTTCACCAGCAGTGAATAACCGCCTGCATGCTGCGTTCCTAACAATCTGCACTAGTGGACTTGACCCACTGTCGCTGTCATCACTGATGAAATGCACCACTCACCGCCTCACTATGATCACATTCACTCTTTGGTATCCATAAACATTCAGCAAGCATTGATGAATGACAGAGGGTGCAATTTTTTCTGTTCAGAGGAATTCACTTCCACACTCTTGCTTCATACGCACTTCCGTGACAAATGCCACTCTGTCAGACTGCCCCTCTGCTGCCACCTGTCGCACAGCAATAACATGTAATGGAATACTGGTGGTAAAGTTCAACCTCTATTGCCATCCCACCAGCATCTGCCTCAGATGTCATGGGCCAACTTAATAAAATAGAAGGCATTACTTTCAGAGCAGCCCTCATATTATAAAAAATAACATTTATCCTGTAGGTATAAAGAAAAGTATTCATAAGTATTATGATTATATTTCAGTTCAACACAGATTCAATAACATTATCTGCTTTCTCTTAGGGAAACAGGGTATAATAAACAAAAAGAATTTAAGATTTGGAATTTGTAGAAGTAGATGTTTGTTTACCAAAGAGATGCACTGGAGTAAAAAGAGAAACATATGAAATCAGGGTTCAAGCCCCAAGGAAGAGATTTGCAGGTTTTACTGCTCAATTCTGATAAATACTAATAATATCACCTCTGATTGAATTCTCCCAGACTGGGCGCTGAATAGGCCTTCGCCTTTCCATTTATTTTTCTTTGAAGTTTAGTCTTAAAAATTCCAGATGTAGATACTGCCAAAGCTTCTACCACAGAGATCAATAATCTTAGAAAATAGATATTCCCATGTATTACATCTAGCTATTTTTTACTTGCTGTCATGAATATTGTAACATCATCTTCTTGTACTGCAATAATTAAGGTGCAGTTGACATTTCTATTTAAAAAATCATATAACTCAGTGGGGAAATGTTGAACGTTCCAGCTGGGCTGAAGTTCAGCTTTGGAAGTATACGCCTAAATATGAATATTTCCATTACATTCAAATTTTAAATTGAAATGTGTCTAAATAAAAGTTGTAGAAATATGATTTTAGATTCTAAAATACATCTTAAACACCATCAATATTCTGAGGCAGGATATTCGTCCAGCAAGGGAATTGTTCAGTACCGGCCATACTTTTCAGACTTTAACTGACTTCTTCGAAACCAGAGAAACAGTTCCACAATGACATTCTGGGGAAAGGACTAAAGCATATTTACTGAGGTGGTGATTCAGTTCTCAACACATCCAGACCTTTAATGGCTGACAAAATGGGACCCTTTTTTGAAAAGAAGGTCCTGCACTATCTGATGTTCCAAAATTCCACCTTCTCCTCTTCCCTTCAGATCCAAACTAGGACATGTGGATGCCCCATCCTTGGAGATAGTCAGGGCGAGGCTGGACCAGGCTCTAATCAACTTGATCTAGCTGTAGAACCAGATGTCCTTTAAGGATCTCTTCCAACTCAAACGATTATATGTTTCTACATCTCCTTTGGAGAAGCTGCAGCCATTGCCTTGCTACATCAATTACCTTGATGCCAGAAGTCTGCAGAACTCAGCGTAACAAGGGATGGTTTTCAGGGAGCAGAGTGATACTCAGGAAGCTCAAGACAAGAAACCAAAGAAATCTCAGATCTCTACAGCTGAAGCTCATTTGTAGATATATAGAAAGAGTATGATCCCCAAGTCTCCAGAAAGATTTTTCCTACAATCATTTCTTAATGGGATTATTAGAACTAGAACAAATATGCAATCAAAATGGATCCTGAAACATTCATATTAATAAATGGCACGACATTTGGAATAATAAGGCCAGGTCCCTATGATCTCATAACTCTCTTCTTCAAAAAAGATATAATTTGATTCTGCCTCTGTCCTAAGGATCAGCCTGTGTAGAGCTGTGTGTGCATATGATTTGTGAGATAAGGACTAAGACTAACCCACATGCCCCTTGTTATGAGGCTAAAGTAACGACTCACCATCTTGCTGACTGTTCTTAAAACAGCATATGGCCTTTTATTAACCCAGATCTTCATCTTTTATCTGCTTGTTACACACTATTTACTTGAAGAGCAAAGCAGTCAGAAAGTTTCTTTAATGAGTACAATAGGTTCTGATCTCTTCTCACTCCTCATTTATCTCAAATCCATGTTCCACAGTCAGCAGTGAGTACAAGTGGGGAAAGCAAAGGAGGAAGAAGGATTATCTAGAAGGTTTCAGCAAACTGAAATGATAACTGAGTCCAATAACACATGTGAAAAATCTAGACAAAGGAAAACAAGGTTAGGAATGATGTGAGAGGATCTAATGTAGTCAAATTATGGCAATCCAGAACAACGGCTGGCGCTTTAAGTCACATTCTGTCTTCATTTGTGTATGGGTTGGATGGGATATCAGCCAGAATGGAATCTGCCCATTCATTAAGCACTGTGCTGTCTACACTGGAACTGCTTTAGTGCATCCTGGACCCTGTTCTGATGGCAGGTACAAATATTTGTAAAATAAAAATCTATTTTTTATGTGCAGATTAGAGTTTAAAATACCATTTCCTATTTTTTGTGTGTGTGTGATTTTGTTCCATTACAGTCTATAACATTTATTAGGAAAAAACCTCCTGACATCACGACTTCTATCTTAAGTCTTTAGTATCAATGCAATTTTAAGAAAACTTTTCCTCATGATGCAGATTCTCAACTGTTCCCTTGTAGTTGCCCCACAACCATTTAAAATGTTTCTCCCCAGCTCAGCATAAAAATAGTTCTAATGGATGTCTAGTTTGGATCAAGTTTGGTTGTTTTTTTTTTTTCCCTTTTGACATCTTTCTTTGCACTTTGCCTCTCCAGTATTCCTCCCTCTATCATTATCCAGTCATGGTATATTGTCAAGCTTCACGGTTAAAAGCACAGAAGTAGAGATTAAATGTCACTTGTTTTGTTTGCACACTTCTCAGTTTTCCTCAAAGCACATTGTGATAGAACCGATGCGGTTTCTGCCTGAAATGCAAGCAGATGCACTGAACGAGATCAATAGGGGAGACTGACAGGTGAGTGTTTGCAGCAGGTCTCTTGGTTCAAACTAATGTGCAGGTTCTATCGCAACAGACTTCTGCACATTCTCACATTTTCTCTAGTGGAAAGCTGAGGTGGGAAAGTGGGAATTCCCATCATCAGAGGAGAACACCTTTTCAGCTTTTCTTTTGTATCATTAGAAGAGTAAGAGAGTAAGAGAAAAGAGTAAGAGAAAACCTTCAGTCTCTGTAGAGTTAAATTGATAATGAAGCAGGAGTGTTCTGTACTCTTCTGTAGTTTATCATCAGCCTCAGAAGCTAACAGGACCTTCAGGAGACTCTGTCTGCACGAGGTTCAGGAACTCCATGATTTAAATGAGTTGCTATGAGATACAAAGTGTGTCAGCAGCCTGAGGAAGAGATATGCACGCTTCTCCCTCCCTCGCCTGCACTAATGTTTGTTATTATATAGACACTCATCACAGCTTTTAAATCCAGCAAGAGCTCTTATTAACCACCACCTGGGAACAACATACACAGAGCAGGCGTACATGAAATTTTGTGAGAAAAAAAGTGGGGGAAGGATGATTGTGTGTCATGCGGGGGTGTGAGTGATGATTTTGGGGTGCTGAGTGAGAGACTGAAGTGAGGAAGAAGTAGAACATGTAGGAAAGAGGTAAAGAACACCACAAGAGTTGTTTGAAGAGATGGAAGGCATAATAAAACAGAGGAAAAAAAAATACATCTCAATTTCAAACTATTGAAAGGAGGAAAAAGCTCATCAGGAACAATAGCCCATTTTGGCTTCTCCTGTGCCACAATTATTCTCAGCATCTAGAAGACAATATTACAATTATGTCATACCAATTGCCTGTAGCAATTATGATGCCAGGAAAAATACTTCCCCCAGTTTCTGGTATCATTCTTTCCTCACTTCAAAGACTTTCATCTAGACCTCATTATGAACAATTTTCTTTTGGTCTTAATTTGTACTAAGAATGGCACAGAAAGTATTCCAGGGCAGATCTCTCTCCCATTTCCTGCAAGGTTTTACTCTGATCTCTGGTAATTGGTGGACTGCTAAAAAGATTATTATTATTTATTATGTTTATTATAGTCATGCCTAACAGCCAATGAATGATGGGACTATCTTATGCTAAGCACTCAACAAACATGGAGTGGTAGAACATCTCCTTGGCTCCAAGAATTTTTAGTCTAAACAGAGACATGAGGCTAAATGATTTAATGCACAGAGCGAAGAGTGCTGGCAGCATGTGGCCTGTATCAATATCTCCATGCTTTTATTCTACTGGCATGATGAGAGGAGTTAACTGGAGAAAAAGAAATCTTGAAGTACAGAAAGAAAAAAATAAAATCCATAATATGATGTCAAGAGTCTCTGAGAGTGCACAACAGGCCCATTCAGAGTCACAAACATGTCTCTGAAATTAGTAGTCCTGGCTAGGAGGGTTCTGCATCCAGTTGCTTCATGTTCCTCAGTGGTGCCTCTCTACAGCTTTGCATTTCTTTTCCCTTTGGAGTACACAGCAGGATAAAAGGGAGCAAAAGCTACCATGCTATTACTTTGAAAATTTAAACACGGGAAGTTTAACACCAGCTGCTTGCGGAATTTAAAACATAGTCAGCACAACTGTTATAGACATAAAATGTCCAACTTCTGTGCTACAAACGAAAGCCAGTGCTCTGAAAAGTCATTTTTTTCAGGACTTAGTCACTTTGCCACTGTTTTCCAGAGTATATACGTAGGAGTAATGAAGCAATGCATACAGAAAGAAAATTCTTTAGGTCTTTTCTGATTTGTAGACAGAGAATATTTTCTTCCTGAACTGTAAGGAATCTGTGTTTTCTTTGGCTTTTTTTTTTTTCCAAAACAGTTTCCCTAACTCAGAGATACTGTCCTCCTACACATTATAGCTTCCATTGGTGGCTGGGAGGTTCATCTGTAGGAGATAAGGGATGTCAGTCCCAGTAGATGTGATACAGGACCATGTGTATGACTCTTCCTATTACAGGCAGAGAGGTTACACTTCTACTGTTAGATCTTTAGCCTGATTTTTGGCTCAGAGGACAGACAGCATGACATAGCTCATATCTGATCAGATAAACCCCTTCTCCTCCCAAACAGGGTGACCTTACATATACTGAGTATTAGGAAGAGTTTCTGGCTGGTGCTAATGCCAAAATGAGCCTGGGGAAAAAGCAATAGCTGCCATGGGAATACTATGGCATTAAATAGTATAGATGAGCACGGACCAGCTTTGTTTTCTTGCCTTGGCTTTGTACAGTCCACAATACAGACAAAACTGAAAGAACAAATTCTGTAAAGTTGTCATAATAAAGACAGGCGATGTCTTTTCAATATAACAATCTTATTTCAGACCTTTATTAATGACTGCCTTGACAGAATAATACTTTTTTTTTGAAAGTGATTAATTTGTTACATATTTTAGGTTTTCATCTTTGAGACTTTTGTCTGAACCCAGGCATGCAAAATGAATGGTCTTTACTGAGAAAAACAGCTCTGCAAACTGGAGCTAGAACACTTTGATCCTGGATCCTTTGCTTTTTTTTTTAATTTCAATCCAGTTGACAAAATCAGTCTAAACTATTTCCGTACTTAAAGCTGCTCAGATGGTTGTTGGATCTGTATGCAAGTCATATACTTTGACAACGGGGAATGTCAGACTAGTGTGACATGTTGTGTTTTCTTTTAGGTAAAGCTGGCAGTATCTTGTGGTTTGGTGACTGTGGAAGTTTCTGTCTGATTTGTTCAGCAGATGGCTTCAATATACTGGAGCTCGGTCCTTTGCTTTGAAATACATAGTCCTTGGCTAATTTTATGATTCAGAGAGACACTGTAGGATGCAAAATTATGTACCTTTTATCACAAGAGGCATTACACATTTGGTGGTATGGTGCCAATTATACATTTCAGGATGTCTTCAAGAAATCAAGATGTGAAGAAGTTTTAATTTGAAGCAAAAACTTAAAGATAAATTAATACTTTTTACTGTCAGATCTGCTTCTATGTTAAATATTCTATACAATTTAAATAATGAGATTTCTACATGTATATAATCATTTTCATTGAGCTTCACCATCTAATTTCATTGCTCATTAGGATCACTAATACAGAATGGTCTATTTTTATAATTAGACATCATCTTCAGTAAGCCTTTGGTCTATCCTTATCATTACGATATTTGAAAGGTAATATATTTTATTACGCTTTTCAGCACTGTAGTACCTATATACTTTGCAGCTAAGTCAACATGGATGATTTTCACCTCCTATTTTCAGGAATCAAATGTTCCACTCTATTGTCTTCTGACGTGAAAGAACATACACAAATTCTGCAATATAGATTTAAATTTGGCTTCCTGTATATGCAGTCTTTAATGCACACAATTTCTAGCACTTTTAACAGTGAGTTAAAATGGCAAAGAAAGTTTTACAGGCAAAAAAAATTGCCGGCTCTTGCTGTTGAATAATTCTTCAACTCTTAACTTAAAATGAAAATACAGATATAGAAATGAAACAGAGAAGAAAACAAAGTAGAGAATACAGAAGCTCATTCATGACTAGGAGCTACGAACTAATTATTGTGCTGTAATTTGGGAAACAAGAGTAGGATTGTTCTATACAATGCTTATTTCTAGGCTGGCAGGAAAAATGTGAACTGCCTTTATCACAAATTTGTGAAGTACATATGAATCATTGGTAATAGAATTGCCTATATAAAGAAATGATATTTGTTTTAATGTTTAACAACGTCCCATAATTAAAAGTCAGGACATAACAGTGAGCTATTTATTGGGGAAATATTAATAGTGGGAGACCTTTGCAATTTACGGGTAGGATGGTTATTTTCCTTTTTTATTGTAGATGCCTATGAGAACAGTACAAATCAAGGCCCTAGGACCTCCCCACCCCTTTCATCTAGGTTTAAACATCTTATCTGACTTTTGTGTTCATTATTCGTCTTATAACAGCATTTAGAGTCATGGACAGAACCCCACAAATGTAGGTGCTGTCATTCAGGGAGTGGAGTTCCCTCTGTTAAGAGTGTATTACCTACTGAAGCAAAATGAACTCAAGACTGGGGTAAAAGTTTTGTATTGCACCCATTTTGTAGAGGAGACCAATGGACCACAGTCACTAAAGGATATGCTGAAAAAATATGGAAGATCACAGAAAGCATCTAGAAATTAAACCAAATTCAAGAGAGCTCCAGTACTTTTTTATGTGTGTCTCCAGATACTCTAGGGCACACGGTGAGCAGACTTCTTACAGAGCTCAGCTTTGATATGTCAGCTGGGCAAGGCATAGCACTCATCAACACAGTAAAGATATGTTTTGGCTCCCTTCCCAGCAAATGTAAGGAGAAATTCACTTACGAGTTAGTTGGCTTATAAACACCTACATAAGAACTTGAAAGTTAGTTGACTTAAAAATAAGTAAAATACATCTAGAGGGAGAAACTGGTGGTTTTGGTAGTAGATCTCAAAGGAAAGTTTCCTGCACAAAATATGGAAAAAAAAGCAAGTACATGACTCTTCACTTAATGTATTGTATGTAGGACATCCAGGAAAGCAGATTCAAGTGGAGACATATTTTGCTAGCAGTGGAAAGGTAATGGTAAACACGTTGGAGGAAAAATAATGCTTGAAAGAGAAGACACATTTGTAATGTTTATGCCTCAAAGAAAGACTATGTAGGGAAAGTATTTGCTATTTAGGTATAAGCATGTATCTTTCATAATAGTTTATTTTAGTACCTCTTTGAAAGTAAATAATCTTACTGTAGCAGAATGAGAAATATTCATCCACTGCTAAATCCAATAATGTAATATTTGATTTTCTTCTAGACCTTTATAGAAAAACCTGTTGAAATTTAGTGCCAGCTTTGTACTAGTGTGGAGTTCAAAATATAGCTTTTTTTCAGATACAAATTCAATTAGTAGTATTTTCATTTGGACTTTTGTCCTCTAACCAGATACTTTTCTCCTCCTGCATATGAAATACATTATTGTACTGGATTAATTTGATTTCTCATGCACTAGGTAGGAGCATGGTACAGACATTCTGGACTTTTGTTTCTTATTATTTGTTGCCCTTAACATTTGCTTTGTAGTCTGTAGTTGATCTGGGTATGAGCGTGGGTGTACCATGACCTGAAGTTAGTCAGAGCTCTGAGATGGGCAGAGAGCACACAACAAATAGGTTCATTATCACAGCTGATAATGAACATGAAAAAGAGGTAGCTTTTAAAATGGAATTTTAAAATGAACTTTTAATTCGAAGAATGTTGGCCAAAGTATAATAGAAATAAAAGTATTTGCAATCAGATTCTGTTCAAGTCTGGTCCTTTATTGCAGTTTTGGATTCAGTGCAGTGGTTTGTAGTACACGGGCCACAGTCATTACAGGAGTAAGATGCATTGGGTCTATGGAAAAAATCTCTTTTTTTTCTTATTCTATTGAAGTTTACCAGCCTCTATCTGTGCTACAGGTTCACTGCTGGCCTGCAACTTCTCTGCAATCCAGCTGCATTACTTGGACTGCTCTCACAAAGGTCATAAATCCCTCTCACTCCAGAGGGCACCACCTCATGCAAGGAATATCCATCATTAAGACAGACAAGCAGCTTTCCTTTCTGTACCCTTTTCAACAGAAGAAAGGTGTAGTAATCCAGAGAAGACTGCAAGCAAACAGATTAAGCAGTTGCAATATGCCACTATATCCTTCCTTAATACTGTCTCCCTCATCAGCTCTTTTTGGGTTCCCTGCTATTAGATTCTTGTGTTAGGTTTACTGGAAATAAGATTTTGAATTCTGGGCTCAAACTACTTTCTTGAGAGTCTGAACAACTACTCATATAATAGAGCCCAATTTTCTTTTGCCCCCGTGGCCATTATCAGAATGGAGAATATAAATTATAATGGTGGAATACTTTTGTTCTTTTAATAGTCCTTCCTTCTCATTCCTGTTTTGTGTTTCAGAGAAGTGCTTGGTAATAGCTTAAAGTAGATTGTGTTATGTGTATGTTAAGGGTACTAACAGAGAGGAGATAAAAGAATCCTTGTTGGAAATGTGGCCTTTGTTCTCATGGGTCAATGTGCAATATTCATTTGCTTTAATTTCAATTTCCAGTAAGTTGTCCAATACATCTCTGTTTCAGTGCCTATTATATCTGTGTCATCATCTACCCTCAAACTAATAAGAGTAATTTCAT
>JANHGO010000063.1:10226269-10245062 GCA_024606505.1 Aquila spilogaster | reverse complement strand
ATTCTCATTAAAATTGTATTACATTCATTACCCATGTATACCCAGATTCCCAGAGATATACATTATATAAGAATCTCCATTTCAATATTGCTTGCAAAACTCATTTTGATTCAGGCCAGAGTTTCAGCACAAGAGTGATCAGTCTGAGGAAACCATGCAATTCCTACACATGCAACTTAGATTGTTCTGCTGTAAATAAAAATTGCTGCACTCAGCTTAGCAAAGGCCATAATGTTCACTTTGTCCCCTTGTAAAATCCAACTGATTTCTGACTACAGCTATCAACTGCTGTTTCAGGAGGATAATTAAGTTGCCATTGCACCTCTCCTCTTTTAGAGGATAACCTAAAATCACCAAATTTTGTGTTACATGGTGGTTTTTGTGCTATGAGGCAGCACAGCAAGTTGGGCAGAACCCTAGGTTAAAACTCGTGTGACAAGTGCTATCTTTTGCATTTGGTTTGAATGCACCCCCATTCTGCCCTCTAACTTTTATCATTCCTTTCTATTGAGCTTTAAGCAGCAACTTTCTCCTTCCATGAATCTATATAATGCCTAGCACAATGCAGCCCTGACCTTGGTTGGGACACTGCAGTATTGTGAACAAGAAAAATATTAATTAACTGCTATGTCCCAGCCAAAACATTTGCCCTTCAAAGGTGCGTGAGGATTTTGCTCTTCCTATTGGTTGCAATAAGGTCTGCCAACTACGTGCTTTTGTGGTGAAAAGCACCAGAGATATATAGTGTTACCTTTTTCCAAGGCAAGATAACTCTTAGCAATGTTGCTCTGAGTAAGAGACAAGGTTGTCTAATCCTTTTTTGAGGCCAATAATATATTAATTACTTGGACAAAGAAAGAAATCTCAAGGAGGGGTATTCCTTTTTTAACTTTGCTCACCATCATCAAGTCATTTAATGATGTGCTTTTCTACCTTATCTCAGAAAATTCCATAGCCGCCACTTTCTTTTGACTCACTTGTGCTCCAGCAAATTGCCCCTGAAGTCCATTTTGCTATTCAAAATACCACGATAAAGGCTACAGTCCATGGGAGTTGTCAATGAGAATAGTATGGAAATAATTAGTAAAAATGAAGCTGGAGTTTGGAAACCTCATATGTTTCTTAAAATCACCCTATTCTTTCCTTAGGGAGTCCCATTTTCACAGAGCACTGCTGCCTTTCTGCCACCAGCTCCAGTATGAAGTAAATCAAAGAATCAAATTGTTGTTTATGTTGCTAATCTGAAAAATACCAGATTAAAAAAAAAGGCAAAACCACCAAAACCAAAGCAGTGTTTTCGGAAACACCAGAACCTGGTATTAAGTGGGATCTGTAGTGGTTTATGGAAAATGAAGCTGTTCTTTACATCTCCACTCATTCTTTTTGGCCAGATTTAGTGCTTGGAATATAACTAGACACACTCTCCAACCTTCATGAGGGGCAGGTCTAGCTCTGGAGCTCTAGTTTTGGTGCATTAGATGAGACATTTTACTTGGGAGTCCTGGTCCTAGGGCTTACCGGGGCAACGGAGCAGTCAGATATGCTCCTTACACACTAAAGCAAGTGTGATTGAAAACATTTCACCAG
Source organism: Aquila spilogaster (assembly GCA_024606505.1). Taxonomy (NCBI): domain Eukaryota; kingdom Metazoa; phylum Chordata; class Aves; order Accipitriformes; family Accipitridae; genus Aquila; species Aquila spilogaster. The sequence continues at coordinate 10,243,475 of JANHGO010000063.1, read as the reverse complement.
CCTGGAGGTATGTCATGAATAGCAAGCTATTGAAACAACCCAAAACCAAACAAGAACAAGCCAATCTGTTCCTGTGATACTGAAAGTTAGGCAGTCCTTTTCTTGTAATGGTTTTTGGTGGGTTTTATTTACAGATGCAGCAAAACATATAAGTAGAGCTAATTCAGAGCTAGGAGGCAGAAAATGGAAGATGAGGCCATGCTGGGCACCTGACTGCATCACTGCCGTGCCAGCAATAGTACTTGCACTTCCAAGGTGAGGTAGCAGAAGTACTATTGGTGGGATGTAGTTAAAGGTAATTGTCTGTATGCTTCTAATTTGGACAAGATGTGACCCATTTCTTTGCAATGCAATGAGGGAATATAGTTGTACTTGTAGGTTACCACCACGCCAGGATGCAGAGCCCTATGCACAGATGAAAGAAGACAAGAAATAGAGCACATTTACCACAACACTCATTCCTTTCTTGGCAGGTTACTGCATGGAGTAACTTTTAGAGAAGACAGTTCTATTAATGACAGCTGCTTTTGTACTCTCAGACATAATATGGTCAGTGGGATTCTGTTGTCATAGGGGTCTTCAAATGCAGTAGAAACATTTCATTTAACTACTCAGCGCAGCACAGGACACTTGCAAAAACATTCTTGACACGAGCACAGGATAGGAACAATCTTGTAAGGAGCTCCTGAGCAGCAGAAGTGGCAGCACATCCGTGACCAGCCTGTCAGCTATAATATACTGTGCAGGGAAACTTTCCAGGATGCCTTTCGTGACGACAGGCACTGACTGTACGAAATACCCAAACCTGCAGCTACAAACAGCTAGGGCTGCAAAGGCAGAGACCGTGTCAGCAGCAGCAGGTGTGAGGACATGAGTCAGTCATGCAAACAAGTGTGTATTGCTGTACTGGCCACCCGGGTTGTGAGTTATACAACAGAGTTGTGCTGGAGGCAGGGTTTTGCTCTTCTGTTACAGCATGAGACATGCCAATGATGAGTCTGGTTACACCTCTCTTGCTTACACCCTCCTTCTTTGTGCTGACCTTGAGATGCTTTCTTTCAACTCCTCGTGTGTTGGAACACATCCCAAGCAAATTCTCCAGAATTTGGCAAAACTAGCTCATGCAATTTATGGCTCGATGTCAACTGGGCTTATTTTTATTCATAGGGAAGCTCGGGGAAGGTGTTGTCAAAAAAGGTGTGGACAGAAGGACCATTTCTACAGATCTGAGAAACTAAAAGTGTGAGGGAACTAGATAAAAAAGCAGATGACAAAACTGGGCAGAATTCTGTATTGTTCCCAGCAGCCTTCTGTGAAACACTAGATGGCAACAGCAACAAGTCAAGGGATAATGAAATGGGCATCTTCCTCCTTTATAGTCGCTCCAGTGTATCAGGACCTTGTGGGAACTACCTCTGTTAGACTTCTCATTTGTTCCCCAAAACATCACAGGACGTCAAAAAGGTGGTGGTGGTGGTCATTATTTCTTTAACTCACTTCTACCAGTTGAGAACATATTAATCTTATTTAAGAGAGTAACTTCAGCTGTGTAACAGAGAAGCTGAAACTTGCCTAAGTTCATCTCTGCTGTGAAAACTACGGGTGCTTTAATATATATATTTTGTTGCATTCTGATCTACTCTGAATTTATTTAGTATTTGTATTTAACCAAAGCAGGGAAATATCTCATAACTTTCCTTTAAAGGAGGGTATCATTTCTACTGAGGCAGGGTGATTTTTTATGATTTACCCCAAGACCCATAGATCAACTTTTAAAGAATGTGGCCCTGATGTGGCCCAGTTCAATTTTCAACCACAAGATCATCTTACGCTAAAGCAAATGATAGCCATCTGACATATCTGAGTCTGTGATCTTTCACTTCTTTTCCCTAGCTTACACCTAGAATACACTTCTGAAAACTGCTTTAACCACTTTTTAAAGCTCATAAACCCCTGACTTTTTTTTCTAATTTAGTTTGGCAGTGCTTGTTCTTCTAAGGAAACATTTGCATGATAGTACCAAAGAACTGAGTAAAATTTGTAATTAAGAAAGGAATCTTCCAGCAATTTTATGTGCTAGATGAAATAATTTTCCAGTAATAAAAGCTTTATTTGCTATCTGTAGCATGATTTAATCATAAGTTACTAAAAGGGCGCTGTGATCCAGACAGCCTTATGTTCACTCTCAAGTATTGAGTCTGTAACACTAAAAACTTTTCAGGCTTTGTAACCTTATAAATAAATGCATGTTATTACATATGAATTAGTTATTGTTGAGTCTTTTTATAGCCTAATCATCAGTTTGGCATATACACCTCTTCCATTTCATTGGAGCGTGGGCAAATACAATTTTTTTTAAACCTCATTTCATTTCCAGAAACTTTGCCTTGTTGACAATTCCATGCCTCTGCCTAAATCAGAATAATTTTCTCTGATAGAGCATTATGATAATTATTAACAGTAGCAGTAATTGTTAACTGTAACAATAATTATTATTTTCTCACTTAATTGCCAGGAAACCAGAAATCTCTAGAATGCGCAATTTACCCAAACACAACTTTGGATTAGTGGCAGAATACATTCAAGAATGAGGTCATTAAAAAAAGATTTTTCTCTACTGTTTTCTATGCTGGATAAAAAGTATGGCTTTGTATCTTCCCATTCAAAATCATTTAGGCATTTTATAAATCAAGTATTGTCTTTATCCTAATTTTTTTATCACCTTTTAATTATGTTGAAATAATTTGTTAACCAAAAATGTATTTGCCAGTTTTCCCGACATTTTGAAAAACTCTGAAGTGTAACTGATGCACTTGAGAGCAGTACAGTGCCCACTACAGTAGTACACAGTGTCCTCAGCCCATCTTCTACTTAGTTGATGCTGATTCCTTACCACAACTGGCTCCAGTAGCACATTAAGTGATCTGACCAGCTCCTGACATTCACAGTTTGCTCTTTCATGCTCTCCTCAGCAGTGAGTGAAATGCCTCATTTGAGAGAGCCCATCTTAATTGGTTTCAATATACGTGTTTCCGTGTCTTTATGTTAGTGAAGGCACGGACATTGCAGCTCTAGCAAAAGCTGGTGAGGTTTGTGGTAGTCCTCCCTCAAGATCATTGTCTCTAGGTGGTTATTTAGGGAGAAAGCTAATCCCATGTGACTCCCTGAATACCGCTGGGCTGTCTTTGGTACTGTGCCCAGTTGTGAGCCCGCAAACCAGTTGTGCTCATCCTGCCTGGTGCAGTGGAATATGAGCTTGACCAAGTGCCCCCAGTCATGTGTCCATCCTGACAAGCCAGTTGGCATCCTTTGTGGCAATAGCCAACATGCTGGCACATGTCAACAATAGTGGCTCTGGGTGTGAGCCTGAGCCCTGTGTCAGCATTACAATACAGATTAAATACTCTGAAATCAGTGCTCAAAACTCAAACGTGATTTGATTTGGTAAGGTGTTAGTGTAGAGGGAGGAGAGTAGTCCTGATATTGTCAGTGGGGAAAGGGTTAAACTGATAAAGTTCTCATAGCATCAGCCATCCAGGCCTCAGTGGCACAGACCATCTTAAGCACTTTGCCATTTGTGAGGCTGTGGATGATTTGTTGCCTGCCCTTCTCATACTGATTGACACCAATTTCATCCCATGTTGGTTGGGGCCATCTGTTTCTATCCTATGCCGAGGTGGTGGCTCTGGCTGCCATGCAAGTGTTAAGTGTCTGTTGTGTGGGACCTGAATTATCCCTAGGCTATTTATTTTCCATTTTAAGTTTTAATAGCAACAGATAGTTCTCTGCCATGCTGTAGGGGAGTAATGCTCTTGCTTGATTTTCATTTGTTACTTTATTTGTTGTTGTTTTTTACCTTTGTTCCAATAATGAGTTAGTTTAAAATATTTTTCTACTATTCTGTCTTGTTAATTTGTATAAACAACATCTTTATGTTTAGTGACAGTAATTAGACCATAACTGACCTAAGAAATTACTAGAAAACAAATTCTACACAGAGGTTTCTTCTATTTCAGGGGTTAAAGTATTCTGATGAGGCTGAGCTATGGAAAGTGGGAACAATTTGAAAACTTTGCAACAGTTTGCCTTAACCAAGATCTTTCTAGCAGTCCTACTAAATCACTGTAGTTGCATCAGGGCTGAATTCAGACCTTTATGGAGAATTGAGGACAGTTTGTGTAATGGAAAAACAAAATGCAAGAGTTTATGAAGTTACTTCCTACAAGAGAAAAGGGGTGAAGTTTATAGTGATGATATGATTTCCTCTGCTTTCATAGTAGTAGCTGCTTGTTGCAAATACCCATGCAGTTAAATAATTTTGCCAGTGGATGCTCACGTGTGTTTCACCACATATGATCTGTGCAGCAGTGTAAGCTTCAGAGGACCCAGCCCTCAATCTTGCTTAACAGGGTTGACTAGCTACATTGCTCCAGTGAGCAGCATCCGATGATTTGATGTCCAAGGACCCAAGTCAGAACCTGAGATTTCACAGCGCAGGGTGAACCAGGCTGATTCCAGGTATACACCATTCACTCATTAACAAAGTGACAGATTATGTAGGATCTTTCACATGCCAGCAGCAGATAATTGAAGAAATTAAATGGGAACAATGTGACATGGTATCCTTTTCCATATGTACAGTTTTGATTACATCAGTGGCGCAACTCATGTGATTGAAGAACAGTAGGGAAAAGACTCATAGAAGCAAGATCTAGATCAAAGGCTATTATAATGGCTCCAGTCATCCAATTAAGAAATTCAGCTCTCAAAGTGCATTTGTTTTTATATGCCAGCCACATGGTTTTATGATTGAAACACCCACCATGCGTAAAACTTTTGTGAGGAGCATGTGGATGCACAGCTTTTTTTGGAAATGACTGTAAATAAATACGTGTCTTAATTTTTTCTACCTGTGACAATTTATGGGACAAGGAAAATACTTGAAATTAATGAGTGGGGGTCCATTTTCTTAAGCTGTAGAGGAAAAAGTCATAGAAACTTAGCAGTCAATATATTCCTTCACTGTGCTGAGTAAACAGTAAAAAGAAAATGTAATTTGCTCACAGGCTATTTCATTGTAGAAAAAACTGTGGAAAGGGTATATTTTTATTAACTTATAAATATATGTGCATATATAGGACAATTTAAAGACTGGATTTCAAATACTGATGAATGTGCAAATGCCATGTCTATATTACAATGAAATGAATACACACTGGAGATGATGAAAAGTTAACTTACACATTTCCAACAGCTGCAGTCCAACTTTTAATATAAATACAACACTAATGAGAAAAGGCGTTAAATAGTTGGTGTTGAGGGTGTCAAGGTACTGGTGTTAGAAACACCGTCTTTAAGGAGAAAGTGTCTTTCACCCAGACCCAGATTTATGCTCTGTACTAACATTTCTGCAAAGTGTTGGAGATAACATACAGTTAGAAGTGCTGGTCTCCAGATGTTGCTGGAAAGCAATGTCCTTTCAACCTGTCTCCATTTTCCATGGCTATTGCTGATCCATGGAAAGTTTTTAGAAAGCTCCGTAGTATCCTGGGTTGTCAGTATTCCTTGTCTCCTGAAAGTCATGGGCACCACCTAAAGCTTTGACAAGCTAATGATGAACATTAAGTTATGTTCACAACATTCCTGCACAGGCTTTTCACGGTGGGATATGGAGAAAAGTATGGTTTAGTGCATAGATTGAACAAGTAAGACATGGGGCTCTCCTTGAGTAAAGTCAAGTCTAACAGCAAAGAAAGCAATTCTGACTCATCTAGTAGAGCTGGCCGAAAGGCTGAGAGGGTTCATCAGTATTGGTGGGTAGTTCCTTGCTCGTAGTGCTACAGCTGCCAACTACCTTCTCCAGCCGTAATACACTGCACAAAATTCTTGTGCCTCCACTAGTGGGCTCCGTGTATGAAACCCCAGAGCTACTGAATTTTGAATTTCAGCTCTAAGTGTAGGACTGTGAAGAGGGCAGGAGGGTCAAATCTTTTGATGCAAAGTATTGCAGCACCTGACTTCCAGGGGTCTGGCCAGGCATGGGAACATTCAGCATCCAGGTGAGGTATATTAGGAGCACCACACGTTGCCTGGGAAGACCCAGACCCCTAATGGGAGAAGGAGAAGGCATTGCTATCCACTTTCCTCACCCAATAACTCAATACATGGGGCAGTCATCTAGCTAAAGGGAGATTTGACTCTGCCTGAAGGGGTTTGGAGCCACATTCTCCATTAAGCAAAGTAGTCAGCTACACAGGTCAATTAAATTGCATGTACAACACAAAACAGGGTGAATTTAGGTCAGGGCTGGACAGGAGATCATAGATCAGAACTTGAGACAAGAATGTCACTCCTATAGAGGGATAAATGTCTTCCTCCCTACCTGCTGCTGAAACATCTTAACTTTTTTTACTTGAGGGCATGATCTGAGTTAAGTGAACCTAGACATCCCTTCTTTTTTCTACTTTTCTAAACCACTGTCCCAGTTTCCACCCCCCATAAATATGAATAACTTGGTTAGGAAAGATGGCAAAGATGAGGAGAGAAGCTTATTATCCTCCTCCCCAACAGTGATTTTTGATACCAGCTGCCACTGTGACATTGACACAGTGGGATCAAATATGATGAACCACAAGGTGCCACTTTAACTGTCACTTCAAATTCCTGGAGTCTTCATACATTTAGTCATGTTTATTTATAAGATAAATTTCCTGTTTCTATATTGGCACTGATTTTAAACTGCCTTCAACTAAGCATTGCCTGTCAGAATGTGTCTCTCTTTTCCTAAGTATGTATCATGGTGAATATCACATTCATAACCCAGAAAATTATTCTTTCCAGTCTATGGAACCAAACATCTATTGTAGTCTCATTTACTTACCAGCCCAATCAACAGCCCCGTCTTTTTTCCCTTTTCAATCTAGCAGATATTCCTTCATGTTGCTGTGAGCTAATTTCCAGATTTCCTTGAGTGATTTTCAAATCACCTGACCATCTGTTTCAAATTTAAGCATCCCAAGATGCAGTCAATCTAAATATGCAAGGTATGTTGTAAATTATGTTCAGAGCTACCCTTTAAATTATCTGGGTTTTTTTTGTTGATATTAACTATTCCATATGTAGGGCTATAATTGACTTTAAAACCTGTAACCACTTTATTATCTGGAAGAAAAAACTCAGTGTTGAAATAATGTAGATGAGAGCAGCAAACAAATCAATGCCTGAAGTAGACTCACAGACAGAGTAAGTCCAGAGGGATCAATTAATAGTACCTCACTCAGAATAGGTGAGATTGGTAACTGTGATATTCCAACTAGAGCTGTGGCACACGGGGGATAGCAAACAACAAACCATGTCCATGTTCCATAAGCAGCAGATCAGTTCAAAAGAAAGAATAAACCTTAACCTGGTGTTTGTGAGTAGGTTAGCTTCCGTTAGGTGTATTATATATGAATTAGGATCTTTGCTGAGCCAGATGATGTTAAGTGCCTTCCAGAACTTCCTGTCTAGGATGCTGAGGTCTTCAGTGGTCAGAAGTCATTATTTTCTAATGAATATTGAGTTTTTCCACACAAAGTGCTTAAGTTCAGCTTGGTTTTAAATGGACAAGTTTTAAAAGAGCAAAAGTCAGAATAGGTGTTTCTTCTGCCACAGAAGTGCAATGCATGGATTGACTGGGCCACAGAAAATAGGAGAAACAGATAGAAACTTTTCACTACAGAAGAAAGTACTGTAAGAAATTTTGCTCTGCTCTCTCAGCAGACCTCTATGAAGAGAATGAAGACACTAGTCTCCACAGCAGTTAATCTGGGGCCTTGCACAAAACCTAAAATTTACTTTGTATAACTAAAAGAGAACATCAGACCTATGTAAGGCTATCGTTAAGTGTCCCTTGACTCCAGGGCAGAGTTATCTAATGAGCGTTCAGACTGAAGCAACACAATTTCAAAAGCATTTATTTTTTTCTGTGAAGGCTGAGCTCTGCTGCATACAACTGTTTGTGTGCAGGACTGATGAATAAGAACTGCACTTATGGGTCCAGGGGGATCAAATAAGTGCCAAGTCAGCAGAGAAAGACCTGCTGAGTGTGTTTGCTCTGTAACCACCATTAAGAAAAACTCAGCTGCATAAGGTGCCAATCCAAGCCAGAAATGGGTTCTTCTAACAGTTTAGATGACGCTTTTAAGATGAACCGAACCATAGAATCATAAAATCACAGAATAGTTTGGGTTGGAAAGGACGTTAAAGATCATCTAGTTCCAACACCCCTGCCATGGGCAGGGACACCTTCAATTAGGTCAGGTTGCTTGAAGCCCCATCCAACCTGGCCTTCAATAATTCCAGGGATGGGGCATCCACAACCTCTCTGGGCAACCTGTTCCAGTGCCTCACCAACCTCACAGTAAAGAACTCCTTCCATACAAATCTAAATCTACCCTCTTTCAATTTAAAGCCATTACCCCTTGTCTTATCGCTACATGACCTTATAAAAAGTCCCTCTCCAGCTTTCTTGTAGGCCCCCTTCAGGTACTGGAAGGCTGCTAGAAGGTGTCCCTGGTCTCTTCTCTTCTCCAGGCTGAACAACCCCAGCTCTCTCAGCCTGTCTTCATAGGAGAGGTGCTCCAGCCCCCTGATCATCATTGTGGCCCTCCTTTGGACCCTCTCCAACAGGTCCATGTCCTTCTTACGTTTGGAGCCCTAGAGCTGAACACAGTACTCCAGGTGGGGTCTCATGAGAGCAGAGTAGAGGAGGAGAATCGCCTCCCTCAACCTGCTGATCACGCTTCTCTTGATGCAGCCCACGATACGGTTGGCTTTCTGGGCTGCAAGCACACATTGCCGGGTCATGTTGGGCTTCTCATCAACCAACACCCCCAACTCCTTCTCTTCAGGGCTGCTCTCATTCCACTCATCACCCAGCCTGTATTTGTGCTTGGGATTGCCCCGACCCATGTGCAGGACCTTGCCCTTGGCCTTGTTGAACTTAACAAGTTTCTCATGGGCCCACCTCTCAAGCCTGTCAAGATTCCTCTGGATGACATCCCTTCCCTCCAGCATGTTGACCACACCACACAGCTTGGTGTCATCGGCAAACTTGCTGCGGGTGCACTCAATCCCACTGTCCTTGTTGCCAACAAAGATGTTAAATAGCGCTGGTCCCAATACCGACCCCTGAGGAATGCCCCTTGTCACTGGTCTCTACTTGTACATCACAACTCTTTGAGTGTGACCATCCAGCCATGAAAGGAACAGGTACCTCTTCCTAGATCTATCACAACCCAAACAGTAAGCATGTAGTATGATCCTGACCCCACTGGAAGTCCACAGAAAACTCCAGTGTGTTTTAACAGGAACTTAAGGTTTTGTGTTAAGAAGTTGTCTGAGGTCTTCTGAAGTATTGGTCAGACTGTGTCAATCACAAAGAGACTTTTTAATCCTCTTCATATTCATCTGCATTTCATGTGAGTTGCTACAAGTATATGATATAGCACCTTTTACACAGGGCAAATCTCCTCACAATGCCAGAGGAAGGGTTGGTTTATTTCATAAAGATGGTTAGGATTAAGTAGGTAGTGTAGACCTAAAATCCATAGTGCTCTACCTACTAATTTCTGTAAGGTGAAAGTGTGGGACATTTTATCTTTCCCTGGGCCTTCAATATATGTTCTTCAACCCAATGTACTGGCATTGTAGTAAAGTGATTCCTAACAATAGCACATCAAAACACAAGACAAACTTGTTAAAACTTTGCCATTAAATAAACTGTGGTATTTTAACCTTAATTTAATTTGGTATTAAGCTGCAGTTCACTCAGCCTGGTCTCTATGGACTTAAATAAAACACATTGAGTTCCCCTGCTGTAACATACCTTTGATGTCCTTATTCCCTCTTCAAAGCTCTGTCAGGTCCCTTCAACCCTTACCTACTGCTCTCTCGGCAAGAGTTAACATGTGCTGAAGTTGATTCCCAATAATACATGTGCAGATTGTCTACCTTACACACAAAAACTGGTTGCCAAGACAGACCAAACAAGAATGAGACCTATTAGCTTGCCCTGAATCTTCTCCCTCAGTGTGGTGCTAACTGCTTTCGTATGGATGTGCTGATCTTCAAAAAGAATGGCTGATCATGTAAGAACTGGAATATCTTTGTAACTTGACTCCTTTGGCAAGAAGGGTTGGAATTGGCTACTAGATTCATAAGTTATTGCTAGTAGAGGAGAGGGAATCATTAGACAGACAGGTGGACAGACGGAGAAACAGATGGAGAAACTGTGATCCTTGGGCAAGCAAGTCAAAATTTTACTTTAGTTTTATTTTTTATAAAAATTTCTTTAGCAAGAATTGCACTTCCTGATGCTTTTCATTTGTTAATAATACCAGCCAGCAAGACATTCCAGGGTTTCACGGATGGATGGAGACCTCAATACACTCTGCATGGGCTGAATGAAGCAGAACAGAAATTGGCAAAAACAGGTTATTATGGTTGTTATTTAATATTAATAATAGAGTGATACTCTGAGACTCTTACCAAGTTTATACTGCAGTAGTTTTTCAGCTTAGTCCTTTTTCAGCAAGTTTAAGCTCTGCAGTTCTGATCTTACTGTCTAAATAAGGCTCTGAAAAGTCTGTGATTTAAAGAAAGTTTAGGCAAGAAATGAAGATTAATCTTGTACACAGCTTTCAGCCAGTATCAGTTTCCATTTCAGGCTTTTCAGGTGTGAGGACACAAGCAAATCATCACACGAATTAACATAATTTTGGCATTGATGGGAGGCTACTGACAGTAAGTTTGAAACCAGACTTCCAAGGATCTTAGAAAGGAGCAGAAGGAGACGAATATGTAGAAAATATTTTTGGGAATTGTCCAATTCTCTAAAGCAAGAGCAGAGAGAAGGTGGCACATTGTGGGAGTTGGTTATGTGCCAGAGGCGAATGGTGCTGTTCTCTAGGACATCAAGTATGTGCTTTGGGTAGCTGCATCTCAGCCCTGGATGTACCTATGTCTGGGATGCCAAGTTAGTTTTAACAGCTAAAACTGCTTTAAATATTTCATAAAAGGGACAATTCCACACAAACTGGGCATGCAAGGAGTATAACTTGAGTTGTTTTATTATTTAGGAACTTCAATAAAGGGAAACAGAAGCTTCTGCACGCCACTGAAGAGCAAGTCCAAGCCAACAATCTTTGTTCCTTTTTCTCTGATCTCATTGCTTGAAGACCTCTTCCAAGGTCATCAAACTCATGGCCCCTAGAGCATGGATTTTTAAGGTATTTCTGCATTAGACACCCTCCTAATTACAGCTGCTTGACCATATTGACGCTTCCTGACAAATTTATGTGTAAATCTTAGAAGTGGCATATTCTTCATTCTGCCATATTTCTGAAGACATTTATGTTCTGAAAACAGTTTTAGATTTGAGTTAAAGTTAGGGGAGAAATGTTCTTCAGTAAGAAAAATGACGACTTCAAAACAATGTTTTGTTTATATTCAGTCCTTTCTTCATGAGATTTACTTGTGCTTGTTTAACTTTCATTCCTTGTAGACTCAATTTCAAAGAACAATGATAGCTTAATATTTAAAGTGAATTCAGAAGAGTGGTGCAGGAGTGGGGAAGAGATCTGGGCTGAGAAGAAGAGTTCTGTCTTCCTGACTTTTTAACTCAGTAAATTGAAAAGCTTGTTTTGTTTTTGTCATCTTTCAAATGAAACTGGAGCTGCCGAGTTTTTATTTCAGTGAAAGACTAAACAACACTGCATTCATGCTTGAAAAAGGGTTTCTACTGTACTTTGAATCACTTGTTGCCTTTTATTTTCCCACAGGAGAGCAGATAAAATACTTGGTGCTGACATCCCTTGTGCGTGTCCTCTTCTCTGTTTTGAAAGTTTACTGTTCCATTTTGATGCTTCATAACACTTTAAGCACACATACACCTTTCTCTCTAGACTGAACTTCTTTCTAGACAGTAGACTCCATAGTCTAATTTTTCAAACTTTATACAAGAGTTGCTTCATAGAAGAAGTTGTTTTGGGAAATGTTTAGGGACACACACAGCTGTCAGAGTGACATTTTCATGTCTTGATTGTATTGTTTTCTAGATATTCTCCATGAGTTTAGACATCTTTTTTGTACTCATGTTCTCTTCATAAAATTTAAGCCAGGATAGGCTGAGGTCAGAATAGAGTTGCTAAGATTAATATATCTACTACCAATCTGGATTAGAAAATAAATGGAAATATTTTCAGATATTCTGACTTTCTGTGGCTTTTGTTAATTTTGTTCTTTCTTGTGAAATTTAGCTTGAGTTGTAAGCACATTGTTGGCTGCTCACCCAAGTACGTATGGTTTTGCTAACACTATCTCCTGTCCTTGGGATGGAATATACCTTTGGCACGGATGAAGGATTTTTCTTCAGTAACAGTTTTTGAGGAGTTCCAGAATCCCCTATTATGAATATGCATTTTTTTCCACCAGCATGTCTTCCATCACAGTAAGCCCAAATGAACTGTAGTCTCCCATATCCATTAAAGGAGTGGTCCTTTTGACCACTATTTTTTATAGGCAGTTCTAAAACCTTTACAACTCTGGCTACTAGAAATTGAAATACCAACAAAAATATTCTCAGAAATTAAAAACAGAAATTAGTTTTTTTAAGACCTGCTTTCATGCCCGGTTTTATTTTATGACAAGAATGTTCTGCCTTTTTTATTTCATCTATGAAACTGGTTTTGATAGTGTGTCAGCTTTTGGTACTTGAAGTTATACTAAAACACTTTCATTCATCCAAAAATAGGAACTTTTAAATAAAAAAAAATATGTTAGAATAAAAATAAAAGTTGACTTTCTTGGCAAAGTCATATTTATCATTAGACAGCGTGTAAGGGAAAAATAAGCCATTAACTATTCTTAAATAGATATCCTCAGAAATGCAAATATCAGATTTTTATTTCTATATTTATCAGTTTGTAGTTGTAACTGTCCAATGTTCGTATAAAGACTAAGATGCCAGTATCAGTTGGACTGTGTATTTAACCATTGCAGTATGTAGCACATCAAACTTAAATCATTCCCTGAAAGTGGAACAGGGATTTAAAGAACAAGGAAAAGGGTGTGCATGGGGTCAAATAACTTACCCTCAGGCACACACGAGGTTTGTGTCACAGCTTTGAATCGAGCCTGGTTCTGCATGCCAATCGTGTCCTTCACTCATAGCACTTTGAGTCTGCATTTATACCAGCCATTACACATTCAAATAAATGCAGTGTGAGGTCCCATATATACATTCGATTCTCACATTGCATATTCAGAGAAACACACGTTTATTATTAATGTTGATAATGAGATATTAAGCTGTCACAGGGGATTGTGATGAGCAGCATCAAGGCAAGTCTATTGCTAGCATCCACAGTGGAATTTCTGCCAAGGAAATGTAATAAGGAAGATTGGGGAAAAAAAGAAAAGAAGCAACAGCACATGGTAGTGTGAAGGGTGTGTGGGCTGGGAACGCTATCTTGGGAGATCAACAGTTCTGCTTGCAGAGATGCGAAGTTTAGCCTGTCATTTATTTTTTTGGTAGATTTCTTTTTGAAATGAATATCATGCTTATTATAGGTGCCAAACTGACAGCCCTTAAGATTGAAGTTCCCTCTTACAAAATCAGGTGTAGCAAGCAGCAGCAACGGCAGCTTTTTCACACATGCCTGTCAATAAATCTTGACCTTGGCCAGGCAAGGATGAAAAAATAGTTAAAATTCATCTTTCCTCTCTATACTTTGCCTGGTAGCAAGGGGACTTTTACTGACACTTGTGTGGTTTTTACTTTGACTTTGGAAGCGAAATGGGATCAACACATTTGTTTTGGGTCACTAACAAGCCCTAAAGAGGAGTAACATTTGATTGCCTTTATCTCATCTTATTATTGATAAGTGACGCCATCTTTAACACCAACCTTGTACCACCACCATTTACTAGGTAATAATTAAGTTCCTAAGGGTCTTAAATGCCTCATAAGGAAGAATCTTGCAGAAAAAGCTGAATGAAACAAAATTCTTGAAGGCCCAAATACATTCCAGTGAATATACCACAGTCCATGTAGCTTTTTTCCCCCCATCCCTTAATGCTCTTCTTTCTCTTGCTTCTTCTAAAAATATTGCTTCCAGTCCCTCAATTCTATGAAAACTGTCTGCTAAACTCCTGCTGGTTTGCCTTTCTGTGGGGTAGCTGAATTGTCTGGTTTTCAGGTGTAGTTCGTTCAGTTCATAATAGAAAACAAGGCAGGAGAAAACCTCCAGAACTCATTTCCTACCTCTGTTCTGTGGAAGTATTCTATCTATCTAGTCTATTCCTGATGGATACTTGTCTAAGATGTTCTCAAAAGCTTCCAAAGAATGAAGTGTCTTTATTGCAAGAATGACCTTCCATACAACACTGTACCATCTAATATAGCCAGTAGACTAGGCAAGACAGGCAACCTTAATAGTGTGAGTGCTATCAAATAATGTCCTGACTAACCTATGCAGCATTAGTTAAAATAGTTCCTCCTGTTTTATTGAAACTGGGATTGTTAGTCCCCTAAGAAAATGAAGTCCTAACTTTCAGTTATGTTTTATTGGGGTTTTATCTATATAAGTACCTATACCCTAATTTAAATCTTTACTTGTCCCACAAAGATATGAAGACATAGCAGCATGTGAAGACAGAGGCTGAGACTAGACATGGGTTAGACTCAGGAAAGAAGCAGGAATGAGGATAGTGATGATCTTTTTAATTCCCTAGGTAACACTCGTAAAAAGGGAACATGATATTGATTCATTTGTCATCTCTGCCTCATTCATCAAGTACGTGCTGACCTATGAAGAAACTTAGATGCACCCAACTTAGCATTGAAAGGGACTTTTGGACATAGTGGATCTCAAAGCTAAGGACGTGATTCTCCTGTTTCATGGGACCTGGAGGTCAAAGGCTATATTGAAATTCAAGAACTTGTGAAAGGCCAGATGAAATCTGCCTTCCCTGTGCTGTGAGTTACTGTTCTTTATCCTGTGCCAGTGACTCTTTACTTCTGTAGCCTCCTAGAAGATGGAGGACAGCACATCGACCACAAATCTCTTCCAAGCCACAATCTCTTCCACTGCTTCAATGAATTACAGCAGCAAACAATCTTGCCTATTCTCCTCTAGAAACCAACACTGGCAGAAATTGGGTCATTAGCAAAATCTACAGAACACAAATCTGTGGAACAGGAGCATTCTTGCAAAGGGTGCAGACCACAGAGCAATCAAATGCCAAAAATCAGAGCTAGCTGTCTCAGTACAAAACTAATTTCTTCATGCAGGTTTTACCACAAAATAGATGAAGTCAGTGACAACCTCTTGATAGCCACCTGAGAGAACCTGTGTGGAGGTATGGATGATGGAAGGGGATGATCAGAACGCTGAGGGGCTCTGTGTACAGTGTTAAATGTTTCTTCTGATTGCGACATTGTAAATGTCGCCAGATTAGAAATGGTGGCATGGGAACAGGTACTGGACAGTCACTCTGCCTTTCAGTTCTTCAGGCTTTATTGGTCAGAGAAAATGCTAAATTTATGTTTTGAAATGTATACAGAGATTTCTCTGGAATAAGTATCTTGGACTTGCATGTTACATTTTTAGGTAAAAGAAAAAAGAAGCAAAATACAAAATTGTCAACCCCCAAAACTCTTCCTAAACTCACATTGTGATGTATTGCCCTGGGAAAGCCTGCCAGACTGTTTAACACCTTTATTGCTTGATCCTGGGAGCTCAATTTGTTATTTACCGTTCCTTCTCCAGTCACTGGTCATGACCACATATCTGCTTATATTATTCCTAGCAGGTTCCGCAGCACACATTGGTTCAAAAATCAATCAATTCCTAGACCCATCATTTCTGTCCCGCTTTTGGGCTACATGTCTCAAGTGCTAATCTCCCAGTGGCGGTCTAATGATGATTACAGTAGTACCTGCTTCTGAAACATGAGGAAAGAAAGGCTTGCCTCATGTTTCTTCAGCCAAAGCACTTTAAGTAATTGATGGTATGGATGAATAAATACATATATCTCTCCAACAGTACAGAAGTTCCCTGTTGTACATTTATTTATGTTCTGTAAATTTTCACATGGTTTCACCATTCCTCTGGGAAGATGGTTCTTCAAAACATCAATTCATCAGGGTTGGTTTGAATTACCCTCATTTTATACTACCTTGAGCTTAATTTCATCCTATTACTTATACTTTTACGTGATATTCTAAACTGTTCTCATCTTCTTCTTGCTTATTTCCCTCTATATTGCATAATTAGCCAAGATACAGATTTTTAGTTTTATTCATCTGTCATATTGTTCATTTATTTCTCAAAGTTTTTAACATATGCTTTGGGTAACTCTTTTGATGATATTTTTTTCACACTTATATGTGAAGTCATATCCCAGAAGTACAAAAAATGTCGTTTACCTAAGCACTGGCTTATTTTTCTGCCATATCTCATTGCAAGCTACTGTGCAGTTTCTTGTCATCTTTCTTAGAATTGTACTTTCCAAGTTGTTCTTCTTTCATGGAGTATTGAATAGTTATATTATTGATTTTGCTAATTTGCAGTTCCTGTTTTGTTCTATTTTCCTATCCATGTTTTCCAAATCTCTTAATTCAGGTAATTTTGATCCATTTTCCCATTTTCTCTGGTGTTCACAGCTCATTTACTGCTTTGTCAGGCTACCAGTGTGCTAAGTTTTGTAAACTTAAATGAAAGGAAGGCCTTACTTTAAAGGAGATGCATTGTAGGTTCATAGCGAAAAAAATAATCTGGAAGATAAATACTCAAACAGGGAAAGAGAAGTTAGAAGTGAAGACAGATGAGTGTGGGTCACATATTCTGCTACTTAGAGGTATTCTTGATTTCACATCCTCAGTTAGAGTTGAAGATGCAGCTGAGATTTTTTAGAGTTTACTGTTTAATGACTTAAAGGTTGATCAGTTCTGATTGTAAGGTTGGCTGTGCACTATTTTAGATACTCCACAGGAATATTGCGTTCTTAGGAGATAATCATTTTTGTGCTGTCTCATTGAGGGCCCTCTGATGTGATCAAAAACACAGCATGAGTGTCCTGGTTTTAGCTGGGATAGAGTTAATTGTGTTCCTAGTAGCTGGTACAGTGCTATGTTTTGAGTTCAGTATGAGAAGAATGTTGA
>JANHGO010000063.1:10196846-10226169 GCA_024606505.1 Aquila spilogaster | reverse complement strand
GATAGGGCGCCAAGGGAAGGTGTATAGCAGCAACAGCTTTCAGGGCTGGGCCCTTCCTTGTGGGAGCAGGAGCCGGAGTTCAAGGTCAGGCTGAACAGGGCTCTGAGCAAGAAGATCGAGCTCTAGGTGTTCTTTGTTTATTGCAGGGTAGCTGGACTAGATGACTTCTAAAGGTCCCTTCCAAGCCAAACAATTTTATGATTCTAGTCTATGAATAAGGAAGTTATTTTCAAAAGAGTAATTATCTCTGAAGTGGTTGACCACAGCATCGCACAGTGTGCGCTACTTGCTTTCCAATGGCTTACTTTTTCTTCCAACATCCAAACCAGGAGCCTGTCTGTGGCCTCAGCAGTGTTGTGCTGCGTGGTTAAAACATCAAGACATGAGCCTTCACAATTGTAATGCTGCAGATCCACAGTGTCTGTGTTATTGTCACCACCACCCCTAAAATCTCTGTTGAGTCAAATCAGGAGAAAAACTAAATGATTTGTAAACTTCTGCAAAGGCCATCTAAAAATATGCCACCAGGAGAGAGTAAGTGTGACCTCTTTGTGTCCCCTGGAATGGATTCATCCCTGCACCCCTCTCATAGACCCCCAGCTCAGCTCAGGACTTCCTTTTTCCCAGTGATTGGGAAGTGTCATCAGTACCGATGTGCCATGGATCAGAATAGATCAATACAGTCCTTGTCTGCCACATTTGTGTTAAAGCCACCTTTTTGACAACTTTATCTGTGAAAAATTCAAAGAGCCAAGATAAGCACATATGAGGGCTGCTCCACTAGCAACATATCCTATTTTATTGTTGGCCCACGGCGTCAGAGGATGATGTTGGTGGGATGGCAGTGGAGGATGAACCTTCCTGCCTATATTCCATCAGATTTTGTTGCCATGTGGCAGATGGCAGCACAGGGGCAGTCTGATAAAATGGTGTCTAACATGGAAGTGCATTTGAAGCAAAGGTATGGAACTGAAAATTCCTCCATGCAGAAAAAGTTGCATCCATTGACATTCACTGGTGTTTGCTAAATGTTTATGGAGACCAAACAGTGGATGTAAGCACAGTGAGGTGATAGGTCAGCAATGGCAACAGTGACTGTGGTGCAGATTATTACAAGCATAACATGCAAGCTCTTGTTCATTGCTGATGAAAATTGATAGCTAATGGTGGTGACTACCTTGAAAAATAGTGCTTTGTAGCTGAGGGTTTTCTCCACCAAATCATGTTATTGTTCTCTTTCTAACTGTTGTAGTTTCCATGGAAATAAATAGGAGGCATTAGTTTTGGTGCAACCTACTGGACAGGACCTGATGAAAAGGAGATGGCATGAGGGAAGAGATGGGTTTATTAGTCCTAGGGAAGGATTGGCACTTGTCAAACATCAGATAACCAGGGCTCATCACTACAAACATAACCTCCCAGGAAGGGTGAAGAAAAAGCAACCTCTCCTCTTCCTCCTTGTGCACAGTGCCGGACTGCAGCACCTGATTTCCAAGAGAAAAGGCCACTTCTGGCATTGACATTCTGCAGCAACCCGAGACCCCTCAGTACTGTCCTGAAAGAGGAGGGGAGGAAGGAACTTGCCATTCCAAAAGGGCCAGAGCTGCCAAAAAGGTCCAAGGAAAGCTGACTGTACATTGAGGAAACGCAGGGAGAGAGGATCCCTGCTCCTTGCTGGGATTAAAACCAAACACCTTCCAAAACTTTATGGGAGGAGGACCACGGAACTTTTTGATGCATTGACACAGATGTCAAGTTGCTAATGAAGACACTGCAATATGGGGCTGATTTTGGATGCTTGTGTGACGTAACATCCGTAAGTACCGCTGGTCTCAATTCAGCCTCACACAGGGTTTTTATCAGCACTTTTCCTTCATAGATCTTGGAGGGCTTCACAGAGGAGAGAGCTATAAATAAGACAGACAGGAGTGGGGAATAGGTTGGGGCTTTTAAAAGGCAACGTGTTGTTTCTTTAAGTGGTTCTGTAGACAAAAACTCTGTATGAAGTCTCATTTTACCAAAAATAAAATATTTTGCAATGGCACGCTGTGCCAAATGACTCCTGCTTATCCCACATAGATATTTACATTGTTAAGGCAAAATTTAGTCGTGCTGCGTGCAAAGTGTCTGTAGTGAGGCTTTTGGAAGATACAAAAAGCAGAGCATTTAATGTTCGATTTTAACATAGTGCATGCATGTTTTAGGCACATTTTAGATTGAACAGATCGAAGTCTTTCCTTCCTAAATGCCAAAACCCAGCAATGTTTGTGTAACCATGCAGTTTGACCTGTCTGTTTTACAAGTTCTTAAGGGGGTTATTATAGGCAGCTTTCAAATTAAGCTGGCTGGAACAGTTGATGCTCCCTTCCCTGGTTTTCAAAGCCCATGCAGAGCCCCTACTGTGTGACTGACACTCCTGTTCAGATGGAAGCATTTGGGTTTGATCACCAGGTGGAGAGGGAAGGGGCATGACCCTGGTCCTGGCTCTGCCACACCTCCATCCTTCCCCTCTGCAGAGTTGGGACCTATATTTCCTCATCCTCTGAAGTGTCTCAAAGCTTAATTAATCTTGCACATTGCAACCAAAAAGATCAGCATGGGGAAGGCCCCATCAGTTTAAGCACTGTTAGTTCTACCTGTGTGGGCCCATTTGACCAATGAAGCTACGCCATGCTGCAAACTCATCCAGCTTGGGACAGCCTCTGATACTTCCTCTGAGTCTGAAATAACATTGTTATATAACCAGGAGGCAGCCATAGGGCAGTGTCTCCATAGTGCAGCAGTCCTTTCACCCAACAGTGACCTTGTAACTGGATAATAAAAGCCATATTCCACTCTGATTGCACCTGTGCTGACACTATTTACATTGCAATAGCACCTAGAGGCCCCATTACATAAGGCACAGTAAAACTGTCTTGATCTGGAATAGACTGAAAGTAGGAGGGGAAGCAGTAACAGAAGCAAAAATGTTTGTGTCAAGGTCATATATCAGATAAGTGGCTCTGGCAGGAGCAAAGCTCAGGTCTCCTAAGTCCCAGTGCAATGTCCTGCAAGCAATGGCTTGTAGGGAAAAAAGGACATATTTACCCCCAAGACTGTAAACACAAATATAAAATGTTAGGAGATCACAGCATCTGTAGCACAGTTTGCCCTTTGTTTGTTCTTAAGTAAGTGCCTTTTTGTTATTGTGGTTTTTTTTTTAGACATTTTAATATTTAAGCAAAAGAATAAGCTGCAATTAAATTGTCAGTGCCTTCATCTGACAACTGAAGTACATCATGATTTTCCTAATAACAGACCCCCAAGGATCAATGTTTTTCTTTCGGACTATTCTTTGTTTGAAAAGTTAATTGGTCCTGGAGTAATCCTTGTTGGTTTTGCAGTGGCCTTTTTTAGCTCATGAAACTTCAAGTCACATCATCCTCTTTCCTGTCCCGTGTGTTCCTGTGTCACCATCAGCTCTGCTCTGATTTGATCTAGCCAGATGGTATCTCACAAGATGCTGGACATGAATATTTCATATGGTTTAGAAACTGTTTTTCCTCACTCTTCACTGGTAAAATGTGTTGATTTAAGACTTCTCACAACTCGAGATACTTCATGGCACAGTGCCATAACTCAGGCCAAAGAAAGCTGAGCATTGTTGTCATCTCATAACGTGGGAAGCTGAGAATGTTTTGGACCACTGGAAAAATTGAGCTGAAATTTTCCATTGAGAGAGGGGAAAAAAAAAAGCATTTTTTAGGCAGCAGCCTTCCAGTTTAGCTGTACTTAGGTTACATTTTCTAGACATTATGTGGAAAGTCAGAGGCAATAGATCAATGCAATTTTTGATCCACTGAGTGAGCAGCCAAGTTAATCTCACTTCTCCAACCACTCTGTTTTCATCCAAAGTTGCTTTTATTTCATTTTAGGCCGTTTGTAACACTGTTGTCTTCTCTACAGAATCAAAGTTGCTGTATCCTGTGATATAAATCCATTAACACTCACCTGCCGTTATCATTTTTCACTCAAACTTTGCTTTTGCTCCTCTTTGGAGACATCAGTGGTTTCTTTTGTCTGCTGTTGTTTGCAGCAGATAATCAATATCAAGTTGCAAGGGTTTCTCTGAAATACTCAAGCTTGCAAAACTGGCTTGTTTGGTTTCTTCAGCTGCACGTGAAAACTTTTGTTCCAGCTGTAAGCTTTCCCTGGGATGATTTAGCTCCAGATCAAGACACACAGAGCTTCTTTCAGTTGCCCTCACATAGACCTTCTGCACTATTTAGGGTGTCCTAGAGGACATCCTCTGCCTAATCTCCAGCTCCTGCTTCAGAAGGTCACAAGTCCACTGTAGATCCTGTATAATTTCCACCTGTCACATAAATACATCTCAGATATGCTGGGGCATCTCCAGTGACACTTGACAAGTGTCAGTTCATTAAATATAAATGTCTGTGTTTGAGATGGCCGTCTAAATTCTCATTAGAGTAAATGGAGATCCACTTGGTGGAGCACAGAAAGCATCCCATTGACTGGACCTTAAGTGACCATTTTAAGGTATATAATCATTGTCCTCCTCTGACTTTCAGATGAGACAGTTTTCTGGGCAGGAGAATTGTCTTGCTCTTAAATAAGCATGCTAGCAGCATTAAACACCCTCTGCACACCAGATGACACAGTCATGCACAGAAAGAGCCATTCACCAAGAGGATGGGGACTCATTTGAATTGGAAGGGACCTTTAAAGGTCACCTAGTCCAACTCGCCTGCAGTGAACAGGGACACCCACAGCTAGATCAGGTTGCTCAGAGCCCCATCCAGACTCAGCTTTAGTATCTACAGGGATGGGGCATCCACCATCTCTCTGGGCAACCTGTTGCAGTGCCTCACCACCATTATCGTAAAAACTTTTTCCTTACATCCAGTCTAAATCCTCTTTGTTAACCCAGCTGTGCTGTTTCCCTGTCCCCTAACACATGCATTGCAATCTCCTGGAGCCTTTACATGTCCATTCAAAGAAGTGAGCAGTTGTAGCACCTCCAGCCACAGTTTATATCAATGTACATCTTCTCTTGTTTAATTTATTGTCTCCATCATATGATACTCAGGTTAGGTACACACTCCGCACAGAATCTGGTAGGTATAGATTCCTGTGTAATATCAATTTGCAGGTAAGTAACATCAAGCTCTCTTCAGGAAGACATGGGAGGCAAGCAGTGGATGGTGATGAGAAGAGCTGTGAGCTGAAATCAGAAATCCAGGATGCTAAGGAAAATCACGCAGGTAGTAACACAGTACAGCAGAGAAGAATTAAGGAGGTAGAACAAGATGGATGGGAGAGCATAGAGATAAAGGAAAAAGGAAATAACAGGGATGCTGTTGAAAAAGTGGTGTAAGATGGTGCTGGGTGGAATAGAGGATAAAACATGGAAGAAGGCATCAATCCTATTGTAATGCACAAGGGTGTCTCCTCAAGATACCAGGGGAAGAGAGAAAGAACAGTATTGAGATTAACAAGAACTGAGAAGCAAAAGAAAGCATCTAGGCTGTACTTAGTAAAGCAACAGCCATGTAATTCTGCCCTGATGGCAAAGTGGCACTGTGTGCAGCATCTCTGCCCTCCAGTGCATCAGCCCCACAGGGTCAGTGCTATTTCAAATGGTTCATCACCAGTCAGGCTATGTCAGAAAAATAACTTAGATGCCCCACACCCGCTGCTGCTATTCAGAAGCCCTAGGACATGCCTAATCGGCTGTCTGGAGATCTTCTGGACTAATTTTCCTGATCTGACTTATGCCATTTGTTTTTACCCCAGAATTGGCTTTTCACTTAAATGGTTTTCCCCAGTGTTCTCCTCCCCACTGTATTTACAGAAAGCAGTCATGTACCCTTGCAGCTGTATTCTGCCAGACTAAAGGAGTCATTATGAAACAAGACATGATACAATAGGCTCTCCATTCCCATGATCATTCAAAAGGCCTTTTCTTCCACCTAGAGCACACTGAGTTCATCTTCTCTGAACTTGCTTGGTTAGATTTGGTCACAGTTCTTCAGAGAGAGGCCAGATGGGGGGCAGCAGTTCCTTGGGACCACAGCTGTACCCAGTAGGTCTCACAAGATTTTAGAATAGAATGGATAGTTCAGTTGGAAAGGGCCTAGAAAAATCATCTAGTCCACCTGCCTAACCTCTTTAGGGCTAAGCAAAAGTTAAAGCATATTGATGAGGGCCTAATGCCTCTTGAACACTGGCAGGCGTGAGGCATCAACCATCTTTCTAGGAAATCTATTATAGTGTTTGACTTCCCTTACAGTAAAGAAACTTTTCTGGTTTTCAGATGCAACCATTCCTTCCCACAGAGGCCAGTCCCTGTAGATCCACTGTCTGATGGTGACTGTCTGATGGCTCCTTGTCACTTCCCGAAGGCACAGAAACACTTTGCACTAGACAAGTTGGATTCAAATCTCTACTTAAATTTTCAGCTCTCAGCTCCTGCTTAGATTTGGATCTGCTGCCTGTGTCCAAGCATCAAAGGCCCAGTGTGCATAGGACAATATGTTCTGCTCAGCTGAGCAGCATTACTGTGGTCTGCAGGCCCCTCCATGTCCACTGGCTCTCCAGTACTTGCAGGAATTGAGCAGTAGTTGATCAACTGTATCTTTGCTGCAAGGAGCAGCATGTTTTTGTTGTTTTGTTGTTTTGTTGTTTTATTTTTTTTCCCCTAAAAAGATGTGGTACCCCGGGTCATCTTCCTCTATGATTTCACCAACTTTCTTTGTACCACATTTATTTTTATTGGTGTTTTTCCTCAAGAGGCTCTAGCATTCAAAATGTTTATTTCAAACATGAGAGCTATTTCACAGTGACTGCCATTTTCTATTAAAAAAATGTTTCCTATTCTGCATTTTGTGTTCTCTATTCTGTTGCCCACATGTGTTGCAGCAGTGTGCAAACTTTTATGATGTTTCTTGGGTCCAACCAAGTGTTCAGAGCAAGACTCTAACAATTTGATGGAGTCTTTGGCCAACCAAGACTTGAAAACTCCCAAGCATGGAGAACCCACAGCCTCTCTGGGAAATCAGTTCCTGTCCCATATCATCTATCATTGAATCATTTGAGTTGGAAAAGACCTTTAAGGGTCATCTGTTCCAACTCACCTGCAGTCAACAGGGACACCTACAGTTAGATCAGGTTGCTCAGAGCCCCATCCAGCCTGACCTTGAGTGTCTCCAGGGACAGGTATCCACTGTCTCTCTGGGGAACCTGTTCCAGTGCCTCACCGCTCTTATAACAAAAAACATTTTCCTTATATCCAGTCTGTATCTCCCCTCTTTTAGTTTGAAATGTTCTATAATAACAGACACTTGGGATGGGATGGAGATTGTGCTCAGCCTATCCCAGCCCCTCTCAGCTGCTCCTTCCTCATTCTCTTCGTACATGAAAACCTATGTGATGGGCCATTTGACTTTCATCAAAATTGCCCCTCAGCTCATCATGTGAGGCAGGTCAGACAGGATCTGCCCTTGAAAGTTTTCATTGATTGCTTCAGCAGTAGAGAGCGTGCAAAGAAAAATTAACTTAGAAAATCATTAATATTGAAGTCTTTCACACAGAACATCCACTTTTCTCTGTTTTAAAAATTGATTGTTCTAATTTGTCTTCTGATAAATACAAGCTTTTCACAGTCAACCTTCAGATCACGGTTTGGTGTGCTCACTTTGATTACAAGTGGATCTCCATTAAGGCTTTTGCTCCACTTTGTCCCATCACAGAGCATCACACCTGCCATCAGGTTGCCCTTGTCACATTTCCTCTTTCCTGCTACACATAGAACCATAGAATTGTTTGAGTAGGAAGTGACCCTTAGAGGCCATCTAGTCCAACTCCCCTACAATGAACAGGGACACCTACAGCTTGATCAGGTTGCTTAGAGCCCCAGCCAGCCTGACCTTGAATGTCTCCAGGGACGGGGCATCCACAAAATCTCTGGGCCACATGCGCCAGTGTCTTGTCACTCCTATTGTAAAAACTTCTTCCTTATATCCAGACTAAATCTCCCATTTATTTTGAAACCATTTCCCCTTGTCCCATCACAGCAGACACTGCTAAAGAGTCTGTCCCCTTCTTTCTTCTAGCCCCCCTTCACATACTGAAAGGCTGCTCTCAGGTCACCTCAGAGCCTTCTCTTCTTTAGGTGAACAGACCTAGCTTTCTCAGCATGTCCTTGTAGAAGAGGTGTTTTATCCCTTAGATAATTTTTGTGGCCCTCCTTTGGACATGTTCTAACAGGTCTGTGTCTCTCTTATACTGAGGACTCCACATCTGGACACAGTGCTACAGATGAGATCACACAAGTGCAGAGTAGAGAAGCAGGATCATCTCTCTTGACCTGCTGATCAGTCTTCTTTTGATGCAGCCTAGGATACAGTTAGTTTTCCAAGTTGCAAGAGCACATTGCTGGCTTATGTCCAGCTTGCCATCCACTAGTACCCCCAGGCCCTTTTTAATAGGGCTGTTCTCCATCCTTATATCCCCCAGCTTGTACTGCTAGCAGGGGTTGCCACGACCCAGTTGCAAGACCTTCCACTTAGATTTGTTTTATCTCATGAGGTTCACCTGGGGCCACTGCTCAAGCCTGCCTAGGTCTCTCGGGATGGCATCTCATCTCAGATGTGTGGAGTACTTCACACAGCTAGGTGTAATCGGCAAACTTGCTGAGGGTGTATTCAATCATGCTGTCAGTGTAATTGATGAAGATGTTAAAGAGCACTGCTCCCAGTACTGACCCCTGTGGGACACCACTAGTCACTAGTTGATGGAGCAGGTATGCAAGTAGTATTTGCCTGTATTCCTACAGTGGCAGGGGAGGACACTGAGACAACCAGGAAAACCCATCTTATAAACACATAGCTGAGAGGCTGGTGCAAATGCAAGAATTTTGGGTTCTTTGATCATTGGGCAGTCTACTTGGCACCTGGCCTGAGGTCTGCTGATGGGTCTCACCTGTTTCAAAGGGGCAAACCGATCCTTGTCCAGGAGCTGGCAGGGCTTGTAGACAGGGCTTTAAACTAGATATTAAGGGGGAAGGGGATAAAACCAGGCCCACTAGAGATGAGCCTGGAGGAGCAACAGTGGGATTAGGGGTGAGGTGAGGGGCTCAGCTGAAGTGTGTCTACACCAATGCACACAGCATGGGCAGCAAACAGGAAGAGCTGGAAGCCATTGTGCAGCAGGCAAACTATGACCTGTTTGCCATTATGGAAACATGGTGAGATCACTCCCATGACTGGAGTGCTGCAATGGATGACTACAAGCTCTTCAGAAAGGATAGGCAAGGAAGGAGGGGTGGTAGCGTGGCCCTCTATGTTAGAGAGTGCTTCGATGTTACTGAGCTTGTGGCTGGGGATGATAAGGTTGAATCCCTATGGGTAAAGATCAGGGGAAGGGCTGGCAAGGCAGACATTCTGGTGGGGGTCTGTTATAGACCGCCTAACCAGGATGAAGAGACAGATGAGGTGTTCTATGAGCAGCTGGCAGAAGCTGTGTGATCACCAGCCCTTGTCCTCATGGGGGACTTCAGCTTCCCTGACATATGCTGGGAATACAACACAGCACAGAAGAAGCAGTCGAGGAGGTTTCTAGACTGTATGGAAGATAACTTCCTTCTGCAGCTGGTGAGAGAGCCTACCAGGGGAGCTGCCCCGCTAGATCTGCTGTTCACAAACAGAGTAGGTCTGGTGGGTGATGTGGAAGCTGAGAGCTGTCTTGGCCAGAGTGACCGTGAAATGGTAGAGTTCTCGATTCTTTGTGGAACCAGGAGGGGGGACAGCAAAACTGCTACCTTGGACTTCTGGAGGGCAGACTTTGAATTGTACAGAAGACTACTGGGGGGGGTTCCCTGGAACTCAGAGGGTAAAGGGGTCCAGGACAGCTGGTTGCTCTTCAGGAAGGAAGTCTGAAAGGTGCAGGAGCAGGCTGTCTCACTGAGCCGCAAAATGAGCTGGCGGGGAAGAGGACCGGTGTGGATGAACAGGGAGCTTTTCTCGAGGCTCCAGGAGAAAAAGAGAATCTACCTCCTGTGAAAGAAGGGATGAGCAACTCAGAAAGAGTACAGATAAGGCGTTAAGATGTGTAGGGAGAAAATTAGAAAGAAAAAAGCCCAGCTTGAACTCAACTTGGCTGCTGGAGTAAAAGGGAAGAAGAAACTCTTTTACAAATATATCAACAGTAAGAGGAGGACCAAGGAGAATCTGCATTCTTTACTGGATGTGGCTGGGAACATGACCACTGAGGATAAGGAAAAGGCTGAGGTTCTCAATGTCTTCTTTACGTCTGTCTTTAAAAGTGAGACCAGTTTTCCAGTCTGACAGACTGACTGTGTAGAGGAAACAGACCTGGGGACATTGGTCCATGCTCAGCTGAACACCAGGCAGCAGTGTACCCAGGTGGCCAAGAAGGCCAATGGCATCCTGGCTTGTATCAGATACAGTGTTGCCAGCAGGAAAAGGGAAATAATTGTCCCTCTGTACTCAGCACTGGTGAGGCCGCACCTCAAATACTGTGTTCAGATTTGGGCCTCTCACTGCAAGAAAGACTCTGGGGCCCTGGAGCATGTCCAGAGAGGGCAACGAAGCTGATGAAGAGTGTGGAGCACAGGCCTTATGAGGAACGGCTGAGGGAGCTGGGATTGCTCAGTCTGGAGAAGAGGAGGCTCAGAGGAGACCTTATTGCTTTCTATGACTACCTGAAGGGAGGTTGTAGTGAGCTGGGGGTCAACCTCTGCTCTCGTGTAACTGGTGATAGGACTAGAGGGAATGGCCTCAAGTTGTGCCAGGGGAGATTCAGGCTGGATGTTAGGAAATACTGCTTTTCCAAAAGAGTGGTCAGGCACAGGAATGGGCTGCCCAGGGAGGTGGTGGAGTCACTGACCCTGGAGGTATTCAAGGAACGTTTAGACACTGTTGAGGAATATGGTTTAGTGAGAACTATTGGTGGTAGGTGGACAGTTGTACTGGATGGTCTCGTAGATCTTTTCCAACCTTGGTGATTCTATGATTCTGACATAAATAACATAGCATGCAGGAAAACATTCTGGAACAGCCATAGTGAAAGCTGACACAAACTGTACAAAATATCCAAACTCATGACCTGTAGGCACAGCTAACCAGGGCTGCAAAGGCAGAGCCCATGCCAGCAGCAGCAAGTGTGAGGATGTGTCAGTCATGCTAACAAGTGTGCATTGCTGCACTGGTCACCCAGAACATGAGTTTTAGAACGAAATTTTGCAAGTGGCTGGGATTTTGCTCATCTGTTACAGCATAGGACATTCTCATGACGAGTCTGGTTACACATCTTTCCTTGCACCCTCCTTCTTTCTTCTGACCTTAAGATGCTTTTTCTCAACTCCTTTCATGTTGGAATATATCCCAGGCAAATTCTCCTGAATTTGGCAAAACTAGCTCATGCAAATGATGGCTCAGTGTCAACTGGGTTTATTTTTATTCATGGGGAAGCTTGATGAAGATGTTGTGAAAAGGTGTGGACAGAAGGATCATTTCAACATATCTGAAAAACTGAATGTGATAGAACTAGATTAAAAGAGAGATGATAAACCTGGGCAGAAGTCAGGATTATTCTCAGAAGCCCTCCATGAAACATTAAATAACTGCAACAGTTTGAGAGATAATCAAATGGTCCTTTTCCTCCATTAGAAAGACACTCCACTATGTCGGGACCTTGTTGGAACTGCCTCTGTTACTCTTTACAGGATGAGAGGTAATGGACTTAAGTTGCACCAGGAAAGGTTCAGGTTAGATACTAGGAAAAATTTTATCTCAGAATAAATGGTGAAGTTTTGGAAAAGGCTGCCCAGGGAGGTGGCGGAGTCACTGTCCATGTGTCATGGTTTTGCGATTTTTTGTTATCGGTATTCCACATTATATCATCATGTTGTGCTCCGGTTCTGTGAACCATCCATAGTTTCGGGTATACTTGTCACAGAAGAGAATAAGAACTATGTACCGCAGAGGACTTTGTGTTACTTTGTGTTTTTCCTTTTTCCATTCAGAGGGAAAGATAAACCTGTTGGCAAGTAATGAGATCCCTCTCTTTTCCCTCTCTGCTCCACCCAGCAGCGTGTGTGCTCCCTAGCCGTCTTGCCTTCAGTTTTATAGTAAGGCCTTCAGTTTTTGGACCCTCTCTCTCTCTCATTTTATTTGATTTATTAGCTTCAATTCCAATTGTAGTGTATTATGCTGTGTTATTTTGCATTCCGATACCTTATTTAGTAAATTAGCTTTCCTCCTCAGATTGTTGCTGCTGTTTTGGTTTTAGGCCCATCTCCTTTCCCCTTTTCCCCTCTTCCCTTTCCCAGGTTGTGGGTCCGTGGGTTCCCCTGCCCCGTTTGTCATGGAACCAGGCCGAACCAGCCCATAAACCGCTGACACCATGGAGGTGTTCAAGAAACATGTAAATGTGGCACTGAAAGTCATGGTGTAGTGGGCATGGTATTGGTAGGTTGATGGTTGGACGAGATGATCTTAGAGATCTTTTCCAAACTTAATGATTTTATGATGTTATGATTCTTCTTTTTTTTATTTCCTCTACACTGCGGGATACCAAGAAGGAGTTTCTTATTTCTTTAAGTCACTTCTACCAGCTGAAATTGTCTGGAGCACCTCCCCTATGAGGATAGGCTGGGAGAGCTGGGGCTCTGCAGCCTGGAGAAGAGAAGGTTTCAGGGGGACCTTATAGCAGCCTTCCAGTACCCGAAGGGGGCCTACAGGAAAGCTGGAGAGGGACTTTTTATAAGGGCAGGATGCAACAGGATGAGGGGAAATGGTTTTAAACTGGAAGAGGGTAGATTTAGACTAGATATTAGGAAGAAATTCATTATTGTGAAGGGGGTGAGACACTGGAACAGATTGCCCAGTGAGGATGTGGATTCCCCCCTCCCTGGAAGCACTCAAGGCCAGGCTGGATGGGGCTTTGAGCAACGCGGTCTAGAGGAAGATGTCTGTGCCTATAGCAGTGGGGTGGAACTTGATGATCTTAAAGGTCCCTTCCAACCCAAATCATTCTATGATTCTATGATTATGACTCTATGAAATGGGATTAGTCCTATTTAACATTCTAGGATTCTATCAACTTCAGATGTGTAACAGAGAAGATGAAGCTTTTCAAAGCTCCTCACTATGAAAAATATAGCTGCTTTAATATATATGTTTTTAATCCCATTCTAATGAGCTCTGATTTTATTTAATGTTTGTATTGAAACATAGCTGAAAAGTATTTCATAATTTCTTTAAAGGAGAGTGGCACCGGGACTGAGGCAGGCTGATGTTTTGTGACAACACAAGACCCATATCTTCCCTTTCAGAGAATGTGGCCCAGCTGTGGCCCAGTTTATTTTTAACCCAAAGATCATTTTACGCTGAAG
The DNA here is from genome assembly GCA_024606505.1 of Aquila spilogaster. NCBI lineage: Eukaryota > Metazoa > Chordata > Aves > Accipitriformes > Accipitridae > Aquila > Aquila spilogaster. The sequence goes on along the minus strand of JANHGO010000063.1, from coordinate 10,212,752 downwards.
GAAATGATAGCTGTCTGACAAATCTGAGTCTGTGATCCTTCACTTCGTTTCCTTAACTGCCACCTAGAACACATTTCTGAAAAATTAAAAGTGTAACCGTCTTTTCAAGTTCTTAAATCTGTAGGTTATTTTTCTAATTTACTTTGGCAATGCTTGTTCTTCTAAGGAAACATTTGCATGATAGTACTAAAAAAGTGTGTAGAAATTGTAATTAAGAAAGACTTTTCCAGCAATTTTATGTGCTAGATGAAATAATTTTCCAGTAATAAAAGCCTTATTTGCTATCGGTAGCATGATTTAATCATAAGTTACTGAAAGGACACTGCGATCCAGACAGCCTTATGTTCGCTCTCAAGTATCTAGTCTGTGACACCAAGAACTTTTCAGTCTTTGCAATCTTATGAATAAATTCATGTTATTACATATGAATTAGTTATTGTTGAGACTTTTTATAGCATAATCATCAGTTTGGCATATACACTCTTTCCATTTCATTGGATCACAAGCAAATAATTTTTTTTTCTAAAACTAATTTCATTTCACAAAACTTTGTCTTGTTGACAATTCCATGCTTCTGCCTAAATCAGAATGATTTTTACTGACAGAGCATAATGATAATTATTAATAGGAGCAGTAATTGTGAACTGTAGAAATAATTATTATTTTCTTGCTTAATTGCCAGGAAGCCCGAAATCTCTAGAATGAGCAATTTCCCCAAGCACAGTTTTGGTTGGTGGCAGAGTATATTCAAGACTGAAGTAATTATACAAATATGTTTCTGTACTGTTTTTTATACTGGATTAAAAGTACAGGTTTGTAACACCCATCTGAATTCTTTTACACATTTTATAAATCAAGTGTTGTCCTTATCCTAATTTTCATCACCTTTAGTTATGTCAAAATTATGTCTTGTGTTAAAAAATATATTTGAGATTTTTTTTCTGATTTTTGAAAAAAATTCTGAGATGCACTTTAAAGTGGTCCTTTACATGGTACAGTAATACACCCCATCCTCAGTCCATCTTCTTCCCCAAGAATTGCACAAGTGGCACAGTGAGGCTTCCCCCTTCTCCAGTAGCGCACTGAGTAGCTCTGACCAGCTCCTGACCTTCACAGTTTGCTCTTTCATCCTCTCAGCAGAAATGAGCGAGGTGAATGATCTGTAGGTAAAGTGAAGGTGAAGCAAAGATGTGGACATTGCATGAAAGAGCTGATGCAGTTTGTGATGGTCCTTCATCAAGAGAATTGTCTCTAGGCAGTCATTTAGACATGAAGCTAATCCCATGTAGCTTCATGTATCTGAGTACTGCTACGCTGTTTTTGATACTGTGCCCAGATGTAAGCCCACAGATCAGTTGTGCTCCTTCTGCCTGGTGCACTGGAATATGAGTTTGACCAAGAGCTCCCATTCCTGTATCCATCCTGACAAGCCAGCTGGCATCCTCTATGGCATTAGCCAAGGTGCCAACAAATGTCAACAACAGTGGGATTTGGGTCTCAGCATGAGCCTGGGGCCTATGTCAGCATTAAATACAGACAAAATTATCTGAAATTCATGCTCAAAACCCATACTGAGTTCAGTTTGGTGAGGTGTTAGTATAGCAAAAGGACAGTTAACTTGATATTAAGCTGGTAAAGTTCTCACAGTATCAACCATCTGGGCCTCAGTGGCACAGATCATCCTCAGCACTTTGCCATCTGAGAGGCATCAGCTTTCATCTCATGTTGCTTGGGGTCATTTGTTTTTATTCTGTCCCTAGGTGGTGGCTCTGGGTGTCGGTGTCGTGCAAGTCTCTATAGTGTGGGATATCTGTTCTCTCTAGGCCATTGATTTTTCACTGTATTTTTTCATGGTAGCAGACAGATCTCAGTCATGTTGCATGAGTGTAATGCTCTTGTTTGATTTTGTTATTTTGTTGTTGTTGTTGCTCTTTTCCCATTTCAACAGTTCAACTGTTTAATTCTTTTTCTTCTGTTCTGTATCATTAATTTGTATAAATGTCTTCTTTATGTTTAGGAATGCTATCTAGTTCATAACATAGTTAGCTGGATATTTGACCTAAAAATTGCTAGAAAACAAATTCTAGACAGAGACCCTCTTTTGTCTTTTTTCAGGGGCTAAAGTATTCTCATGTGGTTGGGCTATGGAGGGTCAGAACAATTCCAAAACGTTGCAGCAGTGGGTTCTCGTGTGTGTTTCAGCACATGTGGTCTGAGCAACAGAGAAAGCTTCACAGGACCCAGACATCTGCATCTGTTCAGTCTTGATATCAAAGAACCCAGGTCAGAAACTAAGATTTCACAGAACTGAGTAAACCAGAGTGCTTCCAGGACTGCACATTTCAGTCATTAACAAAGCTGCAGTTTATGTAGGGTCTTTCATGTGCCAGCAGCAGATCAATAAAGAAATGATACGGGAACAAACCATGTGGTATGACTTTTCATATTTACAGCTTTTGTGCAGTGGCACAATTCATGTGGCTGAAGGAGAGTAAAGAAAGGATTAATGGGAACAAGATCTACATCATAGACTACATAGACTATAATAATAGCTCCAGTCATCCTTTAAACAACAGCTATTGAAATGGATTTTTTTTAATATGTCAGCTGGTCATTTTATATGTCAAATTATGGTTTCATAATTGAAATATCCACAGAGGAGAAAACCCTTAAGAGGAGCATGTGGATGCACAGCTGTTTTGGAAATAGCTATAAATAAAAACACCTTAATTCTTTTAGCTATAAATTTGAAAGAGGTCAAAGCTGCAGTGAAAATTTATAGGACAATAAGGAAAATACTCAAGATTATTAAAGGTGGGTGTCCGTTTTCTTAAGCTGTAGAGAAAAAAAGGCATAGAAACTTAGCAGTCAATATATTCTTTCACAGTGCTGAGTAAACAGTAAAAAAGAAAATGTAATTTGCTCACAGGCTATTTCATTGCAGAAGAGATCATGGAAAGGGTATATTTTTATTTAATTTATAAATATATGTGCATACATAGGAAAATTTACAGACTGCATTTCAAGTACTGATGAATGCGTACAAATGCCATGCATGTATTATAATGAATATCTTTTCAAGAGAATAAAAAGTTGATTTAGATGTTTTCAACAGATACAGTTCCATTTGTAATGTAAATAAAGCACTAATGTAAAAAGACATCAAACAATTGGTTGTTGGGACTTGAGAATATGAAGGTGCATGTGTTAGAGATAACCTCCTTAAGGAGAAGAAGCATCTTTCACTCAGTCCCATATTCACATCCTGTGCTGATATTTCTGCAAAGTCCTATAGATAATGTATAGTTAGAAGTTCCAGTCTTCAGATACGGCTGAAAAGCCATGTCCTTTCAGCTTATCTCCTTTCTGCATGGCTGCTGATGATTTACAGAAAGTTTTTAGAAAGTTCCTTAGTGTCTTGGGTCATCCATGTTCCTTGCCTCCTGAAAGTGATATGCAACAGCTAAGGTTTTAACAAGCTAATGCTGAATATTAATCTGTATTCATGATGTGCTTGCAGAGGATTTTTCTATGTAGGGTGTGAAGAAAAGTATGATCTAGTGCATAGACTGAGTGAGACATGCATCCCTCCTTGAGCAAAATGAAATCTATCAGTAAAGAAAGCAACTCTGACTCATCTGGTGGTGGTGGACAAAAGGGATCACCGGAATTAATGGGAAATTTCTGACAACTGATAACTACTATCTTCCCCAGCTCCAGTATGCTTCACAAAACTCTTGCGTGTCCACTAACGGTCGTCTTTGTCAGCTCAGCATCCAGGTAAAGTATATTAGCAGCCCCTCACATTGCTTGGGAAGACCCCTAATAGGAGAAAGAGAAATTGTTGCTCTTCCCTTTCTTTACCCAACAACTAAATGGCTGGAGCCCTCAGCTGGCTAAGAGAAGAGTTGACTTCCTGAAGTGATTTGAAGCCATATTACTTGTCACTCTAGAGAGCCATCTGCACAGGTCAGCTAAGCTGTGTTTACAATACAAAACAGGGTGATTTTTGGACAGAAGAACATAGATCAGAATTTGAAGGAGAAATGTCATCCCTAAGGATGGATAAATGTTATTTTCCTCCTCTTTACCTGCTGCTGAAACATCTTAACTTTTTTACTTGAGGGCATGATCTGAGTATAGTGAATCTAAGCATCTCTTCTTTTATCTGCTTCCTCCTTTCCAAAGCTGCTGTCCCAGTTTCCACCACCCATACATATGAATAACTTGGCTAGAAAAGATGTCAGGGATGAGGAAAGCTGCTTATTATCCTCTTCTCCACCAGTGATTCTTGATACCAGCTGCCACTGTGACATTGACACTGTGGGATCAAATATGATGAACCACAAGGTGCCACTTTAACTGTCACTTCACATTCCTGGAGTCTTCATACATTTAGTCATGTTTATTTATAAGATACATTTCCTGTTTCTATATTGGCACTGATTTTATACTGCCTGCAACTAAGCATCGCCTGTCAAAATGAATCTCTCTTTTCCTAAGTATATCATGGTGAATACCATTTTCATTACCCAGAAAATGATTGTTTCAGTCAGTGGAAGCAAATATCTATTGTATTCTCATTTACCCCCTGGTCCAATCAACAGCCTCATCGTTTTTCCCTTTTCAATCTAGCAGATATTCTTCCATGTGGCTCAGAGGTAATTTCCAGATTTCCTTGACTGATTTTCAAATCACCTGACCATCTGTTTCAGATTTAAGCATCTCAAGACATAGTCAATCTAGCTATGTAAGGTACGCTGTAAATTATGTTCAGAGCTACCCTTTAAATTATCTGTTGATCTTTTTTGTTTGTTTTGTTATTGTGGTTGTTAACTATTCCATATGTAGGGCTATAATTGACTTTAGAATCTGTAAACACTATTATCTGGAAGAAAAAGCTCAGTGTTGAAATAACGTAGATGATGGCAACTGATGAATCAATGCCTGAAGTAGACTCATAGACAGAGTAAGTACAGAGGGATTAGTTAATAGTATCTCACACAGAATTGTTAAGGTTGGTAATTGTGATATTCCAGCTGGAGCTATGTCACGCAGGGCTGATAAACAACAAACCATTTCCGTGTTCCATAAGAAGTAAATTAGTTCAAAAGAAAGAATAAACCTTGACTTGTTCATAAGCATGCATGTCTCTGTTAGGGATGTTATACACAAATTTGGAACGGTTTGAGTCTGAAACAGATGATCTCCTAGTGCCTCTTCTGGAATGACCTATCTAAGACATTGTAGATCTTGTTATTTTTTTCTTTAAGGTTCCTGAGATTGGGTGATTTAGACTTCTATTATTGCCCTCAGAAAGCATTATTTTCTAATGAATATTAAACTTTATCCAAGTGCATAAGCTCAGTTGGTTTTAAATGAAAAGTTTAATCAGATCAAAAATCAGAATAGGTATTTCTTCTACCAGAGAAGTGCAATGAAAGGATTACTGGTCCACAATAAGTCAGAAAAACTGATGGAAACTTTTCACACCAGAGTAAGATATGGTAAGAAAATTTGTTCTGCTATCTCAACAGACCTCTACGGAGAGAATGAAGACACCATTCTCCACAGCAGTTAATCTGAGACCCGCACAAAACTTAAAATTTACTTTATATAGCTAAAAGAGAACATCAAACCTATGTGAGGCTATTGTTAAGTGTCCCTTGGCTACAGAGCAGGCTTATCTAACGAGCATTCAGACTGAAGAAACACAATTTCAAAAGCATTTATTGTTTTCTGTGCAGGCTGAGCTCTGCTGCACACAATCATTTGTGTGGAGGACTTATGAATAAGAACTGCACTTATGGATCCAGGGGGATCCAGCAAGTGCAGAGTCAGCGGAGAAAGACCTGCTGAGCATGTTTGCTCTGTAACCACCATTAAAAATGTGCAGCAGCATGAGATGCCAATCCAAAACAGCAATGGCTTCCTCTAATAGTTCAGATGATACTTTTAAGATGAACTGAAATTTGACTTTTAATGAAATGTTTTGGATGCACTCTGGTTTTCTGTTTTTGCTGGAATATGTTGGCTTTGATTCCATTCTAGCCTAATTTTTAGATTTTCTTTTCCTATTTCAATAACATGGAAAAAAAAATAATAATGTCCTGTACATATTTAGTACTCTTCTCTCTATTCACAGCAGGGCTTGTTATCCTTACTATACTGACCAGTAGAATCAGTGCCTTGTCTGCTATAAATCTTGCTACAGCCCACATACCATATTCTTCCATAATGCAGAAATTGAGCTTACCAACATCAAGACAAGAGCAGGTGATCTGTCTGCATGGGAACAGAATGATAAGGATGGGGACCTCTTTCTAGCACTATAATCCTTTCTAGCACTGCAAATCCATAGGAAACATTGATGTTTTCATGGGAACTTAGTAGTTCTGTGTCAGGAATTTGTTTGAGGGTCAGCCAACCATACCTTAGTATACTTATCCTCATTCCATGTGATTTGCCACAGGAATATGTGTTAATATGTTTTGTGCATGACAAGTCTTCTCACAAAGCCAGAGGAAGGCTTCATTTAATTGATAAAGATGATTAGGATCAAGTGGGTGGTGTAGACCTAAAATCCATAGCCTTGTACCTACTAATTTAAAGACAGAAATGTGAGATGTATTTTATCTTTTCCCGAATCTTTAATTTATGTTCTTCAATACACCATTGTGTCGACCTCCAATGCTGTTGAACTCCAGTGGTGGAGCTACACCATTAAGTTGTGGGATTTGAACTTTAACTGAGCTTGATATTAAGCTGCAATTCATTTATCCTGGTCTCTACAGAATTTTATCCTACGCACTGGGCTCCCCTTCCTTAACATAAGTTTGGTGGCTTCATTCCCTCTTCAAAGTTCTGTCAGGCCCCTTCAGCACTCACCTATTGCCTTCTGGGCAAACAAAACCAAAAGCATATGCTGCAGTTGATTCGCAATTGTGACTGTGCAAAATGTCTGTCTTACACACAAAAGCTTGTTTGTCAAAACAAACAATCAGTAAGAAAGCTTTTGGATTTTTTGAATCTTCTCCCTCATTGGAGTGCTAACTCAACCTTCTTTCTAGTAGAGATGCACTGATCTTCAGGAAAAATGACTGATCGTGCAAGAACTTTGATATCTGGGATAGCTTGACTCCTTTAGTAAGGAAGGTTGGAAATGGCTAATAAATTCAGAAGTTATTGCTGGCAGAAGATAGAGAGTCATTAAATAGACATCTGGACAAACAAATGGAGAAATAGTGTGATCCGTGGACAAGCAAGCTAAAGTTTTAGATTGCTTTTATTTTTTATTTATATTTTTGTAAAAACTTCACTTCCTAATGCTTTTCATGTGTTCATACCAGCCAGCAAGATGTTCCAGGGTTTCATGAACAGGGTTTCAGTCAGGGTTTCACTGACAGTAACTTTGGAACCACTCTCCCAAGTTCATCAGAAAGAAGTAGAAGGATGCAAATACAGAGGAAATTCTTTGGGGATTTCTCCAGTTCTCTGAAGCAAGAGAAGAAAGAAGGTGGAACATTGTGGGGGTTGGTTATGTACCAGAGAAGAATGGTTCCATTCTGTAGACATCAAGTATCTGCTTTAGAGGGCTGCATCTCAGCCTCAGATGTACATATGTCTACAATGACAAATTAGTTACAGCAGATAAAACTGCTTTTAATATCCCCTTAAAAGCAAAAATCCACACAAACATGGCATGTCAGATGTATATAGCAGTTGGACTCACTGATTCTTATGAGTCCCTTACAACTCAGAATATTATATGATTCTATGATAAGTTGTCTTCTTATTTAGGAATCTGAATATGAGGAAATAGGATCGAGTCCATGTGAGCGAAGAACAAGTCCGAGCACATTGTCTTTCTAGTTTTTCTCTGATCCCATTGCTTGAAAATCTCTTCCAAGTCCATCAAATCTTTGGCCCCTGGAGCATGGATTTTTGAAGTGTTTCTGTATTAGGCACCTTCCTAACTACGTTTGCTTGATCATATTGAGTCTTCCTGAAAAGTTTATGTGTAAATTATTAGAACTTGCATATTCTTCATTCTGGCATACTTCTGAATATATTTTTGTACTGGAGAGTTTTAGGTTTGAGTTACAGTTTAGGGAATAAATGCTCTTCAGTAAGAAAAACAGCAACTTCAAAACAAGGTTTTGTTTATATTCAGTCCTTTCTTCACTAAATTCACTTGTGCTTGTGTAACTTTCATGTCTTGTAGACGACACAGTTTCAAAGAACAATGATAGCTTTGTGTATAGAGTGATTTCAAAGGGATGGTGGAGGGGTAGCGGAAGAGATCTGGGCTGAGAAGGAAAGCGTTCAGCCTTGAATTTTTGCCTTCCTGATGTTTTAAAAACTTATATTGTTTCCATCATTTTTTAGATGAAACTGAAGCTGCTGAGTTTTTATTTCAGTGAAAGACCAAACAATGCTGCAGTCACGTTTGAAAAAAAGTCAGTACTTGTTTTTAATTTTCCAAAAGGAGAGCAGATAAAATTCTTGGTGCTGGCATTCCATGCGCATACCCTCCCTTCTTTTTAGAAAGTTTAGCAATCCATTTTGATGATTCATAACACTTTTAGCACACATAAACATTTATTTCTGGGCTAGACTCCTTCCTAGACTCTATATTTCACAATTACATGTTTTGAAATGCACGTAGGAGCTGCTTCCTACAAGAAGTTGTCTCAGAAAATGTTTAGGGATACAGCCATCAGACTGACACCTGGTTTTAATCTATTGGTTTCTAGATATTCTCCCTGAGTTGAAGCATCTTTTTTGCACTCAGGTTTTCTCTTCACAAATTTGACAGCCAGGATAGACTGAGGTGAGAATAGAGTTGATGAGATTAATTTGCTGTCAAACTGTATTTGGAAATAAAGGGAATTGTTTTAGGGTTTTATTAATTTTGCTCTTCCTTGTACAATATCTCTCGAAGTGTGAATGTGTTGCTGGCTATTCATCCTAGTACATACGGTTATGCTAACACTCCTCAGACTGGAGTATAACTTCAGCATGGATGAAGGAGTTAACCACAGTGACAGTGTTAGAGGAGTTCCAGAATCCTATATCATGAATATGCATGTATTTCCATGAGCAGGTCCTCAATCACAAAGACAAGACCACAAGACCAAATGAGCTGCAGACTCCAATATCAGTTAAAGGAGTGGTTCTTTCGACCACTATTTTTATAAGCAGTTTTAAAAACTTTACAACTCTGGCTACTAAAAATGGACTTCCAACCAACATATTCTCAGAAATTAAAAACAGGATTTAGGTTTTTTAAGACCTTCTTTCATGCTGTTATTATTTTATGACAAGAATGTACTGCTTTTTTATTTCATCTATGAAACTGTTTTTGATAGCATTTCAGCTTTTTGTACTTGACGATATACTAAAATACCTTCATTTGCATTCATTCAAAAATGGGTTCTTTTAAATAAAAAGTATTATGCTAGAATAAAAATAAAAGACTTTCCTCAGGAAGACATATTTACCATTACAAAGTGTGTAAGTGAAAAATAAACCATTAAACACATGCCCTCAGAAATGCAAATATCAGATTTTTATTTCTATATTTATCAGTTTGTAGCTGTAACTATCCAATATTCATGTAAAGGCCAAGATGTCAGCATCAGTTAGATTACATATTTAAACTTTGCAGTACTTAGTGCACAAAACTTAAAACATTCCCTGAAAGTGCAAGAAGGATTTAAAGAACAAGGAAATGGGTGAGTACAGGGTCAAAAATCCTACCCTGAGGCACACAGGTACTGTATGCCACAGCTCTCAGTCAAGCCCAATTCTGCATGCCAATAGTGTCCTTCACTTATAACACTTTGAGTCTACATTTATACCAGTCATTACACATTCAAATACATGCAGTGAGGTCCCATATATATATTCCACTCTCACATTTCATATTCAGAAAAACACACGTTTATTATTAATATTGATAATGAGATATTAAGCTGTCACAGGAGACTGTGATGAGCAGCATCAAGGCAAGTCTATTGCTAGCATCCACAGAGGAATTTCTGCCAAGTAAATGTAACGAGGAAACTTGGGGAAAAAAGGAAATGAAGCAACAGAACGCGGTAGTGTGAAGGGTGTGTGGGCTGGGAATGCTATCTTGGGAGTTCACCAGTTCTGCTAGTAAAGATGCAAAGTTTAACCTGTCATTTATTTTTTTGGTAGATTTTCTTTTGAAATGAATATCATGCTCATTATAGGTGCCAAACTGACAGCCCTTAAGACTGAAGTTCCCTCTTAAAAAAATCAGGTGTAGGAAGCAGGAGCAATAGGAGCTTTTTCACACATGCCTCATAAGACTCAGCCCTGACCAAGCAAGGATTGTCCATGAAGACAGGCTGAGAGTGCTGGGGCTGTTCAGTCTGGAGAAGAGAAGGCTCCGGGGAGACCTGAGAGTGGTTTTTCAGTATCTAAAAGGGGCTATGAGAGTGGACAGACTATTTAGCAGTGTCTGCTATGACAGGACAAAGGGAAATGGTTTCAAACTAAAGGAGGGAAGATTTAGACTGGATATAAGGAAGACATTTCTTACAATAAGTGCGGTGAGGCACTGAAACAGATTGCCCAGAGAGGCAGTGGATGCCCCATCCCTGGAGACATTCAAGGTCAGGCTGGATGGGGCTCCAAGCAACCTACTCAAGCAGTAGGTGTCCCTGTTGATTGCAGGGGAGTTGGACTAGATGACTTCTAAAGGTCCTTTCCAACTCAAACGATTCTGTGATAAGTAGTTAAAAATTATCTTAACTCTCTGTAATTTGTTCCATAGCAAACAGACTTTCAGTGACACTTTTCCACCTTTCTGCTCTTGGGAGCGGATTCAGACCAACACATTTCTCTTGTGTCATTAAGCAAGTCATAGAAAGGAGTAACATTGTCCTTATCTCATCTTATTACCAATGGGTGACCCCACCTTTACCAGTGTGGGACTCACCAAACTTTACACCCTCTTTTTCCAAAATCTCAAGTGGTTATTGAGTTTCTAGGGGCCTTTAAGTGCCTCAAAAGGAAGAATCTTAAAGAAAAAGGTGAGTGAAGTTTACTGTAGGCACAGATACATTCAATTGAATAGAATCATAGAATCATTAGGGTTGGAAAAGAACACTAAGATCATTAAGCCCAACCATCAACCCATTCCCACCATGCTCACTACAACATGTCCCTCAGTGTCACATCTTCACATTTCTTGAACATCTCCAGGAACAGTGACTCCACTACCTCTCTGGGCAGTCTGTTCCGCTCTTTCAGAGATTATTTTTTTCCTAATAAGCCTTAAAACTCTCAGCTGTAAGTGCTACACATAGTTCAGTTTTCTTATGCCCTAATATCTTTTTTCTCTTCTCAGATATTGTCTTCCAGCACCCAAATTCCATCAAAGCTGTCTGTTACACTCTTGCTTGTTTGCCCTTCTGTGCTGTAGCTGAATTGTCTGGTTTTCAGGTGCAGTTTGTTCAGTTCATAATAGAAAGACAGAAGGAAATCTCAACAGCTCATCTATTTCACACTTCTGTTCCATGGAAGTATCAGTTTCACCTAGTCCACTCCTCATGGATAGTTGTTTAAGACATTGTCAAAAGCTTCCACAGAGTAAAAAATCTTTAAGAATGATCTTCCATAAAACACTGTACTATCTCATATAGACAATAAAGTCAGCAAGAGAGACCTATATCCCAATTTAAATCATTACATTTCTCAGAGAAATTGGAAGACACAACAACATGTGAAGGCTGAGGCTGAGACTGGGCAGCAGTTAGAGTCAGAAAAGAAAAGGGAATAAGGGTACTGATGATCTTTTTAATTTCCTAATAAACACTTTTAGAATGGGAACATTATATCGATTCATTTGTCATCCCAGCCTCATTCATCAAGTGTGTGCAGCCATGTGAGAAACTTAGACAGACTCAGTTCAGCATTAAAATGGACTTTTGACCACAGTGAGGCTCAACTATTAGGATATGGTGTCCCTGTTTTGTAGGAACCTAGAGGTTAGTGTTCATACTGAAATTCAAACAGCTGTTCCAAATGAAGTCTGTCTGTCCCTGTGCAGTGAGTTACTGCTGCTAGTACACTGAAATTCTATAGCCTCGTAGAAGTCCCAAATAGAAGGCAGCACACAATCTCTCATTGACCAAAAATCTCTTCCAAGCCACAGTCTCTGCCTCTGCTCATATATAGTACAGCAACAACAGACGTTGCCTTTTCTCCTCTACAAAGCAGCACTGGCAGAAGTTGGGTCATTAAGCAAATCCACAGAGCGCGAATCTGGAGAACAGGAGCATCCCTGGAAGGGGTCCAGATCACAGAGCAATAAAACACCAAAAATCAGAGCTAGCTGTCTCAGCGTCAAAGTAATTTCTTCATACAGGTTTTATCACAAAATAGATGAAGTCAGTGACAATCTCTTGATAGCCTCTCGAGAGAACCTGTGTGGATGTATAGATGATGGAAGGAGAGGATCAGAATGCCAGGGGGCTTTGTGGGCAGCATTCAATATTCTTTCTGTTTACAACACTGTAAATGCAGCCAGATTAGAAACAGTGGTATGGGAACAGGTACTTGACAGTCACTCTGCCTTTCCGTTCTTTATGCTTTTCTAGTTAGAGAAGATGCTAAATTTATGTGTTTAAATGTACAGAGAGATTTCTCTTAGTGTTTCATGTTACATTTTCAAGTAAAAGAAAAAAAGAAGCAAAATACAAAATTGTCAATCCCCAAAACTCTTCCTAAACTCTCATTGTGATGTATTGCCCTGGGAAAGCCTGCCAGACCATTTAACAGCTTTATTGTTTGATCCTGGGAGCTCAATCTGTTACTTACCGATCCTTCTCTTGTCACTCCTCATGAGCACAGATCTGCTTATATTATTCCTATCAGGTCCTCAAGCACACGTTGGTTCAAAAATCAATCCCATCGTAGATCCATCATTTCTGTCCCCCTTTTTGGGCTACATGTCTCAAGTGCTAATCTGCCAGTGGTGGACGAATGCTGACTACAGTGGTATCTACTTTTTCAGCATGAGGAAAGAAAAGCTTTGCCTCATGTTTCTCCAGCCAAAGCACTCTAATAAATAGATGGTATGGATGAATAAATGCATATATCTTTCCAACAGTACAGAAGTTCCCTGTGGTATTTTTATTTACGTTCCCTGAATTTCCAGACAGTTTTACCATTCCTCTGGGGAGGCGGTTCTTCAAAACATTCATCAAGATTAGTTTAAATTGCCCTCATTTTATACTACCCTGAGCTTAATTTCATCCGATTACTTATGCTTTTAAGTGATATTTAAAATCATTCTCGTCTTCTTGTTTATTTGCTCTATAATGCATATTTAGCCGAGATTCAGGTTTTTAGTTTATTCATTTTTCTTATTGTTCATGTATTTCTCCAAGTTTTTATTGCGCTTCTAGGTAAGTTTTTCGATGATAGTTTTTTCACATTTTCACACATATCCCAGTATGGATGGCAAAGGATATTTATCTCAGTACTGGCTTATTTTTTTCTGCCATACCTCATTGCTTGTCCTTCTACAGTTTTTTTTGTCACCTTTCTTAGAATTATATTTTGCAGGTTACTCTTCTTTCACGTAGTAATGAATAGATATATTATAGCTTTGTAATTTGCATTTTCTGTTTTGTTCTGTTTTCCTATCCATACTTTCCAAATTCCTTAATTCGGGTAATTTTGATCCTTTTTCCCATTTTTCTCTGATGTTCACAAGTCATTTACTGCTTTTAAAGGCTACCACTGTCCTAAGTTTTGTAAATATAAATGAAAAAAAAAAGCCTTTCCATAATGAAAGTTCATTCTAAGCTAGTAACAAAACAAAACACAGAAACAATGAAACCAAAAAATCAGAAGCGTAAGCACTCAGCCAGAGAAACAGAACAATTTAGCAGTGAAGACAGATGAGTGTGAGTCACATATTCTGCTGGGAAGAGGTTTCCTGATTTCAGATCCGCTCTTGGAATGGAAGACGCAGATGAGACTTAAAAGTTTTGCAGTTTAAAGACTGACAGTTTAAAGCCTGACCAGCTCCAGTTGTAAGGTTGGTTGTGCACTATTTTATGCGCTCCACATGAATACTCAATTCTGAGGAGATGAAATACCCATTTTTTTTGTGCTGACTCATTGAAGATCCTCCAATATGATATAAAACAAAAACAAAAACAAAAAGCAAAAGCAAAAAAACAGCATTGCACAGCAGCTATAAGACCCTACAAAGTCCTTATGTGTGGAATGGAGTTGAGAGAAACTTCATGGATGAGTTACCTCATCAAAATTTTCCATAGAAGGGCAGAAGGGAACAACCTCTTAGTCTGAAACAACCCTCCTTGACTTCTTAAACTAAACTGTAATATCTCTAACTTCCATACAAACTCAGATTGGGAACAGTGAAATGGAGGAAGAATCCTTTAAGATCACTTCTACAGTTTTAGAAATTTCTTCAATTATTTGCAAAAATAGTGGCTAATATTTTGAAGATGTGTCATTATTTTTTAAAGAAGTACATATATTTGAAAAACCTAAACACATACATACACACACACACACAAATAACACTGAAAACAAAGCAGTAATTTTCTTTCTAGACACAGCCTATACAGAAGCAAATCTTCCGACAAAACAAAAGTTTTCCTTAACTGACCTCTGCTGGAGCTGTTTTACTTTTGTCCTAAATGACACTCAGGCAAGGACACTGCAAGTTACAGATTTTCTCTGTGATTCTTGTTCATTTCATGTCTCTCAACTGGCCATCCATTATTTATCGCAGCGCAATGTGTACCTAGATGACCCTGAACAATAGGTAGAGCTTAAAAAAACAAATCAGGATCTCTGCTTAGTGGATTTTTCAATCTCAGTGCACTGCCTGGGAAAGTTATGGAAAACAGCAGAGATATCACTGCTCCCACAGAATCACAGAATGACAGAATGACTGAGGCTAGAAGGGATTTCTGGATCCAACTGGTCCAACTCCTGCTCAACAGAGACACCCAGAGTAGGGTGCCCAGGGCCGTGTCTGCATGGCTTTTGAAGATCTCCAAGGAGGAAACTCCACAATCTCTCTGGGTCAATGCTTCATCACACACGCAGTAGAGATTCCTGATGTTCAGCTGGAACCTCTTGCATTCCAGTTTGTGCCCACTGCATCTTGTTCTGACACTGGACACCACTGAAAAGAGCCTGTCTCTGTCGTCATTGTACTCCAGGTATTTATCTACACTGATAAGATTCCCCTTGAACCTTCCCTGGGCTGGAGAGCCTGAGCCTCTCCTTGTAGGAGAGATGCTCCAGCCTCTTCATCATCTATGTGGCCCTACATCTGACTCTCTCTAGTACGTCCAGGTCTCTCTTGCACTGCAGGGCCTGGTACTGGACACAGTACTCCAGTTGTGGCCTCATCAACAATTAGCAGAGTGGAAGAATCATCTCACTTGATTTGCTGGCAATATTTTGCCTAATATAACCCAGGATACAATTAGCCTTCCCTGTGGCAAGGGCACACTGTTGGCTTATGTTCAAACTGGCATCCATGAAAACACACAGGTCCTTTTCTGCAGAGCTGACACACAGCTAAACATCACACAGCCATTTGCTCACTACTATTCCCAGAGGGATAAGTGAGAAAACTTAAAATACAAGTGCAAGAATAAGTTGAGATAAGGTCAGTTTAATAAGAAAAAAAAAAATGGAGGGGATGAGAAAGGGCTGTGAGGGAAGGGAAAAGAAGGGAAGAGAAGGGGAGTTGGAGGGATGCACAACACAATGGCTCACAACTAACAGACTGATATCTACACAGTCCCTGAGAAATGGCAGCTCTAAGGAAGAGAAAAGGAAAGAGAAAGGGGAAACCGAAAGGGAGAAGGAGAGGAC
>JANHGO010000063.1:10164079-10192257 GCA_024606505.1 Aquila spilogaster | reverse complement strand
AGAAAAAGAAAAAGAAAAAGAAAAAGAAAAAGAAAAAGAAAAAGAAAAAGAAAAAGAAAAAGAAAAAGAAAAAAGAAAAAGAAAAAGAAAAAAGGACTTTATTGGGAACACTTTTAAGCTTACAGCAAGGTTCTGAGCTCCTTAAGTGGTTCAAGACAGACTGTATGACTTTTAACACTATGTTAAATTGCATCATGAGGTTGCTCTCAAAACACAAAAAAGAAGGTATATCAGTAAGAACCTCATGTCCTCATGTGTTGTTTACTGCTGATCTATATCAGTTTTGATGAAGTCTGTACATGATTGAAATTGGGTGCCCAGGGAGCCTTTTTGCCAGAGGGTTCTCTTAGGCTTTTAAGGACAGCACTGGTGTGTGTCCTGCTATAAAATGAAGTAATGAAGTCTATGTGATACGCTTCTTTTGAAACACAGTTCTTATGAAAAATGCAAGAGGAAGTGCTCTCCTTTTGTTCACTGCCAGTTCATCTAGTTTGCAGCTTGAGAAAGAGAGAGGATTATTTTGGGGTACTTTAATGTGTGGGAGCTTTTAAGTGGATATAGATTTGTTCTGTTTGTTCTGTTTGTTGTTGATGTGCCAGTTCTTGAAGCCTGATAATGCTCTCTCCATGTTTTATTCAGGTTGTCATCAGTAATGAAATACAATTTAATTTTACTTTCCTATTATACTTTTCTCATATTACTATAAAAAAAAATTGTGCAGAACATTTTTTTATCACTGCTCACAAACAAGGGAGCTTTAAAAGCAAATGTATGCAAAGAATTAATGTTTTTGCAGAAAGGCTTTAATTTATTATTTAGCTCTATTTCTCCAGTGATAGCAAGAATATGGTTTTTACGAACATCATAGTACACTTAATTCTCGAAGACAATTTACACATTAAAAATAAATCGTAAAATCCCAGTAGGATTCAGCATGTTGACACATTTTAGATTAACGATGGTAATGTTGATGACTACTAACTTTTAAATAAGTTAGATTGCAGAAAAAGTGATTAGCAAGAGTTATGTTAAAGAAAAGCAGAAAAAGACATTTCTTGAGACAGTTAGCCTTGTCTCTTAATAATGGGATCTCAATACTTCTTCATTTATGCTGTTGCTAAAAGTCTTTACAAATAAAAGTCTTCTTAAAATTCAAGCCTCGCTTTGGAGAAAGACTGCCAAAGTATTTTCCCAAAGATCTATCAGGTCTGGATATCTGTTGCTGTCCCTATTCCTGTGGCGACTGGTTAGTTTCTCATTGCCTAGTCTGCTAAAGTGTTCACTCTTTTAATCAGTCCTTTATATCAACTCAATGTCCAGCCAGGATGCAGCAATGTGCAGCTGGCACAGCAGAAACTGCTGCACTGGTTTATGCCAGTCAGAGCTGCTGCAGTTAACCGTCAGACTTCCCTTAAACTGGTGAAGGAGCCCCGTCCTACTCATAGAATCATAGAATCATTTGAGTTGGAAGGGACCTTTAAATGCCATCTAGTCCAACTCCCCTGCAACGAACAGGGACACCACAGTTAGATCCAGTTGCTCAGAGCCTGATTCAGCCTGACCTTGAATGTCTCCAAAGAGACATCATCAGGAGCACTGATCTTCTTCAGGTGTTTCATCCCCAGCCTCACTTTGGGAGATGTGACTTTTTTCTTCCCTCCACCCTCCACCCTGCAATGTCATCACACAAACTCATTTTGTGCTCTGGTTGCCCAATCTCCTGTACTCCTGACACCCATTTCCCAACAAAAATATTCACCTTTACAACCTCCCCAATCACTCATATTCATTCTCCTTAATCTTCTTCATTGTGCTCATAACTCCTCATCCTGCTTCAAGACTCACATTTTCTTGAAATAGATTTTAAGGAGAACAAACCCTTTGGCTATTAGGTACCTTTTCTGTCCTTTTGCAGATTTTTACTTAAATCCTACTTTTGCATTCCTTCATTAGGTTGCTGTCAAACCTCTGTGCATTTTTGCCTCAGGATAATAGACTACATATGCATAATACATAGTTTGGATGTCAATAGATTTTATTACAGTTTGGGATGGTGGTTCTGCTTAATTTCATGCTATCCACAAACTAGACAGTAAATTGTTGGCTCTGAAAGGAAGGTTATACTTCAGGCTAAATTTTACCCTGACTTACATTCAAGTAACATTCTACCAGAGTCAGGAGTTGACCTATAATGCATCTGAAAGTGAAACAGAATTTCTTGTCTCCTTAATAGACCTTCCATGCAATCCTGTATATTACCGATGTACCTCCCCGATATGAAGAAAATGAAAAATCCCCAATTCATGGTGAATTTCTATGGTTAATATCATCTGATAAAATACAACTGAATGAACAGGACATTGAGGGAAGGTTGTTGAGGCAAACAAGGCATCTGGGAAAGCATTGCTACATGCCTAGCAGAAGGGCAAAAGCAAGAATAAATTAGGTCAGTGGAAAAGCCAGAAGCAACAATGAAATACTGAGAAAATTCCAGAAGAAATAAAGTAAAAGTGACCTGCAAAAGGGCTCAGTCCTCAGCACATCTCCTAAAACAGTCCAAAAAAACCTGCAGAAATCAGCTCAGCTCTATCAGCCTTTTTCCCCTTTTTCCTCAGCACTGTATGATAAATAAAATAGCATTTTTTGCAAACCCATCTCTTGGTATCTACAGGGCCACACATTTCTGATTAAAAATAAAACACTTGGGAATATCACCAATAATTCCTTCCTGTCTGCCTGAGAATAAAACCCAGCACGACACTGATCTGATCTCACTGTGTGAGTGGAAATGCCATCCACATCTCTCATGGAAGGATGGCACAATTCTCATCTGGCTTCCCCATCTTGACTCCAGAGTTCAGCTACAACAGGTCCTCCCACATGCTGTAAGGAGGGCAGCACAGGTTGTTTGAGGTCTGGTTCAAGCGCAGGATTCACCACCTGTCTGTTTATTCAGCTGCCTCTTCCTTTTCCCATGTTTGTAATCAGGTGTCTGAATAAAGGACGATTGTACTTTTGTACATACAATGACTGCAGTGAAGAGTGATGAATGTGGAAAGGTGTGTATGAGTAAGGAGCGTGCTCAGAAGATTCTGGAATAAAAAACTGTCTGTACTTCTTTTGTATCTCTTTTGCTTAGATTGCTTACCGTGACTTAATTTCTGTTTTATAGAAGCAAAATTGTGTCAGACATAGGATCACTGGGACATTTTCAGGGTTGATTCATCCAGAGATTTAGAGATCCCACACATAGGGATGCATCTTTTCTGTAGAGTGCAGACTTTGTGGCAGCAGATAATTGGAAGTAATTAATCACACCAAAGGCAAACAAATCCAGACATAAATCATTAAACTAACAAGAACATGATCTGCTTCTCTACCCCTTGCATCTCCTTATCTGCCTCCATGCTTCTTTGAAGGAAGATCCTCATCTTTCAGGGAAAATATCGTGTTCTCACTGCATTTTATACCTTCAAATGACAGAAAGAGGGCTTATTTTATTTCTTTTTCTACTTCATACTTTTTCTTTTTCTTGAGTGACCATGATATGAATGTTTCTCCATAGATCTTCCATTCTGAGAACACCAAACACATAAAGAGAGCACACTCAACTCAACCATCAAGAATCATTAGCAATCCAGTAGTTTGTCATCAATGTACTGCCCATTCAGCAAGTTTTCATGCTTGAAATACCCATGCTGACCCCTGAGATGTGTCAGCTAGTTTGTGTAACAAACTAGTTCTGATAACATGCTTTTTATTACTACTGTCTTCAGTGGCTCAGCTATCATTCACATTCATTGTACAATACAAAAGCCTTGCATCTCTGACCTTATTCCCCATGACCTAGTTGCAATACTTTAGATTTAATGGTCTTATTGTTGAGCTGCCCTTGGAGGGATCCTTATGCTTTTCCTATGGAAGTCTCCTTGAAATATGGTGTCTTATCACAGCATTTGCACTTCAAAGTACTCTAGAAGGGACTAAATCACCAGCCATTTCACCAAATACAGCTTCTATCTGTAACATAAGTTCAATTGTGTCCTTCAAGAAGGGCAGTTATTTTAGGAAATGAGAACAAATTAGAGAAAGGTATGCAACAGACTCTGATCTCCATTTCATCAGTCCATTCTCTTTCAGTAGGTATCCAAGGAAAACCCCCTAACCTGGCTGGTGCAGAAAGCATACTCTAGTTATCTCATTATCAGTTGATGGGAATCCTTGAAACGGAGAAGGGAAGTTACACATCTGATTATATTCTTATCCTATGTGAAGTGAAATGGTGAGAAATTTGACACAGGTAGTATCTCAAGGGATAACTAGCTGGAGGAAACTGCCAGCCAGAACAGTTCTGAAACTTCGTTAGTGTAGAGTTGAAAAAGGATGGGCAAAAAGCATGAATGCAAACGTGTTCTGGACATTGGAAGTTAACTAAGCATATGCATCTTCTTTACTTCCCTGTAAATAAGAAAAATAAGAGAAATGTAAGCGAATATATTTTGCTTCCCCTGAATTTTAATTCACCTGTGACCCTGCGTATCTTGATCTGGAACCTAAGCCTATTTTAATTTTAATCAATTAACAGCAGCAGTTAGAAGCAGTTAGACATTGGAGACTGTTAGGTTGGGGCTTTTTTGTGTGTGTGTTTTTTGGTTTGGTTTGGTTTGGGGTTTTTTGCATTGATTGAAAGAAAATACCAGAGCAGTCAATGTCAGCGGTCATTAAGATTCACAACAATCTGGAGTTTTTAAGAAAACTAAATCTTGTCAAAGAGATTTAGTTCAAGGAGAAAGAAATCACCTTTAGTAAAATATGTATTATCCCAAAGTTTTATAAAGTTGACAAGAATGTTTGTCTGCTGTCCTCACTCCCAACTGCTGTGTTATCCATCTCTGAAGACACAGCACAAAGGAAATACAGTTAAAAAGATCAATGAACTTTGAACACACAAGTCTCTGAGACAAAGTTGTTCTGTTTTGTTGCCAGTGAATTCAGTATTCCATTCATGAAGCATAGTATAGCCAACCTATTAAAATGCAACCATATATCTCATGAATGAAAAGCTATTAATTTAGCTTTTCTCCAATTATGATGTAAGGTTTGGTGCAGGAAAAAGAAAACACAGAACAAACAACTTCTGATTTCTCTTGCTTTTCTACTGTCCGCAGTTGAACAAACAAAAGAAGTTTTCTTCAGGAAAGATGAAAACCACTGTTTTACTTTTCCTTTTTTAAACTCCTTTTCCCCTCTCTACATTCCCTTTATCAGGAATAATAAAATTTATTCCTAAGGAAAAAGCATAAGTAAAACTTACAGAAAATGAGAGTTTGTGAACCATTCATTTGAAAAATCATTTAATGTTCATAACACCTTCCTCTAGTAATTTAAACCTATATGGTACAAGTCAGTTTTCTCTTGGACCAATCTCAACTGCATTGTATTTTGCACTGTAATAGTAAATCCAGTGCAGCTGTCATATATGTTGGAGAATATTGTGAATAATTCCAGACCATGATTCTACCAAGTCATAGCACATTCCAGTAACAATCATTTCAACTCATCTGTGCCTCTTCACATAACAGCTTAATTTGTACCCAGTAACAAATGGAGCCTCAAGTTGGAATGATCTTACAATCCATGTAAGCGTAAGAAGGCTGCCAAGTCTGCCAACATAAATTCCCCAGACTGCTATTGCCTTGTGTTGAGAAAAACAGGTGATGCCTCTGCTTTCTGAAAAAGTAAGCACAGGATCTATTTAGTATGTACTATATGGGAAGTTATTTCTGAAGACAGAGGTCTGAGATCAGATTATAAATAATCTAAGACTGCTCAGTGTTGCATGTGTCATACATCTAGGAGCCAGGAGGAAGAGCACGTAACTGCCTGTAAGACTGCAGATTTAGGAAACAACCAGTTCACTGTAGGCATGCTCAGAGGCCTATCATCTTAGACACTAGTGGCTTGATATTCAACAGAACATCAGATCTTCAACCACTGTAACACTTGAAAATTTAATGTGTTAATCCTCACCAGCCTTTCACATCGTAGTGAAGATTATATCCATTACTCAGGGAAGGAGCCTGAGGCAATGAGTCTGAGGGCTCTGACAGAAAACTAAAATGAAGTAGTCTAAGACAACATCACTCAGATTTCTACTCCACCCTTGCTTCAGTGATTTCCTACTCACACTTGCTCCAGTATGTTGGAGACCCAAATAGTCAAGACATTCAACTTTGGGCTCCAGTTGCTGTTTAAGCACAATGGGGACTGTTTCAGGGCCAAATTCAGACAATCTTAAAGTACTTCAAATCCCTAGGCAAGGAAAAAAATCCACAATCAAACATAAATATGTTTACCTCACACCTCTTAGGGTAATTAACCCTGACAACATGGTAGATACATGAGAACCTCAATCTTAGAAGATTTTTTCTTGGCAATTTTCGTGCTCAGGCATCCTTGTTTATGTTGTTTTATGTATGAATTACACTTAACATAAATAAAAAAATAGAGTAGAGGAAATTTGGCATTTTAATACCTCATGACATTGCAAATGCACCATTGACAAGTTATAAAATGTATAAAAATTATATTTATGGACATTTTATTGACTTCACTGTGAATCTAATACATGAAGTATGTGCTGCTTACCTCCTGCACAGTTTAACCCTCCTTATGCTAACATGGTAGCACAGAAAAACTAAAACCCACAGTCAACAAGCAAAACAATTATAGGAGGTACTGTGATAAACAGTCAATGCATTTGTCAAACAAGGCATCTGTAATTGCTTTAGACAATTACAGAGTTGGTAGTAGGAACGCGACAGGCAAGGGAAAATTATCACAATAAAAACTCCTAGAAGATAAAGCAGCACTTATAATGGAGCATTTGGACAGTTTTGTTAAGGATGAATTGCAGGAGAAAAGATCAAGGTTGCTCTTTTTGCCAGATGTTGGCAATGAGAATGAACGCTCTTGCTTTTCTGGAAAGGGTTCATGTCAGCAAGGAACCTCAAATCAGTTGAGATGTCAAGTTAAATTGTCCACCTGACAGTCTCATAACTAAGGCTAGCTGGAAAGCATGAATGGTACTTCGTGAAAACTGTCACCTTTTGACATTTTTGTGTTTTCCACAGTCTTCCCAGAACTGGAGGGAGACATACGTGAGTTTCGGTGATTCACGTGTCTCCAAGACTGCTTCCTCTGCCAGATTTTGTGTTTTATATCATGGAAGAGTCTTCAAGACAACAGATCTACTGGATGGGACCCATCTACTTGATGGGTTAAAAGTTTCCTGGCTTGTAAACTGATAAGATGGATTGAGACTTTGAACTATGATTGACTGGGGAGGAGGATACCATTAGGAATGCTGATGTTAAGCCAGGGGTATAGTATCATCTGAGAGTGAAAAGGCAAGTGGGAGCATCTGTGTCACTCTAGGGAGTGCTGCGAGTTCAGGAGCACATCTAAAATGTTTGTGTACCAACACACTCAAGATGAGGAAAAAATGGGATAAGAGCATTGATCCTTTTGGGAGTGGAATACATGCTTAGCCAGTATGCTGACAACACTAAACTGGGAGTTCGTGTTGACTCTCTGGAGGGACAAAAGGCCTTGCAGAGGGATCTAGAGAAACAGGAGCATTAAGTGATCAGCAACATCATGAAGTTCAACAAAGGAACAAGTCAAGTGCTGCACCTCGGACAAATTAATGCTGAATACAGGTACAACAGGGAGATGAGTGGCTGGGGAGCATCGCTGCAGAAAGGATCTAAGGGTGCTGGTGGCAGCAGCTCAGAATGAGCCAGCAGTATGCCCTGGCAGCCAGGAGGGCTATGCCTTGTGGAGTGCTTTAAACACAGCATAGCAATCAAGTCAAAAGAGGTGATTCTCTCACTACATCTATCATTGCTTTCTCTGTATGATTTAGAATTAATGTCCCAGATGACAGTCAGTCTCCAAGCTCCATTTTCTATCAACAGTCAGTCTCCTGGCTAGAGTTGATTCACATTGTATAAATATGAAATGTTAAATGAGGATCATAAGGGGATCCATAATGTTTTCTGGAGAATGTAACATCTTCCTCCAGACAGATGTCCCTGGTTTGAAGTAAGTTCAGTCTGTTTTCTGAGCCCTAAGAGATTTCTTTCCCTGGCTCTCTTTGTTGGACCGGGTCACTTTCTGGCTTTGATCAGGCATTGTGTTATCTTTTCAAATTTCCTAATTGTTACTGACTATTACAGCTCTGGGAATGAAGGCTCAATTTGCACAGAATGCTCAATGGGTGAATCAGGTGATGACAAACACAAAGAATATTTATTGAGTTAAATCTTCCTTTATTACATAAAACAACGTTCCTACTATTATTGCTAATCTTATTAGGAGTGTTTGTTACATACAAACAATGTTCCACATAACATATGCCACAACATTCACAATCATTCAAGCATAAGCCCTGTCAGCACACTTGCACACCTGCTGCCCTGTGATGGCAGAACTACCACTACCCAGCCATCAGTTACTCCATGTGGCAACACCAAGGAAATCATGATCCTGCTGACTTGAGTGAGGATCCATGCTGATGGTGGTGGGCAGCTGCCACCAACACAGGGTACACTGACCAGATATGTCTGCCTATGTGCTCCTCTGCCTCCAGCAATCAGCAAAGGCAGGGTGTCCTCTTCTCTCCAAGTGGCAGTCAAGTATCCTGACAGGTTTTCTTGGGATGAAAAACTTTCCCAGTGCTGATTCTACCACACCTTATGTTTGTATCAGTGATGTCCTGTCCAGGTATCATGTGGATCAACAGCCAGGTACACATTCATCCAGCATGTTGTTATCCATCTTCATCTGCCTCTGGCAACCCGTTCATTTTTTTATGATAGTTCTGACGTAGCACCATACAGTTTCCATTTAATATACCAGTCACTCTGCATCCAAAGTTTACATGTCTGTTGTGGTTTAGCCCTGTCAGGCAGTCAGAACCACACAGCCATTTGCGCACTCTCCCCAGGCAGAATAGGAAAGAGAATCGGGAAGGTTAAAGTGATAAAACTGTGGGTTGAAATAAGGACAGTTTACTAGGTTAAACAAAAACCACACACATAAGTAAAGCAAAACAAGGAATTCATTTGCTACTTCCCATCAGCAGGCAAAGGAAAGCAGAGATCATCATGTGCAATGGTTATTTGGAAGACAAATGCCATCACTACGAACATCCCCCACCTCTTCTTTCCCTGCAGATTTATTGCTGAGCATGACACCAAATGGTATAGGATATCCTTTTGGCCAGTCTAGGTCAGTTGTCCTGGTTCTGTCCCCTCCCATGTCCTTGGCTCTGTGCAAGCACTGTTCAGCAGAAACTAAAACATTGACTGGTTTTTATCACAAGCATACCAGCTTGTGATAGCACCAACATAGCACCATACCAGCTACTATGATGATAATTAACTCAACCTAGCCAAAACCAACACAATATCCATCTTTTACAAATTTCTAGTGTCATGGAAATGCCCTACATAACCCTCCCCACTAACATACTAAGACAATTCTTATAAAACATAAAAATTAAATAATTCCTTTGTTTAAAAATTCCTAGCAAGTATTTTTGGGGGATGATTCTGTCACCATCAGTATTTGGGGTTCTTTATAATCTCTTGCATAATTTTTACTAAAATTTATTCTTGGAATCAAGTCAATCACAGCTAGACTGGAGGGCAAGACAAATACTGTGCTACCTAGGCCTCATACAGACTCTTCCATCTTACTCAGCCATGATCAGTATTATTTGCAGCACTATGGACAAAGCCAAAACACAAACTAGGCAATGTAACTTTCCCAGTGCTACTACCAAACATCTTAGCTTGGAAGGTTAGCCTCTGACCACAGGTTATCCATATCTCCTCCTTCTTCCTACTGAGTGCAGTCGGACTGAATTAATGTGTCTACTTTCAGAATAAAACGAATGCCAGATGAGCAGTGAACTAAAATCACCACAAATGGGCCTGAATCTCTGGTTATCATAACATAGCCCAGCTGTGTAATCTGATAGACATCACTGACAACAGCCAAACTTTACAAATCCGAAGCTGACAACCTGCTAAAAACTCTCATCAAGGGCAAAGATGGAATCAGTTATCTACTCTGATAGCTCAGAATGAGTAATGACTTCACCATTCATCTTGCTCATCATAGTTATCCTCCACTGCCCTCTCTTCATCCTCACTTCTTAAATCTCAACAAGCTCCTCACATAGTTTCTGTTACATCATTTTGAGCTAGGCTCTCTTGATAACTTTCCCTTGTGTCTTGCCTTGCCATTCTTTGAATATGAAAATTTTATAAACTCATGAAACAATAACCTGGATTCAGCATGGAATTATTTTTACTCCTACAGAAAAGAGCTGTCTGGGTATGTCACAGATGAATTTTGGATGTTGCAGTACTGTTAAGTGCAGCTGTTTTCCAGAAAAGACTAATCAACTCTGTCCTTAAAAATGCCATATTTCATAGGTGCTTCCTGTGAAGGTTTTGCTTGTTTTATGGGAATTTTATATATATATAAATATATATATATATTTTTTTTTACAGTAGTATTCATGAAAGATAGATTTGCTCATCAGAATTAGTAGTATGCAACTACATTTACAATCAGTATCAGTGATATCAAACTAAAGCAGATACTTACTTTAAATAAACTTCAAAAGTGAACAATCAGCTCCAATGTAGATACCCACACAGCAGATGACTGAGCTTTAGAGGGATGAACCTTAGTCTTTCTGCTTATGTAATTCTGTTCCTTCGTAAACAATAATGTTATCTTTGAAAATGAAGACTGGTGAGTACCAAAAGTGAAGTTCCATGTGTCAGACAGAAGGAGTTACAAGATAATGTTACAGAAAAAAAATTGAAAAATAATAATCAATTCATCTAAATGATCTATCCACAATTTATTTTCCAACGTCTTCACATGAGTTAGGCATGTATTTCTGCTCTAATAGGATTTGGAAACTGCTTCATATCAGATCTACTTTTCATCAATGAAATCAAGTGAAATCATGATACATAAGCACGCAGACTGGTTAATGCTTGCGCAAAATGTAAAGTGCCAATAGAATCTAGTGTAGTAAGTAGTGTGGGATTTTAGGTGTATTTCATTTTCCTTTGTCCTGTGGAGCTGGATTGTGATTTCTGCTGGGTCTAATAGGACCTTTTTGATAGAAGTACCTTTGGCACCGTTCCTTTGTTCAGACCATTTGCTTTGTTAGGCAGCTGAGCTTCCTCCTTTCTTTCTTTCTTTCTTTCTTCCTTTTTTTTTAAACCATTTTTTAATTAATTCGAATTCCACTGTTACAAGAAAAGAAAATTGAACTATTTTCCCTTCTCACCTGATGCAGATCTGACAGATTTACTGCTTCCCACTTCCTCCCCCCTACTATCTTTTATTCAAAATTTTTACCAGTTAATAGGCCCAGCTCTATGGGTTTCTATTTAATCAGAGTGCAATTAGACTCATAAAATCCAGAATACATTTTATCTTACTTCAGCATCATCATCCTTCCTCAACTGCTATGTCCCACTGCACAGTTTTCATATCACCGTTCTGTTCTCTCCTCTCCCCTTTCTTTGTCTCACTTAACGTGTTGATTTGGATGTACTGTGTGGTAATGGCAAGACAGCCCAGCTTGCTTCTGTGTGCTTCTGTGTGTCTCATAACCATGCCTGATTGACTGAATTTTTCCTCAGTGTGGTCCAGTTGTTACAGCTTGGCAACTCCTTCACCAGATGTTGTGAAGAATGGTCAGGCCGGCAGTCTGTACCACAAGTGCTGAAGACAGCATTCAGGATGATTTGGAGATTCAGACAGAGAGATGGAGCATGTTCTGGAGTGCCCTGGATCCCATCTCCAGCCATTCCTGCATTTTTCTTTTGGCGGGCAGTGCTGCCACACTTTAAGGCCATATACTATTGATAAAAATAGTGACAGCATCTTGTTTCTTTGAGACAGCAACTTCTAGCTTCTGCTGAGTCTCAATCAGCATGTTCAGTCTCTTGTCTAGAAAGGGAAAAGCACCATTTGACATGCTGTCTTTGAGATGTGGATGAGTTATCCAAGCACCTTCTAAAAATAAATGATCTACCTCTATAATACGTAGAAAAACCAAAGTCCCTGTCTCAGCCAAATAGGATGAGGGGTGTTGATGGTGGCAGGAAGGGATTCTACAGATATATCAGCAGCAGTAATAATGCAACAGGAGATCTGTTGAAAAAGGACACAGAAAAGGATGAGGTATTCATTGCTTTCTTCACTGGTAATTCCCAGGCCCCTGGAAGAAAAAGTCTGGAGAAATGAAGGAGGACTTTCATTCGCCAGTAGAGGAGGACCAAGTCAGGGAATATTAAGAGACCTACAAAATTTCTGAGGACCTGATGGTATATATTCATGAGTGCTGAGGAACCTGCCTGACATCACTGCTAGTCCACTGTCAATCTTCTTTAATGGTTGGGAGAGGTTCCTGCTGATTGGAAGAAAGCAAATGTCATCACTCCTGTCTCCAAGAAGGATTTGAGGAATTAGAGGTCAGGAAATCTTACCTAAATCATTGGGAAGGTAATGGAGCAAAACCTCCTGGTAAATGCATCCATACACATAAAGGACAAGGTGATCATGTGAAGCTAGCATGGATTTTTGAGTAGGAAATCATGTTTTACCAGGCTGATAGCATTCCACAAGGAGCTGACTGGCTTATCAGGGGAGAGCAATTGACATTGTTTATCTTAACTTTAGCAAGATCACATCATCATAGATAAACTGACGAAGTAAGGACTAGATAAATGGCGAGGTGGACTGAAAACTTGCTGAACTTCTGGGTGCAAGTATGTTGATCAGTGGCACGAAGTTGAGCTAGAGGCAAATCAGTGAGGTATCTCTGGCCTGTATATTGAGGTAAGTACTGCTTAACAACTTTCTGAATCAAAGTACCACAGAATGACAGAATAAAAGAATTGCTGGGTTGGAAGGGACCATAAAGTTCATCTAATTCCAACCCCCCTGCTGTGGGCTGTTTGCTCCCCACCAGATCAGGCTGCCCCAGAGCCCCATCTAACCTGCCCTTGAACAGTTCCAGGAACAGGGCATCCGCAGCTTCTCTGGACATGTTCTAGTGTCTCTCCACTCTCATAGCTAAGAATTTTTTCCTTATATTTAATCTAAATCTATCTTACTTTAGTTTAAGCCATTTCCCCTTGTCCTGTCACTACACTCCCTGATAAGGAGTCCTTCTCCAGCTTTCCTGTAGGCCTCCTTTAGGTACTGGAAAGGATGATGTGTCAGAATACACCCTTGGCAAGTCTGAAGATGACACCAAATTAGGAAGAGCAGTTGATACACCTGAGGGTTAGGCTGCCATCCTGAGAGACAGGCTGGAGAAATGACCTGGCAGAAACCTCATGAAGTTCAGATGCAGCCTCGTGCATCAGTACATACTGAGGGCTGACAGGCTAGAAAACAAATATGCAAGGCAACATTTGTGCATCCCCCTGAATGCCAAGTTGCACATAATCCAGCAATGTGCCCATGCAGAAAAAGCCACCAGCCTTCTGGGCAGCATTAGGCATATTGTCGCTAGCAGGTCTAGGGAGGTGATCCTTCCCCTGTGCTTGGCTCTTTGCTTTCCTGTACAGGAGGTACATGGAAATACCGGAGTAAGTGCACTGAATGGCCATGGGGATGGATAAGGGGCTGGAGAGTCTGACATAAAAACAGTGGCTGAGAGAGCTGTGATTGTTTATCCTGGAGAAGAGAAGGCTTGGGGGACTTATCTCTGCATAAATATCTAACAAGAAGGAGAACAGATCAAACCAGACTCTTCTCAGTGATGTCCAGTGACTGAACAGGAGCGAATGGGCACAAACTGAGATGAGAAATATGAAATTCCATTTAAATACAAGAAAAAAAAAAAGAGAGAGTTTGTCACTGTGAGGGTGATCAAACATGGGAGACTGCACAGAGAGGTTGTGAAATCTTCACCTTTGGAGATGTTTGAAACACAGGTGGACACAGCCCTCAGCAACCCACTTTGGTTGGCCCTGTACTGAGAAAGGCAGATCTGCATAAGGTGATATCCAGAGTTCCCATACAGCCTCAGTGACTCTCTGAAAGGTATCCCTCATACTTCTTACTCAGAACAGTGTTTCTTCTGGTATGTGAAGAAGTTATGAGTTTTTAAAACCTCACAAAGCCCTCGCCTCTATAACAAAGAGAATAAAAGTCTGACTACCGTCAAGCAGCTTTAAATAGTAACTCATTCTACTGACAGCAGCAAGTATTTAGACGCCTGCTGCTTTCCGGACAAAGGGTCTGCTACCTCAGGCAAAAAGAGAGAAAATATACTGACTCTTAGTCAGAAGACCTTCTTTTAGACTGTTGTTTTCTGGCCTGCAAGGCGGTTAAGCTTTGTTGATTTCTTTATTCTAGGACTTTGTAGCTTTGTTGACTTTTTCTTTTTTATGGGCTGGATAAGGCTTGGTAAGAGGCTTTCACTGGAATGGATGTGGCTTTCAATGGCTGCATCTTAAACTGACATGTAGTTGCTGTTTTAAAAATTCATGTCTTGGGCTGCAGAGTTCGCAAAGGAGACACTGCATGAGGAATTCTCCAATTCCCGTTCTTTTCTGTGGTTCCTTTCTTATGATCTACATAGATCACTCCAAAAGTAATGTCTCCTATTTATTTCCATGGAAATGACAACAGATGAAAGAGCACAGTAACACTATTTGAAAGAGCAAATTCTCAGCTACAAAAAACTACTTTTCAGCACCTTCACAATAATTATCTATAATTTTTTGCCAGTGATGAACAAGAGCCTGCATGCCACGCTCTTAAAATCTGCATGGCCATCTGGTATGTGACTTGTTTTTCATGTCTTTGGTGCCACTGCTGAAACACATCACTCACCACATCACTGTTCTCACATCCTCTCTTTGGTCTCTATAAACATTCAGCAAGAGTCAATGAATGTCAATAGACGCAGTTTTTTCCACATGAAGGAATTAAATTCCGCACATTTGCGTCATCCACACTGCCATGTCAGATGCCATTTTGTCAGACTGCCCCTCTGCCACCATCTGTCACACAACAACAAAATGTAATGGAATACTGTTGGGAAGATTCAGCCTCTACTGTCATACCACCAACATCCTCCTCTGACATCATGGGCACACATACTAAAGTAGGAGGTGTTACTTTCAGAGCAGCCTTTGTATGCAGAGGCTTCTGATTTGTTCTCCTATTGGAGACGTCTGCCAGTCCTTTGCACACCACACCTGAACTTGTTGGCTGTTTTCACTGAAATTAGAAAAAATGAAGGTGCTCCTCTTTGGGGGAAAAAAGAAGCTGAAAATAGAGCTCACCTCTCAGAATCCAGTTTTGCTATCTTCATTTATCTTGCAAGGAAAGTTTTATACACAGCTTCTGGTTTATTAGACATAAAATAACCTACCTAGGAGGCACAAAGACATAGGAAACCCACTTTCATTAATTGTTCTTTCATTTTCTTTGTCGGTTGCTTCATACGTGGAAGGGTTTTCTGATGTTGTGAGAGAGGAACACCCTTCAGTGATGGTCTTGCAATATGATAAAACTGATGGAAGGAGCACACATATGTGAGCTGTATTTAGGGGAATTCCAGGAGGTGAAGAGGAAGACAGACTTCTAAAAGTATGAACCCTCTGAAACCAAAATGTTTAGATTTACCATTAGTTGTCATTCAGGTGCGTGCTGCTTACAGTCTATACTCTTAAAGTTCTTGTTTGATTATAGCAAGAAACAATTTGCTTAATAATAACATGACTTCTGTGCAGAAAGTATTCAGTCTATTTTTATAATAACAACTGCATGCTTCTACTGTTATTAAAGGATCTCACAGAATCTTGCACATATCTTTTCTACAAGGTAGACACCATAAGTGCTGTCCTCATTTTTGCTGTCCAAAATAAGCTGGGGGATTGAAATGCAACAGGGTATGCAAGGGAACAAAACACATTTGCAATAGAGCAAGCCCTTTGACTTTCCCATTTATGGTATCAGGATATATGTCCTTCCAGAAGTTGAATAATAACTAGAAAAGGTCTGTGAGATTTATTGCATTTCACCTGACCATTTGCTCATCCAACTCTGCATATTGTCTTCTAAATTGATGCACGAAATGAATTGAGACAGAAACAAGGTCATTTCAAATGAAAAAGGCTCCTGTCCATGGAAAAGGAATACTACATCTGTTCTAGAAAACAGAATCGCTACCAAGAAGCTGGAGCATGAAAGCATGCGTAGACAAAAAAGAGACTGCAATTAGCTGGAGGAAGTAAAAGCAGTGATAAAGAGGAAAAAAAAAGAGATATGAACTATGTATTTTTTACACTTTCAGCTGATTAATATGACAATCTGGAAATATCAGTTTGATGTTTGTGCCATTAGTAAAATTCATAATTCCAGTACTGTGAAGACATAGTGCCAAGGAAGATAATTTTGAGCCAAACTTTCTGTAAAACCCGGTGTTAGGAAAATATGCTTTCTATTTTTCCTTTGATTTAAAAAGGCTTTCCAGAGTTCTTTCACGTGAGAACATGCTACCCTTTCAGCTCTGCAATCTTATTTCCTATATGAAAAAAACACACAGTATGCATACTCAAATACTGTCACTAGTCATGAACTCCACCTAAACAAGAAAGACAACCTCAAGGTGACTTTCATTTCACGGGCTATGAAAGCCACTTCACTCACGTAAGCTTGTATGACCTTGAATCTTACTGAAGCATAATTACTCATGCACAATTAGTTTTGTTGAGTTTAACTCATTTCATTGGGCAAGGACTTGTGATATTCAGATAAAACAGGTCCTGATCTAACCATTATCCTGAATTCTTCAGATATGTGAATGTTCAAAACAACACCTCTTCACTTACTCATGTGACTGCACCATTCTGAGCTGAGCCAGAATCAAAAAACAGAGCTGTTAAGATACTAATATTATTAGTATCCTATGTTCATTCAGCCTTTTTCAGCAGCAGATCTTCAAAGACTACCTACAAGAATTCAGGTCTACCACCACCTCCTCTAATGCAGAAGTGGATGTCTGTGGGCACAAAATGATATGCTCAGGATCACACTGCTACAGAACACTGTTCAAGCTGCTGTTCCGTAGCCAGAGCTCAGTATCATATCACAAAACTATAGCTTAATTATTGTTGGCCACCTGCCAGCTGCCCGCCCAGCCATGATTTCACTCTCCTTCCTCATCCACTGGTGAGTCTACTGCTGTTGCCATTTGTAGGCCCAGCAAGTAACCACAATGAGATTGTATCAAAGATGCAAAACCACAGAGCAGATAGATGTCCAAGTGCAACAGCCAACACAGAGAGAGGGCATTCACATTAGCACTACCAGCTGTCACAGATGAAAACTACACTCATAAGACAGAAGCAGCAATATATTTACTGATAGAATAATATGATTTAACAAAGCTTAATTGTAATTAAGACAGCAACTTAACAAGATTTGAGATGGTGAAGCACACTTGATTATTTACTGTAGAGAGGACAGGGTGGAACATATTCAGGAGACCTTCTCATTGAGTCATGAGGTTCATAGTGAACCCTCTTGCTTTCTAAACTCCTCCTCAAAGGAGACTGGGTATTGCTGAATCCACTTCTACTTCCAGATTTGACCATCAGTTTATATCTAAGGGATTATATGGCCACAATCAATCTAAAATACAATATTAGCAAAACTAACAAACTTAAAACAAACAATAAGCCACTTACTGATCTGTATCAGCAAGGAGTCTCCTGACATAAAGATGTAAGGGATCTCTGCGCAAGCATAACGTCGAGAGGCATTCCTACTCAAAAGGAGATCCTGTTGTACAGCCCACTACCATGCAGGAGAGCTGAAGAGGCTCTTGGGCTGCTCAGTATTGAAGGGGCAAAATCACTGACTCATAATCATAGTTTTTGGTGCATGCTCAACTGGCCTTCAGCTGTTGAACCCGGTGTCTGTTATCTGTTATTTGAGCACCCAATTTGAGACAAATTAGTGGTTGATATCTATTTTAGCAAGACCTTGTATGCAATGGACAGGCCACAGGAGCAAGTTGGGGGAGATGTGGAAGCACACCATCGCACCAGCACATGCAGAGACATGTAAAATGCAAATAGCTTAATTCTGTTCCTCCTTTCCAGATGATCAGGACTGAGATTTTCTTATGGTCATACATGCTTTTAAGTAACTAAGCACAAACTCAGGCTCAGTGATCTAACCACCAGCTTCAAGCTGTATCTTTCCAGGTGCTGTCTGGCTAGTCTAGCTTGAAGTTCAGGAGCAAATCAAACAGTACAGAAAGCGACCTCACACAGGAAATGAGAATAAAATTTAATAAGAAGACAGGACAGACAGAAGTTCTCAATTTTCCCCTGTTTGTTCCAGCATGATCCATACTGACCCTTTCCTTTTCTAATTTGGCTTTTACCTAACTGTCCTACAATAATTTTCACGCATTCCCCAAAGCATCCTATAAGCAGCTTAATGCAACCCCTCAAGTCCTACCACCTATCCTATAATCAGTTGTCTCTTTCCTGTGGGACATGTTTCCTATCTTCTTATCAGTTGCTAAGTTCTGGCAGAACCACCTCAAGGCTTTGAATCATTTTGTCGGTGGCCCCTCAGCCAGTGACCTGAGATTTCCAGACTTTGCTGTTGCCTGTTATCTCATATTGTCCTTAGGGCTTGTGTATCTAGATGTTTAATTTATTGTTTTCCCTGTCTCTTATCTTTGCCTGTTATTTTGTCTCTTATGCTGATAGCTTTTAACCAGATGTCCTTAGATTCCATATATCCTTGCATCAGTCAGTGTTTGGATTGAAGTGTCTGAATTAAAAGGAAACAGACAGCAAGTGTAGAGTAGACCTGAAAGCACACTAAAGGCTTTGGCTCCAGGGACTCAGCTCAACAGCTGAATTCTTAATTTCAGTTTACAAGAGGTGCCAAGCCTCCTCCCTCTCCATGTTTATCAGCTATTCATATACGTTAGAGGAAAGATCAAGGCTATGTGGAAATGAATATATTGTGTATTCAGAGTGCAAACAGATGTATAAAGGTTAGTGAAAGCTAGTCTCAATCTCATGACACTTCCTATGAAATTACACAAGAAATGAGAGATAGTGTATTATATGTTTTTTATTCTAATTTTTTGGCCTAGACTCTGAGCCACGAAGACCAAGCAGCTAATCCCGAATCATGCAGGAATTTTATGACAGATGGAGAACTGGACCTTTCTCTCTCTCAAGTTTCAACTTAGTGATTCATCAGCATGAAAAATCACCAAATTTGCAACACTTCTCAAGTCTAAGTGTACCAAGTTCAGAGATGAAATCAGTACCCTCCCATGGGATACTCCACAGATTCCCTTAAGGCCTGCCAAGATCTTCTTTTTTTTAGAGTCCAGGAGGGTCTTCAAAGTTTCCAGTCACAGACAAACCCTTCACCTTGTTCCCAGAGCAGTGTAGAGCTGGCCTAGGGGTACTTTTATGTCAGTATATGCTTCACTGAGGTCTTACTCAGCTCTAACTAAAGAAGACAGAAAACAAAACATCAGGGAAAATAAACAAGTACACATTTTCACCCTATTTTATCCACATGAGCTAAATTCAATTAACTGATATGATGGCACATTACTCAGTTACTGATGACTTTGTTGTAATGCTGCACCATTGTCTTATATGCTGTGAAGTCTATCCAACCCTTCATAGGCAGTTATTTGGCTGTCATGTCCATAGTATCATCTCCTCACCTTCACCTCACTGCCTGTAAAGTCAGAAGTCTGAGAGCAGAGTCCTATTTGAAAGTTCACTCATGTGCACAGGGTTTGCTGCACTCCAGAAAGCGTATTCCAGTTCTAACCCAAAGGCTTGTTGTCAAAAAGAACAGCAGATATAGTTTAGAGGACATCTTCAAAGCTAGAAAAGATATACTAATATATAAATGCTAAGTGCATGCTTTGTGATGGCAGTGACTCTTACTGATTCCCTACCAGCTGTCTGTGATCCTTTCTGCACTCACCAGACCTTGGTTGTGGACAAGTGCCTCACCACCCTCATACTGAATAATTTTTTCCATACACATAACCTAAATCTACACCCTTTGTGTTTAAAGCTATTATTCCTTGCGCTTCCACTGCATGTCCTTGTAAAATGTGCCTCCTCATCTTTCCCGTAGGCTTCCTTCACGCACTAGAAGGCTGCAATGAGGTCCCCCAAGGACTGTCTCTTCTCCAGTCTGGACAACCCCACCCCTCTCAGCTTGCCTTCACAGAAGGGGTGCCCCAGCCCTCTGATGATCCTTGTGGCAGACTACGATGAAGAAATAGCCACCTTGCTGGAAAAGTTTGATAGTTGCTTAATTCGTTGCTTATTCTTTGTGAGTGCAGGTTCTCCTTTAAGCAGTTAGTAGTTGGATTTTTGCTAGAATGTTTTAGTTTATCCCATTAAGCATGGATAATAACTGTTATCAACTTATGGACAGCCCTTAACTCAAGTTTAAGGCATCTACATGTAATAATCTGCACTGGGAGCCTAAGCTGCAGATGTAAAAATGACGAAAATCTGACAAGTTCCTTTAGTATGAAACCAGCTGAAGGATATCTTAACCTGTTTTGAGTGATGAGTACACCCAAATCTAAGGTAGTCCTCATTTCTGAGAGTAGAAAGTTTCCTCTTAAATTAAAACAAATTGTGTCTTGTTTTGTCTATAGATGCATGGGCAGATCCTTCACTTTGAACATCTTCTGAGTGTAATCACAGACCTATAATGTAGAGAGGGATTATATGAATTTATGTTTATATGCTCTAAAATCAAATACGGTGTGAGATTTAATCTGAGACACTGTTCCTGTAAAGTGATGGTAGCCAGGACATACATTCCCTGAGAAAAGAGAGTTCATCTCTCTCGTTTTTTTTAGGGTCTGATATTGGAGAACTAGAGCCAAGCTCAGAAAACTTGAACACCCGCTTTTGCAGATTATAAAATATACTTTTCCCTTCTTCTCTGTCCCTCTCATATAGTGCAAAGATAGCATGAACCGCACCAGCCCTCATTTAGTAACGCTTTTACTTGTTAGCCCTGAGGTAAGTAAATAGCTGCATGCTGACTAGAGCATGGAAAAATGAGGTCTCTCTTGATGTTTAGCATATTAAATCATTACTTTTCAGCTTGAAAATATTTTCTTTGCCTGCTGACCCTTCCAAATTTTCCAGTTACTTCAGGCAAAAGAGTAAAAACAGAAAAAAGTCATTTCTCTGCTAGATGAGGAAATTTAAAACTCAGTTTAATTCTGGAGCAGTGGTTCAGCCAATAGTTGTTGGAAAAAAAACAGCCTATAAGCAAGGGAATTGCCTAATTCTGTTCAGGTTGCTCATCATCTCTCATACCCATAATGACTTGTTGCATAAATTAAACAGGAATTAGTTGTGTGACATTTTGTGCCATGTGCTGTGGATAGTTACGCTAAGACTTCCTGATGGAAGTTCAGTTCCTCCTTGTTTACTATAGCTCTTTCCCAAGTTTTTTCACACTTGCAATGTGGTTTCATGCATAACAATCAGATTAGGGTAAGGTTACATAACAAGTAGGAACTTCACTTTCATCCTCTCTAGGTAATAGATGAGCAAGTCAGACAGGAAATCAGTTTGCTTTCATACAGGGTATATTTAAAAATTTATATTGCAACGATACTGTATCCTCCCCAGGTTTAGCGGAAAAAGCATGGTGTGATAAAGAAACATCTTATATCCAAAGCAAGATTGTAGTGGAATCTGCAGGAAAAACAGGAAACAGAACCATTGACAATATCAACCCTATTGTTAATCATTCTGTTGGGAATGGCTATTTATGATTCTTTCAGAAACTATGGCTTACATGACTTGAACTTAAAGAGCCCTGAGTGATTCTTGATGGATAAAGGAAATATCAGACTTTCACAGATGTCACAGAGAACAAAATATGGAAATACCATTGAAGCCATTATGGCCTGTCGCAGTATATCAGTGGAGAAGCAGCAGAAGCAAGCAGAAAGGTTTCTGGCAATTTCCCATCCAATTATATAATCACTGAGGAGTGGTCAGCACTTCCTGGAGAAGAGGAGCTGGGTGCAGCCCTTCCAGGTGTGTTAAAATGGGGTCCTGGCAAAGTTGTCACAGGACAGAGTAGAGCACCTGGGTGGTTCCCCTCCTTCCAGGTAGACAAAGAGATGGATTCAAAGGTTTAGAGCCTAACCCACCTTCCTAGGCCCTGCTCCAAGCTGCCTACAAAACAGAAGAACCAAAGATGGAGGACTACAGAGGAGGCGTTGGCTGAGACAGCCTTCCTGACAGAGGTGCTGTCTGGGCCATATGGTCTGCACCATACTGCTGATTCCTCTACTGCTGATGTTACTGAGGAGAGGACTCACTGTGGGGAATAAAGTAGACATTGTTCTCCGCAGAGAAGGGGCAGTGGGGAAATACTTGTGATGCCAGCAAATTCATCTGTGAGTCTGGTGTAGAAGAGACTTTCTGCTGGCTTTAATGAAGGAAGGAAGAGCACTGCGAGGTGAGGGAAGTTTGCCCTGCTGGCATTGTAACTCTCCATCTGTTCTGCAG
This sequence comes from Aquila spilogaster, assembly GCA_024606505.1. NCBI lineage: Eukaryota > Metazoa > Chordata > Aves > Accipitriformes > Accipitridae > Aquila > Aquila spilogaster. The sequence goes on along the minus strand of JANHGO010000063.1, from coordinate 10,169,572 downwards.
GCAGTGAAAACTTCGGTATCAAGAGCAGTGACATCAACATTAAACGTACTTTTTTTCTCTCTTTTTTTTTTTTTTTTTTCAGGAAAAATAAATAAATAAATGAAAAGAATCTGAAAGAAATGGATAAAAGTGCATAACTTTCCACAGGCACTTCTCCTGTGAAGAGAGAAAACAGTCTAGGTGGATGCTGAGTTGAAAGAATTCGACAGCGAATATGTCAGTTAACAGCGCTTTGGCTTGAATGATTCCTTCCCAGAGGAAAGAGATAACTCATAAAACTTTCCTTCTGGAAGCTCTCAGATTCCAGCTAATTAATTGCAGTGAGGTATCTTTTAAACTAGAGGTATGCCAAGACAGATCCAGTCTCTCCTGAAACACTTGCTGTTGCCAACTCTTGCTATTACTACTATGAGGGCCGGCTCCAGCATATATCAATGCAAAAATCCTTGGTAGCATAATAATAGTACGGAAATACAGCAGATTTTTAATGAAAAATAATATTTCAATAAAGGCAAGAAGAGAAGGAAGCACAGGAAAACTGTCCTTGGTACGAAGCCTTCAAGAGGGAGCTGGAGATTGTTCAGTCTGGAGAAGAGAAAGGCTTAGGGGAGACCTTATCACTCTCTACAGCTCCCTGAAAGGAGACTGTGGTGGGGTGGGGTTTGGCCTTTTCTCCTAGGTAACAGTGATAGGATGAGAGGTAATGCCCTTTAAGTTGTGCCAGGGGAGGTTCAGGTTGGGTATTAGGAAAAATTTCTTCTCCAAAAGAGTGGTCAGGTACTGGAACAGGCTGCCCAGGGAGGTTGGGGAGTCACTGTCCCTGGAGACGTTCAACAAACATGTAGATGTGGTACTTGGGGACATGGTTTAGTGGGGAATATTGGTGGTGGGTGGACAGCTGGACTATATGACTATAAGGTTGGACTCTTTTCCAATCTTAATGATTTTCTGATTCTATGAAATGTGACAGATCTCTGTGCACTCCAGACTCAAGGGCTGGTGAACAGTGCAGCTGCCCAGGGTGAACAGTGCAGCTTAAGCCATGTAATTTCATAGGTTTTCAGGATCTTGCTTTATAATGGCCTTGTAACAGCCATCCTTACCTGACTTGCAAAGTGTTCCTTCTTCCATCTCTTACTTGAGATGGCTTAAAACTCCAGGGATAGGGTTAGTTCTCAATGAAAAGTCTGTTTCTACTTTCATTGTGCATACCTAAGGGTTTTGTAGCACAACTTGAGCATTCTGATCTAAGCAGGAGGGAGATTTGTGGACTCCAAGAATTACACTGAGGCTGCGGGATGCTACAAGGAGGGCCAACATCATCTAAGTCTCTTTCCAAGTGAAAAATACAAACTGATATGTTTGACTTTGCTCCCTCACAGCAGCTCCCCTAAATATGCTGGCTGATGTGTACTTTTTCTTGCTTGTGAAATTAAGTAAATGCAGCAACTGTCTTCTACAATCTTCAGTCTTGTTCCTGGTGACATAGGTGTGGTATGCCTACACCATTATTCTCAAGCAAATAAAGATGGACTCCTTATTCCAATTTATCTGGAGTTATCCAGATAAGAATCTGTATAGACAAAGGCACTTGCTTTTTAACTAGCAGTAGCAATTCATGACAAAACCCGTGCAAAGCATCCTGAAAAACCAAACAAGAGCTTATATTGTTTGTTTCTTTTTGGTTTTCATTTCTATTTTAACTTGTGATAAGATCACAGGTTTTCTCATGCTGAGTAGATTGACCCAGACTAACCCTTCCCAAGTTTTTGGATGATATAAAAGATGTTCAAATACCAGGGTGATAGCTAGCCCTAGAAAAGCCTTGATAGGTAGCTTGTAATTCATGTGCAATACAGCATGAAAGACTGAAATTAGTGGCAAACAGTTTTGTTTTGAATCTATATCCCTCACAAGAAAGGAAAACTAAAAAAAAAAAAAAAGTGTACAGTGACCTAAATAAGCGATATTTTATCCTGCTTAGAAATGAAAAGGTAAGTGAAACTTCCGTGTTTATAGCCCTGAGCCCCACAGAGCCGCAGATGGAGGTTGCCACTTTGAATTTTTAAATGAACGTTGCTCCTTAAAAAGTGCAGAGGAATAATAATAGGTGGCAGAAAACTTGCTCACCTATTCTGTTAGAAAGATGTAGGAAAAAGACATAATAGTGATTATCACAAAGTGGGAGAAAAAGGTGGAAAAATAAACTATGATTTCAAAGCCATAAAAGCACTTGGGAGGCAGTTTTTCATCCACCTTTTCCTGCGTCTGACTTCTGCACATCAGAGCAGAGTGATCTCAATAGAAAGACAGTTGGAAAAGATTGATGAGAGCTAACAAGACCAGAGTTTTCTTTTACAAGTGACTCTGCATTTTGATTTCATATTCAGGCCTATTAAATGCAAAAGCATAAAACTTTTGTTTCTGACTCAAGACCGAGCCCAGGAAAATGGGAGTGCACAGAATGTGAGGTGGAAATTGTACAGCCTGGGGTGGCTCTGCTCAGGCCCACCATGACCTCCCATGCTCACATTTACCCCTGAGGTAGCTGCCTTCCTGGGGTACAGCCAAATAGACTACCTGAGGTGCTCACCTAACAGGGGTCACAGGCTACAACTCGTGCTGATTTACTTTAAAATGCTGGACTATAAATTGCAGAGCTTCAACGGCTGCTGTAAGAGCCATTCCTGCAGATTTTCATTAAGAAAGGGGCCAGAATGAAAACTGTAGGTAGCGAAGATATATCACTACTATCCTGAATTAAGCTGTAACCTATCCTGAAACAGTCCCAGCATTTTGTGCTCACATTTAAGAGTTGACTGCAATGGAGTTTAAACATTCATTTAAAAATAAGCATATGCTTATGAGGCTTCTCAGATGGCATACAGTTTTGAATCAGGATCTCAGCTAATTAAGACAGCCAGCTCAGCCTGAAAGCAGCTTCACTGAAGCCAATACATTTTTTCCTTACTGAAACAACACCAAATTTGTAGGATGTAAATGTTGCTATTCCGATAGTTTATCCCTGCTATGGAATCCAAACTGCTGGATATAATTAGGGTGGGAAGAAGGCTAATAGAAAGCATCCTCTGTACACAGTCTTGATAACACAGTCTTCTTGAAATCAAGAAAGCTCTTAAACATTTTAGTCCATTAGAAAGTTCTTCTGAGATTGAACGTTATCTCAGTGATATGATTAGTGAATGACATCAATGATGATGAACTGGTGGTAGACAGAGGAAAAGAGAAAACAAGCCTTAACACATGACAACAGATAGTTCAGTCTAGGACCAAAGCGTATGAGGGTCCACGTCAATTCAGCAGTTGTACTTACAGATATTTGGTAAATGATGTCAAACCCATCAAACTTCTGTTTAACTCTCTGTAACTTCAGGACAAAAGGAGGTCCTCCTAATACCTCAAGCACTACCCCAAGTGACTTATTTTTGCAGTATATTCAATAACTGTAGTGTGTTGCAGAATAAATGTACAAAAGCTTCCAGCATGAAATAACACATTTTTTTGTGACAATAATATGAAGTGCATTCTTTAGTACGACTATTAGAGTTTTCTAACATAGCTGCTTATCAATGAAAGTAGCATAACTATGTCCTTCTCTTTTTCCTCCTTGGAGACTCCCTGGTTTCCCAGATGAACGTATCTAGGTCCATTTCTGACAAAACCATGGACTCTCAGCTAATCCCTATATTTCCTAAACAGTCCTGTTTTCTTCCCATTTGTCCTTTAGTATCTCAATGTTTGTTTGGTAACCTCTGCTTCTGAAGTGCTCGTATCCAGCTCCCTCCCTTACTCTATTTTTCCTGAGGCTACTTATACCTGTATTATGGTTTATAACCCTGCAGGCAGCCCTTTCACTCTGACTAACAGAACTGTCATTGCAAATTTTGACAGCTTTTCCTCTATAGCCAACAATAATATCAAAGACAGTTTATCTTTGGAGGGGTCTTCTGGAGTGGTCATCTGTGGTGTGTCACTTCCAATGTGAAAAGCTTTCTGAGACTCATTCTTTGAGCATACCTGACCATTCGTTCAAGCTGAGAACATTTAGTCTCACTGTATCAAACTGTGATCTTGGGTCTTGATCATCTGCACAATCCCAGTGAAGCTCAATTTCTGTCACATGTATGTGTGGCTTGAAGGCTGATGTGAGTGGGGTGGGAATCCGAGGATGGTTTACGCATTAGATCTAAGTGTTCAAGCTTGCACCTGGTGTGGACTGAAAATAGTAAGGAACATACTCCTGGGAATGGCTTGCTCATGGATACCTATATCACAGGAAGACAAAGAGCTGCATTTTTTATGTCAGTGAGAAATGGTCCTCATGTTCTTTAACCAGTTAGAGGGAAACCCATCTTGGTGGTGATGACACCTGGATGATGGCAGCTGCGGTCTCCTTGCCCACTTCAGATCAGCATACCTGGCTCAGAGCAGAACCACCATCCACTTATATGTAAAAACAGATGTGGATTTTGCAGTGCTAAAGAGTTTGAGCTCCACAGATCATCTCCTGAAGAAAGAAAAAAAAAAGAAAAAAAAAAAATAATGTAACATCTCAGCTTCCCAGCAGCTTTGAGACGAGGCACTGCAGTACTTTACAAGCATCTTTCTGCACCACAGTAATTTTCTCATGATTTTCTCACTTGAGTTCCCAGTCTATTGTAACAGCTGGGTTACAAGGGGAGTGAGTTGGCCCTGAGGTCTCCCGTGACCACTCCTTCTTACATTGCACTTCTGCTCCCTCCCATTGGGAAGGGAGTTACACTGGCTGCAGCTTTTATTTTCATTCCTATTCAGTCCCTAGCAGTTCTCTTTGATGCCTCCTGCCATCTCTCTCCTTCTTGCTGTGCTTTGACAGCTTGCTACTGCAGGCACAAGTAAGATCATGCTGTGACGAGCTTCCTCAAAGCAATGTCTTGCTGGTAACAGGTATCTGCAGTGGAGGCTGGCAGAGAACTGCTGTAGGGAGACAATATGCTCCTCTCTGTCTTTTCAGATTTATCCCCTCTCGGGACTTACAAGGCCACCCCTCTTGACCAGAAATGTCAAACCACAGTTTGAAGCTGGCAGCAGATAAACTCTGACAGGGTTCAACTATGCAAACCCTGAGAGCAGCAGCTTGCATTGATGTGCTTCCTAAAGGTCTGTGTCTGCATTAGGAGGGCAGCTGATCTTTCCCCTTAAATGTTTAGTACTGAACAAGGCACAAAGGTAAAACACTGACAGGGGACATAATCCTATTCTTGAGTTTCTGAAGCTCTTAAAACAAAGCCTAAAAGCAGTTATTTCCTCTCACTAAACCGTTTTAAAAACAGATTCTAGAAATCAATATGCAGGGAAAAAAATGATGGAAAGAATGTATATCACCGTTAAAAGTGAAGACTGAAGAGCTGATATGGGATTAAACATTAGGAACACTTGAATTGATGACTGCATGAAAACTTGAAGTTTTTGACAAAGTGTAGTGTTAAAAGT
>JANHGO010000063.1:10111987-10163979 GCA_024606505.1 Aquila spilogaster | reverse complement strand
GTGCCTGAAGGACTGCAGCCCATGGAAGGGACCCACGCTGGAGCAGTTTGTGAAGAACTGCAGCCCGTGGGAAGGACTTACGTTGGAGAAGTTCATGGAGGACTGTCTCCCGTGGGAAGAATCCCACACTGGAACAGGGGAAGAGAGCGAGGAGGAAGGAATGACAAAGGCAGAGATAATGTGTGATGAACTGACTGCAATCCCCATTCCCCATCCCCCTGTGCTGCTGGCGGGGAGGAGGTAGAGAAATAGGGAGAGAAGTTGATCCTAGGAAGAAGGGAGGGGTGGGGGGAAGGTGTTTTAAGTTTTGGCTTTTATTTCTTATTGCCCTACTCTGATTTGATTGGTAAATTAAGTTAATTTTCCCCAAGTCGAGTCTGTTTTCCCTGTGACAGTAATTGGTAAGTGATCTCCTTGTCCTTACCTCAACCCATGAGCTTTTCATTGTATTTTTCTCCCCCTGTCCAGCTGAGAAGGGGAGCAATAGAGCAGCTTTGGTGGGCACCTGGCATCCAGCCAAGGTGAACCCACCACATTGTTGCTCACAATCAATTTTGTTTAACTTTTAAAATAAGCTAATATGTTTAAATATCAACAGCCATAACTAAGGTATCTTATCAATCTTATTATACTAAGTCTGTCTGTCTACAGAGTATGTCTTTGGGAATCAATTTAATCCAAAGAAAAACTGTAGATATTATTATGCTCTTATTATAAATATGTAGCCATTTTCACCCCTCTTTTTTACCCCACTTAGTTTTCTTTTCAATTTTATCTTATTTTTAAATTGCCTAGATTTGGCACATTTGTTTTGGTGATGTTTGTAAAATAATAATAATAATAATAATAATAATAATAATAATAATATCTTTAAATCTGGTACAAATATCTTTAAAGACAGGTGCATGCTCACTGATGTGCGGAGGGAGGTTTCGCTCTCAAAATCCACAATCAAAATCCAGAATTTAATTATTTTTTACCAGGAGACAAATATTCAAATTGGAAATATACTTTCCACACCATTTCCAAAATACTAAGAATATAATGTCTAAAGTCAATCAGTTGATGCTGCAATTTCAGCATCATACTCCTGAACGAAGTAAAAAACCCCCAAACTGGTAGATCACGATGAAGGAATAGGCATCTTGCTGGAAATGTTTGATAATTGTTTCATGCCCTAACTACTGTTCTTATTCTTTGCAGGTGCAGGTACTCCTGTTATCAGTTAGTAGTTGGTTTATAGCTAAAATGCTTTAGTTTATCCCATTAGACATGGATAACAACTGTTATCAATTCAAGCAGACCTTAACTCAAATTTAAGGCATCTACATGTAGATATCTGTAGTGGATGACTAAGCTGCAGGCATCAAAAAAATTAAAATCTAATCAATACCTTTAGCATGAAACCGGCTAGAAGATATTTTAACCCAGTTTGAGCAATTTGTACTCCTAAGGCAGCCCTCATTTTAGTGAGTGAAAAGTTTTCTCTTGACTTTAAAGGAAGCTGAATCATGTCTCCTGTTCTGTTTATTGACCAATGCACAGATCCTTCTCTTTGAACACATCTTCTGAGTGCATTTACAGACCTATAACATAGAGAGTGGGGTGATGACATTTGATTACATTTACATACTTTAAAATGAAATATGGAGTGTGTGCTAATTTGAGACATAGTTCCTGCAAAGTAATGGCAACCAGGACATACATACACAGCCCAGAGAAAAGCCAGTTAGTCCCTTTCCTGGCCTTGTTTTTTTGTTTGCTAGGGACTAATGCTGAGGAACCAGAGCCAGCCTGAGAAGATCCAAACATCTGCTTTTGCAGAATATAGGATATGCTTATCCTTTCTTCTCTGTCCCTCCCCGATATGGTTCAAAGAAAGCATGAGCTGCACCAGCTCTCATCTAGTAATATTTTTACTCATTAGCCCTGGGGTAAATAAATGGCTGCATGCTGACTAGGGCACAGAAAAATGAGGTCTTTCTTGATGTTTAGCATATTAAATCATTACTTTTCAGCTCAAAAATGTTTTCTTTCCCTGCTGATCCTTCCTAATTTTCCAGTTACTGAAGGCAAAAGAGTAAAAACAAAAATAAAAAAAGTCATGTCTCTGCTGCACCGGGAAATTTAAAACCCAGCTTAATTCTGGAGCTGTGGTTTATGTCCAAAGTTCTTTGATAATGCAGTCTATAACCAAGGGAGTTACTTAATTCTGTTCAGTTTGATCATCCCCGCTCACACCCATAATGAGTTCCTGCATAAATTAAACAATAATTAATTGTGTGACATTTCAGACCACGTGTTGTGGATTTTAGAGTTAAGATCTCCTGATGGAATCCAATCCATGCGTTTAGTTTCTCCTTGTTTACTCTAACAGTTTCCCAATTTTTTTCACACTGAAGTGCCTGCAATGTGGTTCCATGCATAATAATCAGATCAGGGTAAGGTTACATAACAAGAAAGAACTTCACTTTCATCCTCTCTAGGTAATAGATGAGCAAGTCAGACAGGAAATCAGTCTGCTTTCAAACAGGGTATATTTAAAAATTTATGATGCGACGATATCTTATACTCTCTAGGTTTAGAGGAAAAAGCATGGTTTGATAAAGAGGCATCCTATACCCAAAGCAAAATGGTAACACAATTGCAAGTGTACAGCATGAAACAGAACCACTGACAATATCAATCCTATTATTAATCTTTCTGTTGAGAACGGCTATTTATCAAGCGATGAATCTCCCAGCAACCATGGTTTACATGACTTGAACTTAAAGAGCCCTGAATGATCCTTGAAGGATAAAGGAAATGTTAAATTTTCACATAAGTCACAAGAGCCTTTGCTTTTCTGGGTCAGGAGAAAAATATGGAGCTACCATTAAGGCCATAATGGCTAGGCTTGCGCCTGTTGCAATAAATCAGGGGAGGAGCAACAGGAGAAGAAAGCAGAAAGGTTTCTCTCAGCTTCCCCTACAACTCTCTAAACACCACTGTCCAGAGAAGCAGGCAGCACAATGACTCTTCCTGGAGAAGAAGACCTGGTTGCAGCCCTTCCAACAGTGGTGTTCTTCACCCGCGTACACACGGCGTCCTGGCAGAGCTGTCGTAGGGCAGAGGAGAGCTCCCAGGCAGTTCGCCTCTTTTCAGGTGGGCGAGCAGATGGATTAATGGACTTGGAGCCTAACCCATCTTCTCAGGACCTGCTCCAAGTTTCCTACAAACCAGAAGAATCAAAGGAGGAGGACTACAGGAGGTGCTGGCTGAGACAACCTTCCCAACACAGGTGCCAGCTGGAAGTCAGCACCAGTCCTGATGATCGGAGACTCCTCTACTGCTGATACTACTGAGGAGAGGATTCTTGTGTGTGGGTAATAGAGTGGGCGCTGTTTCCCACTGAGGAGAGGCAGTGAGGAAATGCTTTTGATGCCAGCACAACCATTTACGCATCTGGTATTCAGGAGACTCTTTCCACTGGCTTTAATGAAGAAAAGAGGATGCACTGTGCGGTGAGGGAAGTTTGCCCTGCTGGCATTATAACTCTCCATCTGTTCTGCAGGCAGAGTGAAAACTTCAGTGTCAAGAGCGGTGACATCAACATTAAATGTACTTTTTTCTCTCTTTTTTAGAAATAAATAAATAAATAAATAAAAAGACTCAGAAAGAAGTGGATAAAAGTGCATAACTTTCCACAGGCACTTCTCATCTGAAGAGAGAAAACAGTCTGGGTGGATGAGGAGTTGAAAGAATTCAAGAGTGAATATGTCAGTTAACAGCGATTTGGCTTGAATGATACCTTCCCAGAGGAAAGATGTAACTCATAAAACTTTCCTTCTGGAAGCTCTCAGATTCCAGCTAATTAATTGCAGTGAGGTATCTCTTAAACTAGAGGTGTGCCAAGGCAGATTCACTTGATTCTGAAACACTTACTGTTGCCAAGTCTGCTATTATTACTTTAAAGACCAGCTCCAACATATATCAATGCAAAAATCCTTGGCAGTATAAACATAATGCAGAAATACAGAAGGTTTTTTTACAAAAAATAATATCTCAATGAAGACAAGAAGGGTAGGCAGCACAGGAAAACAGCTCTTGCTATGAAGCCTTTGAACTTGAATGCCTTGGAATAAAGCTCTGTGCTGTGCAAGCTCAAAGGCTGGTGAGCAGTGCAGCTGGTTTGCCAGCTGAACAGTCTAGGGTAACCACATCATCCTCCCTGCTTTAAATATATCATTGTATAGGTCTTCAGGGCCTTGCCTCCTAACGGCCATACTTATCTGACTTGGAGAGTGTTGCTTCTTCCTGTGTCTTCTTCATTTGACATGACACTCCATGGGCTGGGATTTGTCCTCTACCGAATGTTCCTGCTTTTATTGTGTACACCTGGGGGTTTTGTAATGCAGCCTGGGCGCGACGGTCGATTGACAGAGCAGGAGGGAGGTTTGTAGGCTCCAAGAGTTGCACTAAGTCTGCGGGATGCTACAAGGAGGGCCAACATCATCAGAGACTCTTTCCAAGCAAAATGCAGACTGTGTTTGACTTTGCTCTCTCATAGCAGCTCCTCCAAATGTGCAAGCTGACTTGTGGTTGTTACTTGCTTGTGAAACAAAGTAAATAAAGAAATTCTCCTCAGTAACCTTCAGCTTTGTTCCTGATGACAAAGCTGGCATAGATGGGGTACATCTACACTGTTATACACAAATTAATAAATAAAGATGGACTTCTCATTACAGTTTATTAACTCCAGTTAAAAAAGCTGTATAGACAAGGACACTTGCTTTTTAACTAACAGTTGCAGCTCATGACAAAACCCTTGCAGATTATCCTGCCAAACCAAACAAAAGCCTATATTGCTGTTTGTTTCTCTTTGTTTTTCATTGCTATTTTAACCTGCGATAAGACCAAAGCTTTTCTCATGCTGGGTAGATTGACCTAGATTAACCCTTGCCAGGTTTCTGGATCATATAGAAGATGTTCAAATACCAGGGTGATAGCTAACCTTAGAAAAACCTTGATACGTAGCTTGTAATTCATGTGCAATACAGCATGAAAGATTTAAGTCAGTGGCAAACAGTTTTGTTTTGAATCTGTATCCCTCATAAGAAAGGAAAATTAAAAAGAAAAGAGTGTGCAATGACCTAAATAAGCTGTATTTTATCATGCTTAAAAATGAAAAGCAAAGTGGAACCTCCATGTTTATAGCCCTGAGCCCCACAGAGCCACAGATGGAGGTTGCCACTTTGAATTTTTAAATGAATGTTGGTCCTTAAAAAGTGCAGAGGAATAATAGGCAGCAGAAAACTTGCTCAACTATTAGTGGTGTCATTCTGTTAGAAAGAGGTAGGAAAAAGAGATATTAATGATTATCACAAAGTGGGAGAATAAGGTGGAAAAATAAACTATAATTTCAAAGCCATAAAAGCACTTGGGAGGCAGTTTTTCATCCACCTTTTTCTACGTCTGACTTTTGCACATCAGAGCAGAGAGATCTCAATAGTAAGAGAGTTTGAAAAGATTGATGAGAGCTAACAGGACCAGAGTTTTCTTTTACAAGTGACTGTGCATTTTGATTTAATATTCAGGCTTATTAGATGCAAGTGTAAAACTCACAGTTTTGATTCAAGACAGAACCCAGGAAAATGATACAGTAAGGAGTCTGAGACAGGGATTGTACAGCCGGGGGTGGCTCTGGTCAGGCTCACCACCACCTTCCACACTCACCCTTCTTCCTGAGGTAGCTGCCTTCTTGGGGTGCAGCCAAATAGGCTGCCCCAGCTGCTTAACTGCCAGAGTTCACAGGCTAAAATTGGTCCTGATTTACTTTAAAACACTAGCTTCTCATTTGCAGAGATTCAGCAGCTGCTGCAAGAGCAGGTGAACCGTTTCTGCAGATTTGCTTTAAGAAAGGGGTCAGAATGACAACTGGGGCCAGGAAATATCACTGCTGTCCTGAGTTAAGCTGTATTCCCTCCTGAAACAGGAGAGGGAAATTTGCCCTTATTGAAGAAGGCACCTAAATGTGTGTTTACATTAAGCATGTGCTTAAACTCCATTGATTATAATAGAGTTCAAACGTACATTTAAATATAAGCATTACGTGTATGGGACTTCACAGCAGGCATGTGGTTTTGAATCAGTCTAAGGTAATTAAGACAGCCAGCTCATCCTGAATACAGCTTCACTGAAGTCAGGAATACATTTTTATTCTTACTGATACAGAGCACTGAATTTGTATGATGTAAATGTTCTGTAAGCTATCCCAATAGCTTATTCCTGCTGTAGAATCCAAATCTCTTGATATGGGGAGAGCAGGATGAAGTCTAATATAATGCATCCCCTGTATACAATCCTGATAACACAATCCTCTTGAAATCAGGCAAGCACTTAAAGATTTTACTTAATTAGAAAGTTTTTCTGAGTTTGGTGATTAATGAATTATATTGTGGTGGTGAAGTTGCAGTAGATCTTGGCAAAGAGAGGTTAAACCATAACACGTAGCAACAGCTAGTTCAGTCTAGGACCAAAATCTGTGTGGGTCCACACTAATGCAACAGCCATGGTCACAGTCATGTTTGTCAACAGTGTCAAATCCATCAAGGTCCTGTTTAACACTGCAACTTCAGGAAAAAAGTCAAGTCTGTACTGTAACAGTGTACAGGAACTGTAACAAAGGAAAGTCCTAAAACCTCAAGCACTAGCCCAAGTGACTTATTTTTGCAATACATTCAATAAATATATAGTATCTTGCAGAACTAGTGCACAAATGCTTTCAACAGGAAACCTCAAGCATATTGTTATGACAGCAACATGAAAAGCCTTCTTTTGTCTATTTGTTAGGGTTGGAAAAGTGAAAGTAGTATAGCTATGTGCTTCTCTTTCTTCCTCCTTGGGAGACCCCCAGTTTCTTATCTGAATGTATTTAGGTCCATTTTCTGACAAATCCACGTGCTCTCAGCTATTCTCTGTTTTCCAAACATTGCTATTTGCTCCTCATTTTTCCCTTAGCATCTCAATGATTCTTTGGTTCCCTCTGCTTCTGAAGTGCTCATACCGACCTCTCTCCTTTACTTTCTTTTCCTGGGAGTTATATATACCTATACTATGGTTTATAACCCTGCAGGCAATCTCTTCAGTCTGCCTAGGAGAATTCCCATTGCAAATTTTGACAGCTTCTCACATATAACTGATATCAATAGCAAAGTCTCTTTGGGATTTTGTGGAGACTTCTGGAATCAAAGCGCTAGCTGAGCATCAGAAGGAGACGTATTTTCTGATCTTTGTTCAAATTCCTGGTAGGCTCAGGAATGTAAAAGAGTGGTCATCTATGGTATGGCACTTACAATGTGAAAAACTTTGAGTCTCACTTTTTGGGTACACCTGACCAGCGACTGTCTCTCCATTTCTAAAGCTCAGGCCATTTAGTCCCGCTGTACCAAGCCTTGGTCTTGGGCCTCGGTCACCTGCATGATCCCAGTGAAGTTCAATCCCTGCCACAGGGATGTGTAGCTTGAAGGCTGATGTAAGTGGGGTGGGAGTCCTTGACTGGCTTAAGAGTTAGATCTAAGTATTCAAGCTTGCACCTAGGATGGACTGAAAACAGTAAGGAACCTACTCCTGGGAATGGCTTTCTCACGGATACCTAAACCACAGGAAGACAAACAGTTGCATTCTTACACCAGTGAGAAATGGTCCTCGTATTCTCTTTCCAGGCAGTGAGGGCAACCTAGCTTGGTGGTGACAAACATGTGGATTATGGCTGCCAGTAGTCTCCTTGCCCTCTTCAGGCCTGATAGCCTTGGCTTCTTACACAATCGTCATCCTATTATGTATGAAAACAGATGTGGATTTTGCAGTGATAAAGCGTTTGAGCTCCACAGCTCATCTGTTAAAGCAGGAAAAAATGCAATGTAATACCTCAGCCCCCCAGCAGCTTTGAGATGTGGCACTGCAGTGTTTTACAAGCATCTTTTGTGCACCATAGCAATTTTCTCATGATTTTCTCACTTGAGTTCCCAGCCTATTGTAACAGCTGGGTTACAAGAGGAATGAATTGGCCCTGAGGTCTCCTGTGACCACTCATTCTTACATTGCACTTCTGCACCCTCCCTTTGGGAAGGGAGTTACACTGGCTGCAGCTTTTATTTTCATTCCTATTCAGTCTTTAGCAGTTCCCCTTTGATGCTTCCTGCCATCTCTCTCTTTCTTGCTGTGCTTTGACGGCTTGCTACTGCAGGCACAAGTAAGATCATGCTGTGATGAGCTTCCTCAAAGCAATGTCTTGCTGGTAACAGGTATCTCTGCAGTGGAATCTGGCAGTGTACTGCTGTAGGGAGACAATATGCTCCTCTCTGTCTTTTCAGATTCATCCCCTCTCGGGACTCATAAGGGCACCCCTCTTGACCAGAAATGTCGAACCACAGTATGAAGCTGGCAGCAGATAAACTCTGACAGGGTTCAAATCTGCAAGCCCTGAGAGCAGTAGCTTGCATTGATGTGCTTTGTAAAGGTCTGCATCTGCATTAGGAGTGTTGCTGATCTTTCCCCTTAAATGTTTAGCATTTAAAAAGATACTACGGTGAAACACAGAGAGGGGGTATTATCCCATTTCCGATTTTCTGAAACTCTTAAAACAAAGCCTAAAAAGGATTATGTCTTCTCCTGAGAGATGAAACATTAAAAAAAAAAAAAAAAAAAAGACATTCTGAATGTATATGCAGAAAAACAAAATAATTGAGAGAAAGAATGTATATTACTTTAAAAAAATAAGAGTAAGGAGCTGAAATGGTTTCAAGTGCAAGAAGTGACTAGGTCTCACAATGAACAGGAAGAATAACACTCAAAACACACTAGATTAGAGGAAAATTTCTCATGCCTTCTGTTTATTCTCACCAAAATGTAGTTCCACGCTTAAACTCAGTGAACACCATGAGCTGTAAAAGAGTGAAACATTATTCTGCTCTCTAGGGCTGACCAATGTCAGAATAAGAACATTACAGGGCCAAAGAATAGCCAGAAAGGGTACAATTCCTCAGCTGATTGCCAGCCAATGTACTCGAGGGCAGCTCCCATGTTATATCCTCAGCCTAGGGAGGAGGAGAAAAAATGCATTACATCCTTCTTTCATAATATGCAAAATAAACTGAATACAGTCAAAGATCCCCCCCTGCCATGTCTCAGGCTTTACCAATCAAAAAAAGAAGAGAGAGCAGTCCAATAAACTAAATCCTAGCAATATTGTGTGACAGCTGGGCATTTGACAGTCTTTGTACATTCATAAAGCTGGAGTGACAACTGGTTTTGAGGTCAGGCTTGAAACCTGGGGGGTTTCTGAGCAGACTGAATCATACGAAAACTCTTGGAGTTTGTGTTGGTGGTTATTTTTTAGCCAGGCACCTGCACAGCCTGCCAAGGAAGATCTGGGAGCTCCCTCCCGTTTTTGAAGAACAAAATACAGAGAATTGTCTGTCGGAAAAGATGCAAGTAGGGTCTATGATTTTTATTCTATTAAGAGAGTGAGAAGCAGTAGGAGGAGCCTTGTTTCTGCTAGAATATGATAATTTCTTTTGAGAGAAAAGTCAATATTAAAGGAAGGACTGGAGTAGGCCTGGGTCAGGCAGAAGTCCAAGTTAATTTGTATTTAATATTCTGAGTCATCCTCTATGGATGGAGGTTACATCCTGGCATCTTTTTCTGTGAAGATGCCTACACATGCATGACCCCCAAAGAGGGAGTGTCTGACCTTCAGTGACTTGTAATAAGTCATTGGGAGAACAGATCTCAACATAGAATTCTGCTTCCATTTAGAAAACCACAGGAGCCATGCATGAAGCATTCATCTGGCATTAATGGAAGCTGTACAAAGGGACATATAAAGGAAAGAAAACTCCTGAAAATAAAAAAATCCCAAACAACAAATCCGCAACAACAACAAAAAAGGTTTAGACAACTAATATTTTTGAAATTGTTTTGGCTGTTTCTTGTTAAATTATGCCTACATACAGATGATCTGGGCTATAAAAATAAAATTGTTCTGCTCTGACACCTACCAACGCTCCCACTGTTAGTAATCAGTTCAAGATATTGGCATCCATACGGTTGCGGGGAGGATTGGGGGAGAGTACTTCACTTCAGGTCAGCCTATTGCTGTGAGTTCCCTTTAAAACACTTTCCTGAAGAGCAAAGCAAGTTGATACTTAAGGCCAAACCATTCCACTGTTAAAATGATACATGCATTTTAATTAGATATCCTTGGAGACAAGATTGTTTTTAACTTGTAACTTTTTAACATGGAAATCCTTTGTTTGATGTCCTTGAACATTTCTGCAAAAGGTCATTTGCAAGGGAGAATTTTAAATGTAAGTGTAGGGATCCATCCAAAGACAGTAGCTGTTCACACACCAACAACCTATTGTTACTGCAGATACAGATATTTTTCCTTTGCATTCTGAACTACCACAATTTTGCTGGAACTATTCAAGCTCCTTACAAAGGAATTAAATTTCATGTGAAAGCAAATAAAATACTGAAGAAGCTAGTGTAGCATCTTTCTGCTTCCTTTCAACATCTTTCTTTTCTTTTAGCTATCTTTTGTTTCCAATTTTCAAGTCTACCTGAAGAATAGGCAGTGGTGCAGTAAAGGTGTTTCCTTTCTTTCTACACAATATGGTAAACTTGATGTACTGCTTTATATAAATGTTACAGATTAAACCTGTTCTTAATATTTGTAAGAATTTTAAACCTCATACTAATATAGCACTGCTCTCCTTAAAGATATAATAAAGCACAATCCTCGAGGCAAAAACTATGAAATAAATATTTTTTGAGATAACACTTTTCTTCACTTCGCATAAATTTAACACTGTGCTCTCTGTACAATATGTGATCTTTTTCCTAACTCCCCATAGACATAAATAGCTCCGGTGAGATGTCATAAAAGTAACAGAAGCTTTGGAAAACACCACACATTAAGGATGCTGAATTTAATTTTCTGCTTTTGTTTTGGATGGCCTACTTACTCTTCAAAAGCCTTGCCATGTCATGTTGCAGAGTGGGGATGAAGAAACGATGAGAGTATATTTAGCCACATATTAAACCTCAGCTGTAAACACCCAACAAACAATATTCATGGAAGCCTTAAGGTGTCTGTAAACAAAAATAATGGCATGGTGCAGTCACCATTCAGAAGAAGAGCTTGTATTGTACATCATGGTCTACCAGTGGTCCTGCCTCCAGGTATTGGGCTGAGATTGCTATTTTACAGTTGATAAGTATGGAGGGAACGGGTGCCTGCAGAGATCTGCCTGGAATAGCTGTTCTACAGAAGTCACCTCTTGGAGATCTTATGACTTCTTACCTGAAACTCTCCTTTATATTTTAAGGACGTTAGGTATTTCTAATGTAAAATGCCTTCATAGCTTGGGCACGTGATAAATGTTTCACCCAGATGTAAACACAAAGTGTACAGGAGGAGTAATCCTGGACAAGATTAAAAAATTACACATCATTGGCCAAATTTAATAAAGTCCAGACTCTCCATGTGCATTACCAACCATTCGTGATATTCTCCCTCCCTCCACTTTGCATCCTCAAATGATATTATGCCACAGTTTCATGAAGTCATAGAGGTTTTACTTCTTGTAGTTCAGTGGCTTCCTAACATTTCCTTGGGTCAACCCCTCAGCTAGTCAACTGCTGACCTTGCACCCTAGAGCAACTAAAGTTTTTGGCTCCTTTGGACTTGCAGACTCAGCCTAGACATTGCAACAGTTCAGATGCAGTTACCTCACTAAACCACTTCCAAAGTCTCCAGGCAGAGAAGTGCCTTGTACTGCAATCCAAGTTTCAGCTTCTTTAATAGCAGGTAGGTTTTATTTGGAAACTGATGGCACAAGGACTTTTTCTTTGCCTTTCCGAGGCTGGGCTCAATGTAATACATATTCAGGTCAATCTCAAGGAGGGGAGCAAATTCCCAATATATTTTTTAATCCATGATCTCTCCTTGATTGACTCACCTGCACTTTTTTCCATTCCTTTCCCCAAATCCTTCTATTTTCCTATTACTCTCTTTTCCTTCATGAGAAAGGAAAACAAGGGCAGCAATCTCCCACCAACAGCAGTCTTTCTCTTATTCCTGGTTACCAACGAATTGTCAATGGTTAGCAATATTTTATCTAGGCTAGATAAGAATCATTAATGTCCTCATCTATTAGAAAACTAAGAAAATTGAGGAAATATACTCTAAGGGTTGGAGGCTGTAACAGTGAACATAGAGCAGCAGGCCAATGTGTTCTTCTCTCCATTACACTTTGTGTCTACATTGCTAAGGGCCCGAAGAATTATTGTAATGTTTTTAGACAAACATTTAGAGAATGCTTGTATGACAAACTATTGCTTCCAGATCTCAGTATCCCTGCACTGAACAATAAAGAGTTTGTATAGGTGCAGGTGCAGGGCTCCAGGATAGTATACACATAAAAAAGATCAGAGGCTGAACTCTTGACTTGTAGGTAAGAAAAATTGTACCAGGTGTCACAGGTTGAGTCACTGTCCCTGCCACCAACTGACCCATAAAGCTGGTGTCTGATTACATGGCCTTAGTTCATAATAGGTCTCCGTTTTGCTAAAACGAAAATGAAATATATTATTATTCAATAGCATTAATACATTTGGACTGATTTGGGACCAGGTGCTTATGTCTTAGCTGGTTTTCCTTTGCTTTGCCAAAGGTTTGGCATTCAGACTTCAGTGCTTTGACTTCAGTTGTCACCTCACTCTTTACTGTGAAGCAGGTCCAACTCTCATTTTCCAGTGTGGCTCAGGGCACGATGTTCCAAACAAACATACAGGACTGAAGGAAGGAAGAGGGAAATGTTACAGTTAGTGAGAAATGTTGTAACATAGACATCCTAATTTTAGTAGCATTGATAAATTTTTGAATTATGAAGCTTGTAACTTTAAATAAACCCATTCCAGAGTGTATAATCAACATACACTTGATTAAATATTTTCTTGTTTGACTTAACCTTACCATCAAACAATTTCCTCAGTTCACAAACAAAGTGGAGAAGATTCAGCTTATCTGTATGGAAGGAAACAGTGAATTTGGGCTGCTGGAACAAAACTTCCTCATTTGATTCCTCTCAAAAATAACATGAGTAACAAAAAAGCTCAAGAAAAATTCCAACGGTAATGTTTCACTGGCAAAAGTAGCTTAAGACATTTTTGAAAACTTTACCTCAGGGAATTAAGAAAAAACCAAAATAATTCTGAAGATTCCTGCCAAAACATGACCTGAAACCACATGGTATGCTCAACATGGCACTGCACAGATCTAAATGGCTTTAGATCAGATACTAATGAGCAAAACCAGTAATATTAGTCTGTAGTGAATAAAATAATTTCTTACTCATCTGGTTTGGAAAAATTGGCTGTGGGGGAGAATTGCCACTTGTGGAAGAAATATAATTTTTTAAAGTTTACTTAATGAAATCTACATGAAATAAATAGTTTGCCTTATCCTGATACATCAATTTAAAAAAAAAAATTAAAATACTATTATAAAGTATTTGTTTAGCTTTTTAAATTCTCTTTTTTATTTGGCTACAACTGTTAACAAAATACATGGCAAGTTTACAAATAAGTATTCTTCTTAAAATCCTTTTTTCAGTGATTTATGAATTAATAACATGGAACTTAAACAGTTGGCATGGAACTAGATGAAGTACATTTATTTCTGGTTTGACGTTGAATTTAATAATTGTAAAAAGTAATTTGAGTCAAAATGAAAAAGAAATGTGATCATCTTGGGTCCTGGCAAAACAAAAGTGATATCTAAAATAATTTTCTTTTGATCTAAAACTTTTAAAATATATACTACTTCTATGCTCCACAATGTTTTTTTCTAGATGCACTAGTTAGTATAACAAAAGATTTATTCCTTATGAAATTTTACTGCCTATCTCCTTAAACCATTGTTGCTAGAAAAAGTACGGATGGAAAATAAAACTTTGCATTTTACGATGTAACGCAAGCTTTTAAGAAAAAAAAAAAAAGTACAAAATCCAATAAACACTTGTGAATTATTTTATCTCCCCCTCACCAAAACCTCAGTTTTCCGGTATTTGTCAGCAAATTCCTAGTTTTATTCTTAGTGTTCACCAGCATTAAAATCTGAAGAGCTGCAAATCTTCATGCTTCAGAGAGACACACTTCTGGCTGTGCTCAAGGAGAGTTTGCCTTTTGTGCAATAGCACACCACGGCGATGGGCATTGTCAGAATCCGAGCTTCCCGCCCACTCTCTCCTGTGCTAGCTGCTTTCCCAGCTAGGGTGTATGAAACCATATTGCAGTTCTTATCATTTTAGGCAGATTATAATTACAGCCTAAGTAAACTGACTTTACAAGTGATGACAACATTTAATTCAGTCCATTAATCCACCCCTAACTGTTTCTCAGTTCTACAGAAAAACTCACAGATGTCTCTAATATTTACAGCATGATCAGTTAGAAGGTGACTACATCAGACTCCCAGGAGAAGTTTCTTCTCAAAATCCTTCATATTAGAGAGGTGCAGAGAGACCGCTGTTCTCTGGTGTATCTTCCCGCGCAAGCAACAGGTATATCTGTCTGCTCAGCCCTTCACACATTAATATGATTTTCAGCATTAGAAAGATTCTGAGAAACTCTTGCCAAAGACTCAAAATGATATAGTTACACTAGAAACAGGCAGTCACCACAAGGTAGATAAATCCTGCATGACCTACCTCTGTGGACCAGTGATTTCCTTCAAATTAGCCCAGTCAAATATATGTGTTTTATATGCATATTTCATAAACACATGAGAGATCTTGGTGGCAGAAAGGGCCACACTGAGATATATGCGGGTTCACTATAAACATCACAGATCATTGCTTGGAGCCCTCACCATGATACGTGGCCAAAAAAACCCCACCCCACATTCCCTGATTCCTGATTCCCTTCCCATGGCTACATTTCCCACTAAGACAAGGAGAATTTTTGGGTTTAGAGACTGAGGACAGCAGAGAGTGATTTTGGGGAGAAACAACTAAGGTCAAATAACAGCACATGTACAGCTAAGAAAAATATTTCTCCCTGCAATGTCACACACAGCAGGTACTTGTCCCCAATTTGTCATCATTCTGTGAACATTCAGTGAGCAAATATCCTTTCTACGTTCTGCTCCCTAATCTCCTCACAGTGCTCCTCTCAGAGTTTGTCGCTGCCCATTTTTTGAAGTGAATTCAGCTCTCTGGATATCCCACGGAAAGGGAATTCCTTCTGCCTCACAGCCTTAATGCAACCTCTGCATCTTCCCTCTCATTGCACTCTCACTTCCCAACACGCTTCTGGGTCTTGGGCTATCCCAGAGAGTTGCAATAGTCCCAGAGTCCTGGTTAGGGACACGCCACCCTCTCTGTCACCCTGGAGGCAACTGTTGGCCTCTGAGGAGTTGCATTTCTATCTGGACTGCAGAGTTTCCCATCAATGCCCCATGTGGGGTGGCTGCTTGCCCTTCTTGCATGAAGACCCAAGCTCAGCTGATGAGGGTAGATTCCTGTTGCTCTGCAAAGGTAGTGGACATAAATGACTGCCTTCACTTGATATGGGATCATGAAAGAGGGAGAGGATGAAAGGCAAGTTTTCCAACGCATTTAAGGAAGCTTTTCCCATGCTGTATTTATTTTTAGCAAATATTCGCGTCAAAATCACCAGTGTTATTCTCGTTAGGGAAGCCATCCATTCTGTCTTTCCTTCAGGGTTATCAAGAAATATTGGAAGGAGTCATTAATCAATGATCTGCCAGCCTTAAGATTAAAAGACAACAGCTAAGGGATTTATGGGGCGAAGGAAGGAAGAGAGCCATGTCCCGTTTTCACCACCCTATGCAACATATACAATCCAGGGTATGCAATGTGATGATGGCCATGTATCTGCTCAGTCTTCTCCATCTCAGTGTGCTGCATCTGGCCTGCTCCAAGACCTTGCATCTCAGTGACTCCAAGAAGATGATCTGATAGACCACCCTTCAGTCACCAGTCTGCAAACAGGTTTGGTGCCTTCTTCCTGATTTTTTCTCTTAGCATTGAGAATATAAAATAGGGACAACTGGAATATCCCAGCATACAGCACTACAGAACATGGCTGCCATTCCTCCAGAGGGCTGTGAAGCTCTGTCACAGCTGAGATTTCTCTGAGCAAAGCAATAACAGCTCCTATGTCAGTCCAAAGCAAGCTGCACTCTTGGATGCATGGCATCCCTGGGTCACCGAGAGAAATGTACGTGGAGGTACTTTGCCCTTTGGAAAACTCAAAATGAAAAATCCCCATGTACACAAAATTCCTGCCAATTAATGGCCTTTTTTCTCTCCCAGTACTAACGGCTTTGTCTGACTGTATAGAGCTAGGGACAAGAGATCAAAGTATAAAGTTTAAAATGTTATGTTTTAGATGTTAATTTTTTTCATATCATATTACTCACCTTTCAGGCAAGCTGCTATGCTGAGTCTGCTAAGAAGAGCATGAAGACACAAAAAGAATCTGGGAATCTGGCCTTTCAATTCTTTTTATTTTGTATGTGGGTTTGTGTGTGCATGTATATAGGTTTCAATGCACATAACTTTCTTTTAGCTGTGATCCTTGGACTAAGAGCAAGGCTTTATCTCTACTATGAGCATCTGCTAGCACTCGTTAAGTATGAAAAAACATGAAATAATCATAGCTCCACCCCACACAGCCTTCCTGTCCAGCCCCATGGGCTAGCACAGCTGTGAAGAAGAAGAAGATACCATTTTGTTGGTCCAGTTTATACTACAGGAGATGCAGCCTACCTCAAATAGCGGAGAATTCCCTTCTAACAGAAGATGTTGCACCTCCAAGAGATGCTCTGCTGAACCACAGCCCTAGCAGGAGCTCTCTAGGATGGTAGTCCTTTAGACAAAAATACGTGTTCATTTGTTTAGTTTTTTGGGGGTTTTTTTTTGCAAGGATGTGTAAAATTTTTAATGAAAGGAGAAGAGGAAAAGAGTAATTGAAACACAGATGATGAGCACCAAGAAGGCCTTTCAAAGAGCAAAAAATACTATTGCTTTTATCAGAAACCCCTGGACTGGCTCGAAAGTGCTTGCTTCCTGGTTGAGAAGATTTCACACAGACCTGTAGTATTAGAGAATGGCAACCACTATTTATCAGCAAGTTTAATTACCAGTGGGCATTTACATGCAAATCATTCAGTACAGTTCATTACAGACCAAGGAGGACTAACATATGGGGAAGAATGAGTTAAAAACATGACATTAAGTAACAGGCTGACATAGGGCTGACTAGTGAAAGCTTGCAGTCATATTTCTACCAGGGCAAGACAAATAAAGTAGATTTTTACTGGATCAACAATTACTGTAAAAGGCATTAAAGGTCAAAATGGATAAATATCAAGTCATACAAAGCCTGTCTTTAGCTAACAGCAATTTGGAAGATTGTGCTGTTTTAATTAACAATTCATTGTACAAAAGCTGCTGGAAATGCATCACAGAGTTCCTGTACAAATCATATGTCGAGGCTGTGTCTTCCTAGCTATTAATAATACTACAACAAGTATCCTCTTGTATCATATCAGTGGTTTTTAACTGCTCTTCATAAATATTTCTGGAGCTGGTTGAATTAGACTTCTAATGATTTCTCCATTAAATGTGGTCTGATCAATTTTTATGGCATCGCCTGAGGAATGAAATCAAACAAATGTCGTGCTGCACTTGCATTTCCTCTATGGATTTTTGAGGCATTCCTTTAAAAATATATTTTTGTTTGACAGCAGAGACATTGATTTGACAACTTGCTTTACAAAATTAGAGTAGCTTTGAAGTAAGGTAGTTATGCTGGGTGATCTGTGTACTACTTCACTATTTTTTGAGGTTTCAACTCACATCCCAGTCACATGGGGCAATTTGTCATTATCTCTGCTAATGACTATGTGAATCTGGATCAAACTGAGTAGCTGATAAATAAACATGTTGATTTCTGGCAAACTACTATCAAAGAACATGATTTTAATATTTGTCATTAAGGAAGTGACACAGTTTCCTAAATGTTACAACATGGCACTGCGGAAGATGAGACATATCACTTATCAAAGGTATCATTTTAAATCTAATTTGTGAGCAGAGGACATGTGAACTACCAGTGAGTCAGGCTAAAGGCCCTCCAGTCCAGTATGTTTCTTAGCCTGGTGAGTAGCTGCTGCTTAGAGAAAGGCCACAGCCACTGTTGAAGTTGACTGGGATAGATGAATATTATATGTTCATCTATTAAATGAGATATCAAGGGTCATTCTAGTAGAAAAATGAAGGGATTTGCTAAGCTATATTGTAAAAAAGTTCAGGAAATGTAGGGCTGAGATGAAGAGGAAAATACATCGAGCCTAGCTAAAAGCACCTCATTAAAGCCCTGTTTCATTAGCACAGCTTGTTAAATCAGTAACTTAAGGCTTAACGAAGGTCTATCCACTGCAGCAGCTGTGGTCCTGCAGGGTTCTAGGTAGAACATCAATTGAATTACCCTGACGAACAGCAGAGATGGGTCTAACAGCTTCCTCATTGAGGTAACAGATACTTTCACTGGTATGCACTGAAAAGATAGCAGGTTGTGCCGGCAACCTTTTTCAAGTCTTGCAAAACCACTGAAAATGGCCAGGTTTCAGCGCACCTGAACAATAGCTCTGATTAATTATCTTCTATGCTGCAACAAAAATAATTGGTTAACTACCTTGTCATGGGAGTCTGCAGTAAGCTTGCAGAAGACTTATCCTCTCCCCTCTTTTGAAATGGCTTTCCTTCTGTTTAATAAAAGATACTAAATGGTCCTTTTGATTTTACATTATAATTGTGAGTAAGACTCTAAGTTATAACAGCTTTCTGTAGATTCAGGGAATAAGAAGTTAAAGGAGATCATTGTAAACTTTTTATCTTGTCCCACCTGAGCTCTTGCACCAATCCGCTAGCTTTCTGCTGGTTGAAAGCATATTCTTTAAGAATCATTTACGTTTTATTTTAAAGGCATCAAATAAACTGGAAGATGAAAAATCAGTGGTGTCAGCTGTATGCCTTGCTTCACGTCTACATGATACCGGAGCGCTTTTTAACACTGAAGGGACAAATTCTTTGTCAAAAAAAAGAAGTGTGGCCCATTGAAGTACATGGAACTGCATCTATTTCCAAGATTGAAAAATGTAATGTTTTATGACCACTAGCTTTAAAATATACATTACTGTATGACTTCAGTGACTGTGAACCATTTGACACAGAGGTAGAACTAATCCAAAACTTGTACAATGTGAGGCTTCAGAAAATATGTCCAAAGTGAGACAGCTTTAACACAGCATCTGGTGCTGAAATTGCTTTTACCAGGCAGGGAGCCAGTTGTTTCAAAGAATGCCAAAAATCTTGGATTGAGACCTGTCCCTCCTTGTGCCTCCTGTAGTCAACCAAAAAACCTAAGAAAAGGGTTGGGGTGAGCCATGCCTACCAGGACTGAGCATATAACTAACTCCAGGTTTTAGAGAACCGGACACCTACACCAGATTGTCCTGAGAAATTCTGATGCCAGTTCCTTCTTCCCCATGGTTTAACAATCACCAGTCTCACGAATGATCCAGCCTCACATTCCTCTTCCATCTATGGACATTCATTCCCATCTTTGCCATAAGACTCCATGGCCTAGTAAGTAAGGACCTGAAAGGGAGCTCTGGAGCCTGGAGAAAGAGGCTCTAAAGTTCTCCCATTTAAGCTGTTTCACTTTGATCAGATTCCCTAAATATTTATTGGGCCATCAAGAGATAAAGCTCATGAGACTGATTCTGCAAATGCAGAGGCTGAGTCACCAATCAGGAAGAGAAAGAAACTGAATGCTAATGTTTGCTACAATTAATAGCAACTACTACTACTGCTCCTCCTCAATTATTACTCAACTACTCCTTAAAAAGGGAATGAGCTCTAACAGGAGAGATGGAGTTTGTAAAGGCTTCCTCCAAATACACTCCCAGCTGTGGTTCAGATTCTTTCCTAAGAGTCAGAGATCTCATAGGCAGAGGGCAGAGATGATGCTGAATCTCCCAAGTCTGGTATTTGTTCTAATCAATAGACTATAGGGCAAAAAGTTCTGTACAAAAGCCTGCTCACTCCCCAAAATGCCTTTGAAGATGGGTCTCACAGGTAACAGAGTTGGTGATATAATAATGTCTTGATTGAAAACCTAAACAAAGAACAATGATGAGATAGACATTGGTTATTCACAATGGGCAAATGATGTCTGATCCTGGGCAATGTTACTACCAAAACGTGAGATTTTCAGGTCCTTCAGAATTTGGTTAGCAACTGAGGAGCTACTTAGCTTAAATTCTATGATGGCAATTATGCAGCAGTTAGACACCTAACTCCTTCCATGGATTGAGCTCTAAAATAATAATACAAAAAAACCACACACAAAAAAACCCCTTTATTTAAGGCTTCTCATTCACTTGGATGCCTCTGAGATTTTTATCCCTAAAATTTGAGTTCAGTAGGCCCTGATCTCAGATGATCACACACACAGATCCCAAATATCTTTTGTGCCTAAGGGTTTCCTGTGTTGCTAAAAGAAATGACTAAACTTCAACATTAGCCTGCATTTGTTCCAAGATCCAGCTGCTCCCATGTTTTATTCTTCTGCATATAGATCCTATTTCTCATAAATATACACACTTCGGCCTCCATTGTGCCTTATCACAGACCTAAACTGGAGTTAACTACAGTGACTGGCATTGCCATAGGTTAAAAAAAACACAAAACCAACCAACAACAATCCAGTCCCAACAGTGGTATGAAGAGTTAAAGTATTTAACACAAGATTCACTCAACTCAAAAAGTCTGCATTCCCAAATATCTGCCATCCTTTTACATACTTCATAGCCAGACTGGGTCTCCATATGTTCAGAATAATCCAATTCATGGTGAGACTAATCTCCTGAAAACTAACTCATTAAATTAACGTCAGTGATTTTATATGCCTGACTTGGGGAAAAAACTCATGGGGGAATGACAGGTCCTATGTGCCATACTGCTGTGACATCACCGCCATTGAACTGACCCCTATGAGTAGTTTGAACTCTGCAGGTGAGGTTGGCAACTTAATTTCAGATTTACTGGAGTCAGAGAGCAACATGTATGTATCTGCCCTGTCAGGACAGCTTTTGCTGATGCTTATTGGCAGAGGATGCCTTCAGAAGAGAAATCTTTTGGCCAGGCTTCTATTTCCACAAGCTATCTTATTGTTAAAATATTCAGCAGTCAAATAGATCATCCCTCAAATGAGCGATTACAACAGCGGTACCACACAGAAGTATTTGGAGGTTAGAAAGGATGTGATATTGAATACAAGCCAGTACTGCAATGCTGTCACAAAGACGCAAAACCTGCACCGGGTTGAATTCATGGAAGTGCAATGTATTAAAAATGTTCAGTAGGTTTTTCACTGTGCTTGGCTTGGGTTAGATCTCAGTGGCAGTGATTTATAGCTTTTGGTTCTGGTGTTACTGACCAAATTAATTGCTAGTATCATGACACTGATTTACTATTTGTACTGCTTTAGAAATAGGTGCCACTCTCATGAACTGTGGCCCTCTTGTTCTAGGTGCTTTACCACCATGAGATAGAAGTATGGTCTGGGCTCAAAGGGCTTCCAGTGGAAAGCAAGAGATGCAGCCAGATGGGAGAGCAGAAGGAGCCAATGCATCGATACCGGTCTCTGTGGTTGGTCCTGGTCTCAGCACAACTGCAGCCCAGCAGCGCCAAGCTTGTCATACACACCAGAAGAATTTTAAGGTAGGATCTGAAGGAGGGAAATGAAATGGCTTTGGGAAATGAAATGGCTTTTTGAGACAGAGGCACTCCTAAGCAAACAGGGGGTCTGGACAGCTCACATCTGGCATGGGAAGGAAGGAGCTGCCATCTTGATAGAACATGGGCAAGGTCTGGGCTGCGAAGGACCTTGAAGATGAAGAGAGAAGGTATGCTTGATGTGATGGAGAGGGGGAAACTGAAAAAGAGAACTGGGGAGGAAAATGGCATGGTCAAAATTGCCACAACAGGAAAATAATTATTACAGCAGTATTTTGAATTGGTACAGGAGAATGTGAAGAGATAAGAATATAGATATGACTAAATTGGGTAAGGATGCAGTGTAAGGGGACTAAAGCATGGATGAGCTTGTTCCCGGCAATAGAGAAAGGAAAAACGGGATAGTTCCTGGACCATGGTATCTCTTTGGTTTAGTTCTGGCTGTCATAGAGGAGTCTTGTGCAGTCTTGGGTAGACCACTTCATCTGCCTGTACCTCAGCTCCTTCCCTGTAAGAGATGCATAATAGCATTTGTTGGTTTTGTTGTTAGGAGATATTTCTTTTTGGCAGAGAATGTTCTGACTATGCTTTATTCCTCAGTTAGTACGAGTTTGACCTTTTATCAAATTGGGACTTAAACTGCAGCACTAAATAATAATATCTTTAAAGAGATATTGACAAATCTACAGCATTTTGTGCAAAAAGCAGAAGATACTAAGCAGAAAAACAGGAAGGAGCCACTCTGAGAACTGAAATTTATCCCCAGGTTTTGCACGTTCTCTGTAAGGAAGCCACTGGCGCAAGTGCAGTACCGGCACCACATCAGGCTAATACGTCCCTTTATTCATAACATGGATGTCCCAGCAGTGAAGCACAGACACCCAAGTGGATGCTGTCTGCCATGAATGCTGCAATGCCTGAGAGGCTTCCCAACTGTTTTGATGGTTTATCAGTTTATTTTTGGTTTGTTACAGGGCATTCAGGAGGAAAGGGTTTGTTGACTTCCATCCTGGCTGGATAACATAGAGAAATGTATACTAACTGCAAGCCAAAAGGGCTGGTGTGGGAAAATTTAGAGAACTGGACATTTATAGATAAGAAAAAAAATTATTCAGTTTCTTGACATCTTCCTTCCATCTGCCTCATTAACTTACATTGTTTAGTTAAGAAAAAAACAGTTTCTGCCTATCTGAACTTGAACACAAAGACCTACTCTGCCTCCAGCAGATCGCAGATGTTTTCCTACTTGATTCCTATTAAGGATTATATTTGGGTTTATCGAAAAGTTGTATTTGGATTTGTTGAAATATTCCTCTTGCAAAATGCATAATATCTAGGCAAACTGGACTTAAATTGCTGGCCTGTACCCTTTAGCAGAGTATAGTTCTCACCTTTCCTTGGAAAGTGAAATACTGAGCTCGTTCCATATAGAAATACAATCTGTGTTAAACAACAATGACAAACCTAAAAGACCCTAAATAGGGTGTCCATACTTCAGGGTTTAAAAAAACCCAAACTATATTAGAAAAGGGCAGTCCCTTCCTTCTTTTCCCCTTCCCTGAAAACACCATTATAACGAGGGAAGAGAGGACAGGTTCGTACCATGAAAACTGATGCTTCATGTAACAAAAAAAATCAATAACTCTGTAAAAGTGCTTCTAAAAACTGCATAGAAGGAGACACTGTAGTAACAAAGGAAAGAAAAAAATGAAATCAATCTGGAAACAAAACTTGTTTTTATTATTGTGATAAGAACATGACTCGTGTTGAGAAATTTAATTCCAGTGAAGAGTTCACGTTACATCTTCTCATTCATGCGTAAGCATTGAGAAAGGGAATGTACAGCCAAGTCACAAGAGAGAGTCACTTCAAGCATAAGTGCCCAGGAAGACATTAATACAATAGCTGTTAGAAAAGAATGATGAATATTTGTATATGTTTCAGCTGTAAACGTATCCCATTGCTGTCTCAAAGGAAATCTTCACAAATCGAATTACCACAGCAAAGGCTGTGGTTAAGGTTTGTATAGTATAAACCCCAGTTTTTTGAAAGCATGTGATTAATTTGCTTCATATCATAAATCTGATCAGCTGGTAGGATGATTAATCGGACATGCTGGTCCCCTCTCTCAGATCATTCCTGGTTTATCGATTATAGCATGGCTTTTTCTTCCCTACAGTTAAAGCTCACTAGTTTTCACTTAAAATGATCAGATTAGACCTGAAATGTTTACTGTGTGTAAGCTAATTCTAGTCACTTGAAACTTCATGTAGTATATATTCTGGCTAAATCTGATTAGAATGGACAATTGACTTCTGATTTACGCTTACTTCAAGGGACAGGGTAGCAGCCCCCAATGTGTAATTAGACAAAGCGCATGGAGTCCCCTGTGCGGGAAGAGGCGGGCGCTCCTGGCCAGTCTGCCACTTACCATTACCCAAACCAACAGAGGATGTCACTGAAACAAGAGCTGAAGTCAAAAGGCAGAGACTGAAAGTGCCCAGTCTCTGAGTGCTATAAATGACCTTGAGATATCTCCTGTAAATGTCAGGGAGTCTGGCTGTATTCTCAGGCAAGAACCCACTGTGATGCTTTTCTCAGTCATGAAATACTATTTTTGAAAAACTGTCCTTGTACTTTAAGACTCCGCAGGTTGAATAAAATTTGTGGTAGGCAGATCTATTTGTATTTACAGGAGGTGTTGAGCTGCTGAATTCTGGGCCATTTCTGGTTGTCTGTGGCTCCTTTTTGCTGCTCTGCTGTTCAAGGTCTTCAGAGAGCTCTTAGTCTTAATAAAACCCAAGTGGCTATTTTCTTCTCATCTGCTTTGACCCCTCAGACACTTCATGCAGTCAGACACATTATTCCTTAAAATTAGACTTTTTCTGGCTCTCTGTAAGTAGGTAGTCTGTAGCTCCAGGTTCCTCCTTCCTCTTTTCTGCTCATGCTTTCACTCTTTCCATTTTTTAGATTTTACTATTTTACTTTTCTACCTTCTCATTTCTATGGAGTCCTCAGGAGCTCAACCTCTGCACTGGCCATGATTTTACTCAACCAATTTTGACTAGTGCCCACAAGGATGTTTCTCAATCCTCGGCATGTCTCTTCAACCAACCTTCATCTGTGGTACTTCTCCCCTTGCTAGCCACTAAAAGTAGCTGAAGCAAAACGGGTTGCTTTGGCCTCTTACCCAAGCCATCCTTTCCATGTGCATTGCAGAAAGAATGTTAGTCTACATGTCACCCCTGACCTCCTGATTGCTACCCTACTCTTAAATCTGATCTCTGATATGCTGTTAGTTTTTTATAGGCACTACACCTATTCTCTTGAGTCCCTTCACAATTCCTCTGTAAGTCACTGACATCAAATGGAGGCTACCTCTGCAGCTTTGTACAAAAATAGGTGCACTTGCCCTTGTGCATTTTCATGAGCTCCCTTTTCCCAGGTGTCTCCTGTTCACACCACTCTCCTACAGAACCCCTTATGTGCTTTTCAACAAGATTCTTTATGTCTAACCTACAACTCAGGAATAATCTCCATCCCTCTTTCAAGTCCCTCTTTAATGTCTCTTCAAGAACTCCCTCCACCTGTGCTTCCCGTAACAAATTACAGGGACTGGCCAGAAGACAAGGATCTTTGGCTATTTATCTCTCTCGTTCTATACATCTGACATTAATTTACTAAATTCCAGGTAGATAAGTGTAAAGATGATCAGTCGGAACATACAGCCTTCCTCCTGCTTCATTGTTCTCACTTACCTGGGCCTTTCTATTGACTGTGACGCCTACTTGTTGCATTTTTCATAAAGACATAGCTAGTGAGGAAAATGTACTGCACCTTGCACTGAGGAATGTTTCTGAGTGGAGGGTCTTAGTTCTCTTGCAGCATAAACAGTGGAAAAAACATTATAAATGGACTATGAATTAAATGTCTTTTTAAAAAAAATCTGGCTTTTGGACACATCCCTATAGATGTGAATCCTGAGAAGAGCTGATATTCACATTATATAGACAACTTAGGAACTAATAGAACTATCTCATAACAGCAGGATTAGGCCAAAAAATATTTCAATAAGACAAAAAGAGGGAGGAAGTGACCACTTTGATCAATCTAAGGAAATGAACTGACCCTGCAGTTTTCCCAAGAAGAGATTATTTTTATTATTTATTTATGTAACAGAACTGAATTCCTTTTCTCTTGCTTTTATCAACCAGTAGGAATACAGTATGTCCTTCCACAAGAGTACTGGAGTCTATTTTCTAGCCTCAGAATAACAACAAATCTTGCAAGTGCTTTAAAAATGGATCAGCACACAGAGGCAAGAATAGATGTAAATTTTAATTTAGGGCAGCATTTTTTTATGTTATATTATTACACTATTTCGGAGTAATTTTTATGGTTTATGTAGTGTTTAAAGTTCTACAGCTGTAACTTCTAAAGAAAAAAAGAAACCAATAAAACCCACAACAATTCTTTGCCCTATCATCAGCTGTGGTTTTTTTTTTTAAACCTACTATTAGATGTCCAAGAAAAAAATAAGATCATGGGGGTAAATTTAATCAAAATAATTGGAAAAACAAAAGTGAGAAAACTACAGGAAACAATAAAGAGAAAATTATGTTTCTTAACTATAATATGAAACTTCCTATCAATGTGCCTCGCTTCTAACTTGTAAAGTTAATAATCAGAGCATGTGAGAATAGCCTCGTCATTTTGTCATGAGTATTTTCTTTATATTGGGTAGTCAACAGCAAGTTTGAAGATTTGAAGAACAGTTATATATCAGTGGGCAGAACAAGTTAATTGTGTCCACTCCCTCTGCCCCCTTCCTCCTTCCTCACCACACACACTCATCCAGTTCACAAAGAATGAAGACCTGCAGTTTGCAAGCACAAAGGTGGCTTATCCATGCTCCTAAAGAAGTGGGTGACCATCTTTTCAGCCATGTCTTCCAGCACCAAGGAGTGTGCTGGGGTGTGTCTTCAACTGTAAGGTCTGGCCTAAGTTTAACAGCTTTGCCAGACACAGATCTTTTATAGATTAGCTATGCGTGGTCCAACTGAGTATAACATCTAACACAGAGTCCTGGAAAGTCCCACCAGAATAGCAGCTGTGCTGAAGACAATTCCCCTATTGGACATTTTGCAAGACGATGCAAAAAAAAAAAAAAAAAAGGACCAATAACCTTAAAACTGTATGGCAGAAGATTGCCTCATTCAGAGACAGGGTGGGATTCACATAATTTACCTAGATATGTCCATACGTACATGTTCCCATACTAGTCAAAGAACTTGAGAACATGGTTCATTGCTTCTTAAAATTGATGTTGACATTTGATCTAGTGGCTCTAAATGCCACTGACTATCAACTGGATCTCCACTGAATAGGCAACAAGCGTCAACGTGGATGTTGACATCATTGACAACTGAACTTGAGGTGAGGTGGATCCCACTGTAGGTATGGGATTCTGTTGCTGAACCAAAGGTGCTGATAGCACTTCTCTGAGATGTGTCAGGCCATTCCAGACATCTCACTCAGGTAACAGGTATGGGACAGGACTCTTGGGAGACCCAGATCCTTATGGAATTTCAGACAGAGATATCCTAGGGCATTATACCTGGAAATCCTGATTAACTGGAGTCCAACTCACTTATGGACAATATTCTGTAACCTGGTATTGGAAACTCAACAGAACTGACTATGTGAGGAGAGACAGCACTTCTAGGAAGTGTAGAGAGCAGAAATAGAAAGCAAAAGAAGATTTTAACAATAGTCCCTTTACATGTGTGAAAGAGCTTAAAGACTTCTAAGATTGCAGGTTGCTCTGAGTGAAAAGGCAGTAAGCTGGAGATGCCCTATACATAAGGACTAGCATACAGTTATAACACAAGAGAGAGGTGAGAAAGTAGAAGCAGCAAGTTTGAAGAAAGTGCTAATATTTTGCAGCACTTCAAATTTTTTGCATGCTATTGACCTCTGGTGATTTTTCTCAGCTTTGGGACTTTCTTGCCTAGCTTCAAGTGTTGATTTTATGTTTGGTTATGGATGAAATGCTTTTTTATTTGCTTGTTTATATGCCAAATCCCCTGATTTAAAAAGCAATATTTTGTTTTGCTTACATACAGAATACATTTTCTCAGTGACATTTTCCTGCAAGTCAATGGCTTAAATTTATATCGGAGGGAAAGTAACAGTTCCACAGTGCTTTAACCAAGATTGTGTACTATGATGCTGTAAGAGAGAGCAGAAAGAGAGATTATAAAGCTTGCAATAAAGATAGCATATGATTTGTCTTTTATAATGAATAGTTTGATCTCCTTTCTTTCTACGTTGCCATGGTATTCTTTTGTGACTTTATAAGTGCTTTATGTAGAATTCATAGTCAGTAGATTTTTCTCAGGTTGGGAGGGTTTTTTTTTAATCTCTGTGTGTTGCCAAAATCTCCTCCTGTATCCAAATTTCAAGTTCAAGCATCCTTGAGAATGCTCACATCAGAGATTTTCAGAACTATCTATAGTAGGTAACACCTCAGATTTTATAAAAAATCATTGTCTTCAGCACAGATCTTCATGCTGTTGCACTCTGTCTTTTAAAAACATATGGAAGCATAGACCTGTTCAAACTCACCCCAAAATCAGTGGAAGAGCTTACTGGAATCTTCAACAGGAAGTTACCAAAGTTCTCCAGACGATATCCATGCATTTTCCTGCACCTTTTTTAACTTACCAAAACCAACAAATCTTTCATGGCCCAGAAAAAAAGAAAGCCCAGATCTATACACAAATAATTAGACCACTTAGCTGAACTATAAAAGTACTCATTCCTAAAAATTTGGAATGGCACCAAAACAAAAGATAAGAAATTAGCACCAAAGCATCCAGTAGCCTTGTTTGTGGTCGGCTCCTTGCCTGGAGTGTGAGTTCAAAGGTCTCTATAGAAAAAAAGACTACATCTACACCTCCCGCATCATAAATCAGTGCCGTGACCACACTAGAAAGTAGACACTGGCTTGGCTCCAGGTGTTTCTTCTGTAAGATCTCAGCTGTGCTCAGAAGAAAAAGCCTTTGAAAATTCTCCTTCAGGTCTTCCTCTATAGCTAAGGACCTGAGCAGCATGTGAATGTCAACAGGCAGAAATTAGATGCCTTGGGGATTATACAAGAGATGAATGTGGTCCCGAACGCTGAAAAAGATAGGCTGGTGTTTTAAGGCCACCTTGGCTTTGGTGGTTTATAAGGCTAGCATGGTTTAGGTGGACTGGATTTGAAAGCCAGAAGTATGCAAAGGAATGACGAGATTAACATTGGTTTCTGGCCAAAATTGCTGCCCTGGAGGAGGTAGTCACTCACAGGCGGCGGCAGGCTGAAACCGAAGAGGGGCTGCTTCTTTGATTGTGTCATTGTGTCGGGGCATCAGAGTTGCCTGCCATTGCTCTAGCTGCACAGAGTGCCCCGAGGATCTGCTCTTCCCCAGCTACCAGGTGACACAAAATCAAAGGAACATAGAGGATCTCTCTCCCCAGGGTGGTCACTTCAGGGTTTTGCAGCAGATCGGCTGAAAACTGAAAGTTTGAAGCTGGAGACTGTTCCGACCAGTTGTTACAAAGCCCCATGGTGTAAGCAAAGGGAGAGTTATCATTCTCCCTCGCAAGCAGTCATCCTTACCAGACGTCAGATTTCAACAGTGGTCACTACGGTCTGCAGACAGTCCGTCAACAAGATTCAAGGCAAGATCTTCATGCAGGCTTTTACAGGCTGTAGCCATAACTGTTTTTCTTGATTTGAGGGTGACCGTAGCGGTTTTGTGTGGTGACCATAACTATTACTTCTGTAGCCGTCGACACTGTCTCTGTCCCGTGGCACACTAATCCTAGAGCAGCACTTTGCCGTTTCAATGCCTGTTTGTGCAGCCATTGCAAGGTTTGAATTGTGAGTCCCCTTTCCTTCCTGCACAGCCCATGATGCTAAATTTGTGATGTCTTTTTCTGGGATGCTGCAAGAACACTCTGCCTGTCTCTTACTGTTCCTGTTATATTTTGATTCTTTCTTTATGTCCCAGAAATACTTCACAACCAAACCACATATAAGAAAGATGCTCTCAGGTATTATTGTTCTCTGCATGGCAAAGAAAGGAAACACAGCAGGTTCTGAGTGCTACTTTCAGATGTTCACAAGGGACATGGTAAAATCTTTGCTAGCTGGCTTAACTGCTCCTGTGATCTTGTCTGATTGTTGTCATACCACTTGCTTTTTCTCCGGAGTATTTCACACCAATGCTACAATTCATTCTGATTTCTTGTATGCTGAGAAATACATCTGCGGCAGGACCTTTTTCACTTTTCTGTCTCTGTTGAGACAACCATTAATTTATCTATTTTTCTTTATGATTGTTATTCAACTTTTTGTTAAACAGGTGTGATAATTGTACTGACAGTGCAGTGACAAGATTACACAAGTTTGATTAGTACAAAATGAAAATTGCCTGTAACATAAGTATTTTGCAATTATGTAAAAAGCACAATGTCATCTGGGTCCTGCTCATATTTCGCTCTTTTTTTTTTTCTAATAAATGACAAACAGTAATAAAATTTCACTCCATAGTAAAATGTGAAGTACTGCAACAAGAATTTATAAAAAGCATTTTGTGTTTTCTCTGAGCATTTTAAGACTTAGAAATCAGTCCAGCAAATGTTTAGCCTGCTGAGTAGTCCTTATTCACAGAAGGAACCATTGACTTTAATAGCGTGACCTATCTGATTAAAGATTATTTGCAAGAGCCAAATGTTTCCAGGTCTGGCAGAGAATGGGGAGGGATTGATTCAGGCTCCTGCAGAGTAATCATTTCCTATCTTTCCTTCATTCATCTGACCCGTGAAAGTATGGTAAATTGTAATGCTCCAGACAACAGTGTATCACATCACTTCTGTTACTACTGTTACTTAGTGCATGTGTACACCGAGGGTTTCTGAATAGTACATCCCACAGTGGGCATAAGCTGGCAGCCAGGAGCCTGGCATCCTCTCAGCTTCACCTCTTTGATCTCACAGTAACACGGCTTTGGACCACTGAAACCAAGTTCTTGGTTTCTCACGTTAGATACTCAGAAATAAGAAGTGAAGGCAAATAGCCTGTCAAAGACCCTTGAAAATGCTGATGTAAATGACCTGATGAGAATCCCAGTATGAGCCAATGAGGGAACTGGGATTACCAGTCAGGGTTAACTGGATCTCAAACTTCTGCTACATCCTCTGCAAGAAAGAGAAGTTTATCTAACCCCTTGTTAAAACAGTGGGGGGTGAGAGAAGGAAGATAATTATCCTTTTATAAATGTTGAAAATTAGGTAAGAATTTCTGATACAAGGGTCTGCTGGATTTGAGCTTTTATCTCTGCAGAATGGTATTCCTTAGGCACCAAAATACATAGTTAGAAAAGTTCTTGCAAGATTCATGTATCCATGCATGTATAATGAATTCAAACAAGAATTATATAAACCTCAACTAACTACTTTCATCTAAGTCTGGGAAGTCCTCTGTGCTTTCACAGTCAAAATGCTCTTTTGTGATTACTTTGACTGGATGTAAAGAATGGCCTGTTTACGTGAAGAAAAATAGCACAGTGTTCCTCTACAGCTACAGAGAGAGCTATAAAGAACTCCTACTCCTGGTGAGCACTAGATAAAGCATTTCTCTGAGCTGTTTGTGGCTCCCTGGGAATACAGTGTCTTCATTTTCCATTGGGAAGATGGCACTGAGCATAGGGCAAAGGAATGATGAGAGGTTATGGAAAAAAGAAAGCATCATCTCTGAGGTAGAAAGAAGTCAAGCGGGCAGGCTGGATCACCCCCTTCTCCAGACTCCAGGAGCTCTGTCAGATGAAGATACGCTAAATGACAAAGAAGGGTGTATGTCAGTATACCTGGAGAACAGTTCATCTTCAAGTGAGGGAAAAGGGAATTGATTGGAATAAGTTACGGTCCAAAGCTTCCACTTCAATATTTCAATAGGTTAAAAAAAAAAATAAAAAAATTGAGGAACGTTAGTTACATGAGGTAAACAGAAAATGAGATAAAATGCTAAATAGTTTACCAAGGGTAGATAATGCTCGAATAATCAGATAACTCCCTTTGATAGCATAACTGATTATCTAGACAAAGGAAATGCAGTAGATGAAATCTGTCTGAATTTAATTAGGGCATTAGACATGGTGCCACATGGGAAAACAGTAGTGAGGTAGAAAAATGGAGAATCATTGTAACATCTGTAAAGCGGGAAGAGATTTAGCTAAGGGGAGCTGATAGCCAACTGCACTTCAGCAGGGAGGTGTCATGCTGAAGAGAAGCTATTAGGAAGTTCTCCAGAGTTCCTCCAGACTTACCATTAATATTTTAATTACTGAACGCAGCATAAAAAGGCTATTGAAATTCTCCATTGACCTAAAGTTGTGTTAAGCACAGATCAGGACTGCGTGGATCCAGAGGAGCGGTTGTTCGTCTGAGTCCTGCCACACTAGAAATGGGGTGATACTCACTTGCACTGAATGCAGGGTCACGTGCTACTGACTTAAAACAAAAAATTGTGCTATAAACTGGGAATAAAGATGGAATCAGCTTGAAACCATGGGAAGATGTAAATGGGAAAAAAAAAATCAGCTGTTTTACTCTCAGTTCCTCTTAGAGAAGCACTCTCGGGGGGGGCAGTGCAAGGAGGAGTAGGAAGGCATGTAGGTATTTCATAGTCAGGCTTTAGCAAATGAGAGAAGAGCTGGAAATCAAAAGAAGGGAACAAAGGTCATCTCAAAGTGTCATTACTGCTATCAGCAGCTACATCATGGCAGATAAGAGAAATGGATTCTGCAAATGTGGGCAACAGAAACCAGTAGAAAACTATTCAAGCCTTCAAGGTTCCCTCTTTCCCGTGTTGGGTGATGCTCTTCGTCAGCATTTGCTCTGTGCTAGGAGACCACTACAGCACTTCAAGCTGTCAGTGCCCACCTTTGGTTTTGCTCACTTAGTGAGTGTCTCTGATTTGATGTCTCAGTTAGACCCTCTCTGCCATCTGAACATCTACGATAAGTAAAGGTAAAACATTTGTTCGTTTTTTTAACTGTGCATCAAAATGACTTTCAGGGTTTTTGAAAGGCTTTCTGCTGAAGTCTTTTACTGAAAGACATGAAGAGATCTTTCATTTAAGGTCTTGTGAGAGACCAGTTGTGTTTACAAAAAAATCGTAGTCACACAAAGTGATGTTAAAAGCAGTGCTAGACATTTCCAAAATAAATTGCAAAGTTACAAAAAAACCTGTTTGTCTCTTGTTTCATTTCAGAGGCATTTTTAATAATAATTAAGATGTGTAACCTGTTTTTCTTAATTAAACTGAATCAACTAAACAAATTATATAGTTTTGGGACTATTTCCAGTTTGCAAATTGTTTAAGTCTGTACTAGTTTATGGTAATTCTTGTGTATGAAACGTATTAACCCTGTGGAAAACAAAATACTAGCATTTGTTTAATGAAATCATTATCACTAAACACTTATCATCTGTTTAATGAAATTCAGAAATTCACAGATGGTCGTTCTCTTATACAGCAAATGCATGTTTAGCAGAAACAATGTTTAGAAATAAACATAGTAATCAGTATTATAAATCTGTCTTTTTTGCAATAAAACTCAAAACATTTTTTTCAAACATAGATATGGACTATCAAACCAGAATAAGATTATTTATCTGTTCTGAAGAGTCCTCTTTAAAATTAAAATAGTAAATAATCTGCTTTTTGAAATAACAGATTAAAACAACAAAAAAAAATAAAGCAGAACGCTATCCTGATCCAGAAGCTAGCAACTATCCAGGCTTCTCAAATCTCCAGCCACCACATGTATAATGAACTTTGGTGAGGCTGATAATTATACTGAGGAATTATCCAGGATTACAATGGCAATAATTGTTATCTCCTATCTAAAACTGGTATAAGTTTAGCCAGCCTTCATCACAAGTACATTTCTTTTGTTATGCAGAATATACAGTTTTGCAATTTTCTTTCTTCTGTAGATTTGGCCTGCCTGTAGGCATTTACCCCTCACTGCCTGATTTTGTTCTGCTCTGCTTTAGATGTTCTCAGTTATTTAACTGTTCCCATATGAAATTCTGGGTCTGCCTGAAGTCATGTCGTGTTGAACTGAAGCTGAGATGTTAAAGCATGTGATTTAGCCATACAGCATAGCCTCACTCCTCTCCCACATCCACAGAAGTTCTGGGGATAGAGCTTGACAAAGTGTCTACAAAATCAAATTGCTTCTCAACATTTTGTCCTTGGATTTGTTCTTCCCATACACAAGGACAGCAAGCAGGAGAATAACTAATACAGGAAAGGAAGCTGGAAGGGAGCATTTACTTATGGGGATTAAAATGATACAGCATAGTGACTTTGCAATCTGCATTTTAAAGTACCAGCTGTCCCATTACAGTAATCCCCTTAATTTAAAGGAATACACGTACGATTTCTTTTTGTCCTCCTTTGCTCTTGTTAATAAATTCTGTGTTGCTGTCCTGCTGGAAAGGCCAAACTTTTCTGTCTATTTTCAGTTGGCTAACAATCTCAGCATGAAAACATACTGTTCTCTACTATGGCTTCATTCAAGAAATAAATGTCAGGTGAAAGCGACTGTTTTATTGAAAACTTGGCAAGAGCTGGCTGCGTTAGACACTTGGTTAAATTTTAATTCATTAAATATAGATTTCATCTTTTTCCATTTCACCACTTTGTGGAACTGGGAGAAGAGCTACATGTCAGAATTCTCTTCCAAACAAGCTACATGTGAACGATTTCATAAATACATTTCACATATCCAGGTTGAAAATTGGCCAGCTTCCAGAGATAACAGCCTGGAAGAGCTCACAACTTTCACAATCAGGTGGAAGAACAGATTTCTAGGTTTCTATTGCTGATCTTTCTGCTTGTCCATGGTTCAAGTCTATGGCTAAATCTGCTCTCAGTTCAAGGCAAGGCTGATGGGATGAAAAAGGAAATCTGAGCAGAGAAGAAGGGATGGGATAAGTTATGTAAAGGAGCCATCAGCCCTCAGCCCTGGGGAAAATGGGGTATATTATTAGTGCAGCCAGATTTTCTATTGCTTTGCTTTGCTATGGTGACTTCCTGTGGATGGAAAAAGTCCTGTTGGAGGCAGCGTAATTCCAGCTGCAGGACTGCCAGAGAGCAGGTGGGAGAAGTGAGAAACCTTGGAGTCCAGAGATAAACCTGACTGTGAATAGTTCTTCTCCTGCAGAGGTGCTGAGGGGGTTGGGGCAGGGGCATGGACCACCTCTCCTTCCACTCTACAGGGCAGACCTGCTAGCTGAAAAGAAAAAAAAGTTGCAGAAGACATCAGCAATATTATGATCAGTGGAAAAAGTTATAATCCCTTTGGATTTCCCTTCCTGAGGAATGTCTGCAGGATCAGTCCAAGCCAAGGCAGTATCAAAGGTATTTTCTCTCTCTCGTTAAGGGTAGCACAATTAAGGAATTAGGGACAATAGTGGCTACCACACTGGGGTCACTAATATTTAGGGATAAATTTAACTTTGAGTCACAACAGTGAAACTGGAGAACTTGGTCCTGCAAAAAATCTCCATGGAACCTCAAAGCCTAGGTAATTACTGTGCATTTTCCTTCCAAGTGCTTCTCTGCCACTTTGTGTTTCTCAGACTTGTATTACTGAAAGGAAAAAAACTAAAGGGCGTTTTCTCCCCTCTACAGCATAGTTAAATCTTTGAAAGCTTTCTATTTTCATCTAGCACAGATCCTTCTCAGACTTATCCCTGCCCACTCTCCAAGCAACAGCAAATCCAGATTATGTGTTAAAAACATGAAGCGTTCAGTGAATATGCACATTATATTTAAAAGATTTTTCTTTCCTGACGTCTCCCTTTAAATCTTGTCTTTTTTTCCCCCTGGAAAACAAGCCTATACTTTTTTTCCCTTCTTTATATTTTCTGAAGGCCTTTAACTCATTTCTCTTAGCATTGCCATGCATTTAATTTAGTTAAGCAAATTTAGTTTGTATCAGTTCGTTTGCTGTTCCTGCCAATGTACTGAGCCTGCTATTAGTTCACGGACTGTAGGAACAGCACTGAGGTTTTAATCTGGATGTACAGACACCAGAGGAATTTACAGCACTGGCAGACCCTTATATTTGTGCCAGACTATGAGCCATCAATCATTTTCAGAGGCTTATGCCAAGAAGGTGAGTGGCCAGACGTCTATTTTGGTAAGTTTATAATTCTTTCTAAACAGGGGAATAATATTTCTCCAGCAGACACAAGTTTCCTCCAGAAGCATCACCTCTAATTATGAAGTCCCACATAAGACAGTTCATTGGCTTTCAAAATACCCACAGAGTTCAAGTGTCTCACCTCCAGTAGATTGAAACAGTAAGATTTAGCTGATGAGCACATTTACAGACTGAAGTTTACTCCATGAGTTTTGATTCAAGTCAAAAATCCAAATGTTTGCTTTGTAGAAATGTCTACATTTGGAATTTCTAGAAATTTTGGAGTAGGTTTACATCATGAATCACAGTAACTTCAACTTAGAAAGAATCAGTTGATTTCATTGTAATGGAGACAGGGGACACTTCTTCTGGTCAATATGTTTTAGTAAGTCTGAAGTCATGGGACCACTGAAGATTGTAAACACTCCCCACAACTCCACTACCACCCCAGGAAAATAGCACAGCCAGCTGCAGCAATGCCACTGTCATAAATGAATTTTTCCTCATTTATTTTAAAATAACATCAAAATAATGACACAAAGCCCACAAAATAATAAAATAGAAAATTCCAAAACCAATTTTCAAAGTAGGTTTTCCCCAAAATGCAGATCCCCAATATTTTAATTCCAAAATATTTTCCCCATGAGATTTTTTTTTACAATTGATACAATTTCAGAAAAACTGCTTCAACCTACTTTGCAACAACAATAAGGAAACAAAAATTGGAACTTTTCCAACCATCATACCCTGCAACTAAGTACTCATTGTGCTTCCTCACTGGTCTTATTACAGCCCTGTGAATGAATGGAACTGTTTGATTCAGACGTGTTCTAACAGAAGAAAAAGACATCTTCACTGCCCCATAAATCTTGTAATCTTAATACCAATTTTATTCTTACATGCATTCACAAGCAGCTGCCATTGTCAGCAAGCAGAGTAATTTGTTCAGCAGAGAGCTGAGTCTAGCCTTTAGCCTAACTTGAATCTGCTCTCACACACCTCTGAATTGAAAAGCAATGCAAACACATCTGGTGTAACTGGGTGCAAGGTGATGTAGCAAACAGAGTAAATATATTTCTATACTTTGTGGCTGAAGTGTTGACATCACAGAAATGTCAGGAGATAAAAATGGTAGTCAGGAGGGGAAAGAATAATATAAGAAGCATACCTGCTCAAAGTATAGTCTTAAAAGTGTGGTCTGGATTCAAGGGATAAATTAGTGCTAATTTTTCCCACATATTTTTCTTATTGTATAAAAAGCAAGTAATAACACAGTATTGGCATGATTTGGTGAGTGATCTGATCAATGATGAGTGAGGCAATGAAGACTGGAGCTCATTGTTTGAGCTGTTGTATAGGTGTACTGAAAAATAGAGCAGTAACAGTAAAAAGAATAATAGAAGAGGAGAAGAAAGCATTAATTAATGCACATCCCTGAGGTGGAGTTCAGGTGGAGAGAAATGAAAGGTCTTAAAGGTTTTTGACAGAGTCTAGTGAAGAACCAAGAATTGGATCTACAGCTTCCAAATCCCTATTCATGTCACAGTTACTGGCTCACACCACCTTTTATAATACATAACAAACCTATGTTAGAAAAAAGATTTTGTGGATTTCTGCATACTGTGTGCTCTAAAGAGCAGCTTGAAAGGAAGATGAATCATAGCAATCAGTTGGCAATTCTGTCTCCTGTTAATTGAAGTGCATAGTTGGAAAGAGAAAACACTTATAACAAATATAAGTTGGATGAGCTATAAAGTTAGTATACTCCTTTAATAACTGAAACTGTAAACCATCCAGAGTGTAAAGTTTTGACAATGCCTGTTTTTTGTACAATTGCCATTCTCTCCATTGAGCTAAACCCAAATGACTGACTGAGGTGACTGAGCAAAACTCACTGGGCACTGGTAAAGCTTCTGGACACAGGGTCCAGCACAACTGATTCATTTTCTTGGATGCAAAAACTATTAATAATCTGTCAGTCATTTCAAACAGAAACAAAAACCTACAGAGTAATGTCATGCATTCAGGGCTTGGTTCATCAG
This sequence comes from Aquila spilogaster, assembly GCA_024606505.1. Taxonomy (NCBI): domain Eukaryota; kingdom Metazoa; phylum Chordata; class Aves; order Accipitriformes; family Accipitridae; genus Aquila; species Aquila spilogaster. The sequence goes on along the minus strand of JANHGO010000063.1, from coordinate 10,125,792 downwards.
TTTGTACATGTGCACCTGCTCTTATTCATATTTACTATATATTTAATTATATCTCTGTCCACATGTACACAAGTTTCTTGGTCTGTTACAGCTGTCTTTCTCAAAGTGGCTCCACATTTAGTACTGGTGGTGGTGTTGGATCACACTGAAATCTTCCTTTGGTGCTTTTTTAATTAGCAAATTGAACTGTGCCACAATGACTGTGGAAGGACAATACTGTACTGCCATAAGAACCTTTCCCTGTGCTCATTTTTTGAGCATCTCTTGTATATTTTTCCTTTTCAGTTCCTCAAGCATATTACTCCAAATGCAATCTAAGACATGATATGATTTGTTCTTATGTTCAATTGGCCTAATGTGATGAGTGTTTTTGCCAGGATTCTTGCAATAGGAATTAGATAGCCTTTGCGTAGTGTAAAAGTCACAAGAAGGGAGGGCTGTGAAAATAGCAAAGAGCTTTTAACTGCAAGCTGAAAATAGAAACCACAGCACTTGACAATCTTTTGAGCAGAAGGGCTTTTTAAAAAAGAGCAGTTTGTAAAGGGAGAAACAAAGGAGGTCAAGCAACAAAGTACAGGTCTGTGTTACAGGGAAAGCAACTGAAAAGTGAAGGTACTGCACTGCAAAGCAAACAGTAAAGGAATTTGCTGACTTTACAAATCCTTCACCAGGGACCCTGCAGAGAAGTTACATTTTGTTGCTTTTCTCTTTGTTTTGTTGGGAAAAAGGTGCATATACCTTTCAGAGCAGTCCAGTATGCTGGTAGGCATATTGCACTATTTTAAATTGTCCTTTATATCCCTCACTTACTTTCCTTATCATGATTCAGCAGGATGCTTAAAGACACGATGAATCCCTTTGCAATCAACTGAATGACATGCTTAAATTTTGGCAACTATTAAAATACCTAAGTGAAATGAGGCTTTAAATGAGATTTTGTATGTGACCAAGATAGGCCTTACAGAGATATGCAAAGATGATATGTAATGGTCGCATCAGTTTCTGACATACTAATATAACTCCATGGATTTCAGAGAAGTCACACTGATTTATGCTGCTAAAGACTTGTCTCACTGTATAGATCATATATATAAACTGTATTTTTGGTCTGTTAAATAAATATCACTTTTCAGATGAATGAAATGCCACATCAGACAGTATAAATGCAAGACTCTTCAAAGAATAATCTATGACAAGGTCCAGAACAGAACGTTTTGAGCAAGCAAAGTTAATTTTTAAATTATCGATTAGAAAATTTACTTTTTTCTTTAATTTTTGAAGGGCTATATGCCATTCTTGTCACACGTTGTTAGAACTGGAACATCTCATAGTTGAGAAATGCAATATGCCATCAAAGTGCAAGAGAAGCCAGGTAGGTGGCAAGAAATAAAGAAGATAATCAAAGCAATGTCTACATGCTGAATTTGTGCTATGCTCTGTTTAGCATAGACCCATTCTTGGTTGGTCCTATTATGAAAATTCATGACTAATAATAACTTAGAATCATAGAAACCTGGAATAACTCAGGTGGGCAAGGACCTTGGGATGTCTCCAGCCCAGCCTCCAGCAGCGTCAGCTAGGGGGTCTGTCCAGGTTGCTCAGGGCTTTATCCTATTGTGTCTTGAAAACCTCCAAGGATGGAGATGACACAGCCTTGCTGACTGGGAAAGTGCCCCAGCCTGACCATCTCAGTGGCCCTCCACTGAACTCCTTCCAGTTTGCTGATGCCTTTCTTGTACTGGAGGACCAAAAACTGGCAGCACTGTCCTAAACTTTTCCCGTATGCCTCTGTTTCTTTACTTATAAAAGCTGAATGTTGCTTTTTTTTCCTTCACCGTCAGGGTGCCATGAGGGTAAACTGCTTCCTGAGGCCTGGCAGTCGGTAGCAGCGTGGGGGTGGGCAGGGCATGGCCTCCCCAGCCAGAACCTGTCCCACCACCACTGGCCAGGAAGAGGGGCAGACTGGTGGACAGTCAGGTACAGCCCCAGGTAAGAGCATCAGGCATCTCTGTAGGGATGGGGATGGACGAGGCCAGGCCAGGACGTTAGCCCACGGTTGGCGCCTATCTCAGCAGCACCCATGGCCAAGGACACGCAGGGCTGCAACCCAGTGGAGCTATAGCTTGGGCAGGGACTCAGGACCAGAGACGAGGGTAAAGCAGCTCCCCTGAGTCAGAAGTCGGCCCTAGACATGGCCTCCCCACGGTGCGACCCAGCAGATTCTCCCCACGGTCACCCAAGGGAAGGGGCCGCCCTTGGTTGTGCTGGCTCTGAGCTGGCCCCCAGCTCCAGCCCTCAGACTTCCTGGCAGTGCCAACCACTACTTCTTTTTAGGAACTCTTAGGCTGGGTTTCATCCAAAGCCCAGTAAATTTCTTGCTTAGAAGAATGGCTCTGAACTCAAATGTGCATAAACCAAGGTATTAATTTCCTTCTGTCCTCCATCACGACTAGGAATCCTCAGACAAGAGAGCCAGGGTCCCGTAGGAAGGTGAAACAGACTTCTACTCGGTCCATTCTCCAACCTGGTGGAGAGTTTTTGCACCCAGAAAATGTAATTTCAGCCTTATGAAACCTGAGGCAGCCTGCTCTGTTCTAGAAGCTGTACTACTTACCGCTTGTGAAGTTTGGAGCACACACCATTGCTGTTTTGGTTAGTTTTCCAGCAGAACGTGAACATACCCTTTGTTCTTTCTGGAAGTAGAAGATCTCTCCGTATCAACAATCTACTGCATACCCACAGTATTCTCCACATAAGGATGTCAAATAATAGTTGATGACACACTCACAGTGCACCTCTTGACATTTTTATCTCCAGATAGGGAGATTGTGACACCAGTTCAGATGATACAATTGTAGAAAGACAAGTGTAGAAGTAATAATAGACCCTCTAGGTCATTCATCCTCGGAAATACACATGAGTAAGTCTGGCTTCCCTCACTCATAAGATGTTTGAAGCTGTAACAAAAAGTAAGATCACTTTGTTCATGGATAAACACAATGCGTTGGATAAAAGTTGTCAGGGCTTATCTCAAGGGAAATCCTGTTTTACCAATCCAGTCAGTTTTATGGGGATTCAGTAAGTATATGGCTAATGAAGATGCAGAATACATTATACATCTGGATTTTTAAAAACGCTTTTGATAACATTCCATTACATTGTTAGAGAAACCAAGTTGCCAAGAGATCGCTAATCCAAGTTTTTGGACTGAAGCTGGTGAAATTGTAGGAAGTCACACTTTTCAGGAGTCAGCAGTGGGGATCCCTGGGATCCTTAAGGCAGTAATTTTTAAAAATAAGCAGAACATTTTGGGTGAAAATAAGACAGAATATGAGACAGTGAGTATACCCTCTAAACCTGGAAAAGTATATTAATACTCCAGCAATTTAGAAGATGCTTCCCTGCTTCTTTCCCAGGCATTAGGAATTATCATGACCCTTACATCTGTGAAGAGTTTATGAGATAACTGACCTTGGCTCCCTCTTTTACACCTTCTCACAGTTGGCTGGTCAGGCTTGGAGACTGCATTTTGGACATATACCTCTGTTTTTCTTCAGGAAATTGCAGTTCAAGTACTCTCCTATGTCTCTCATCTCTGGTCATAAATGGGCCATACGCTGGACTCCTTCAATTAGGCTGCTAGTGTCAACACTCAAGTAATCTGAAGTCCTTACCACTGTATAAGCTAATATCCTCCTCACTGTCTCAGCTTCCCAGAGGAAAATCAATATTATAAAGAATCACATTGATGTCTTGCCCACAAATAAGCCCTCTGAGCAGAAAAATGCTTGTTTCTAGCTGTTATAGAGTCGAGTCCCTTATTCCAGCAGTACAGGCTGCCATTCAAGGTTACTCACCTCCTCCTCAGATCTGACACGGTTCTTTTGCCATTTCCTTAGTAGACTGCAATAACAGCTTCTTTATTATTAAACACAAATATCTCAAAAATCAACATACATAACAGGCAAACAGCATCCAGGTCAGTAAGTTCCTCCTGCCCCACAATGCTTTCTTCCTATTTGTGTCATCGGTCTATCTGGATTTCTCATAAGCATTTCTCTTCATCTACCAATTACCCCTTCATTCTCTGAAGATTTAAACTCCACACTCCTCACCTCATATCTTCAGGTAAATTCTGAGTACAGAATACTGTAAATAAATTCTGAATAAAATATGCATAGCATAGCCTGCATGTGTAACTATTACAAACAAATATGAAATAGTCACACTTAAGTCAACAGAATTAAAAACTCAAATGAAACTGTATTATCAAAATCAGTAACACATTTAGGTGAGAATTCATATTAAGTGCAATATGAAATATGGGTATCATAACAGCTGGGCTATCTCTAGATGTCTTTCAGGTTGATAAGTAATAACATGCTATTAAGAAACGCAGATCCATACCCTTCTTCCATCCCAACAATGCAAGCACAGATTTCTTTTTTGTTCAGTGTCTCATTATATCTATTTTGTTGTAAATAAACTTAGTCCTATAAGTTCTCTGTGATGATAGCTATTTGCATTGTGCTTCTGCTCTTCAAAGTGACTGTGGAGCTCCATAAGCATTGCGTGTCAGTGATTTTCATATCAAGTAAGTGCGGTTTAAAATTTGAGGGGTTTTCCCTTCACTGCTTCCAGCTCTACATAGTCAAGCATGTGATAACCAGAGCTGGTGTCTTCCACAGCAGCTGCCACATGGACATATCCACCAAGGGTCTGGAGGCTGTGTTTCAGGGCCATGTTTGCTCCAGTGTGTACTTACACACCCAGAGTATCTGACTCCTGGAGTCATGTCCCCAGGAGCCAGCTCTGGTATCTAGACCCACTGAATACACACGGCTCAGACGCTTTTATCTTCTTCTGTATCACCTCTGGCAATAAAGGTGGTGTCACATTTTTATCCATACTGTCTTCAGGTTATGTTCCACTGTCTCCACATGATGTTAATTTCCATTCCTACAAGGACATTTTCTGCAGAGCAGTTTTCTCTTGGTGTAACTCTGGGGACAAGCAAATGGCAATAGGGTTATGGAGGTGTTATTGAATTGTTACTGCTGGCAATAAAGTGCCAGCAGAGAAAAGCACAGTTTGACTGCCATATTCCAAACTGAGTTACCAGCTCTGACAGCTAAGGAAAAGAAATGAGTACATATCTTTTTGCTGGTAAAGTGATCACATTTGACTCAAAGCCCCTGAAACGCTATGCATTTGGAATGATACGTTACAGCTTTTATAGTCACTAATCAGAGGAGAAACGTGATTTGGTATAACTTCTTTTAATGCAGACATCTGGATAATATAAGCTAACTGCACTCAGAAAATCTTACAAAAACGGAAATTCTGATCCAAAGTTTTGTAATAATCATACATGCTTACAATAATAGCTCGAGCTCCCTAATCTTTATTGCACGTGTAGTGCACCACTGTGGTAGAATAGTATACATTACAGTCATTTGTTTTTCAGCACTGAAAATTTAAATAAAGTTAACCTCTCTTTAGGTTTGATGTAAATTTAACTTGCTTATATAGCAAAATCCAATCTTTCCCTGGATAAATTCTGCATTCCTCTTCTGTCTTGACCTTTGAAAATCTTCCCCATGACTACCAATCAAAACACTCTATACATCAGAAATTCTTTCAGATCTTGCTGGAAGATTAATCATTCTGTATTCCAAAATATTCAGTTGAGAGTCTTTTAGTTAGTTAATTTCCTCAAATCACATTCGAATAGTGTCTAAGTAATAAAAATTGGCAGAAATTATTAGTGGCAGTATCCTACATTTGCCATTGAAAAGGACATGAATACTTTCTCAACAAAGATTCATTCCCTGAAGTGTGCTTTTTGCTTCCTAAGCTAGATCCAATAAGAGAGTCCTATATCTGGAAGCTAATAGATGACATTTAGAGGTCTGATTACCCCTAGGCAGAATCCAGAACTCTTTGCTGAGTGTCTGGACTCTGGGTGTGAGACATAGAGAATAACATACCACAAAATGAGACTCAGCTACTGTGCTGAGCAGAAAGCTGACAAGAGTATTTATGCTCAGAGTGCAGCCAGCTAGGTGTTGTCAATAAAAAAAAACATTGTTGGGGTAACTCTGGACACAGCTTTAAAATGGTTTAAAAACCCCTCTGCTCTGGCTCCTTACACAATCTAGTTTCTTTTCAGGAATACTGAGAATTCAAAGGTAATCCAAATATAAGAGCAGACAGGTTCAAGAAAGGGCTGTCAAGCTATATCCACAAACTCCCCCAAAGCACACTGGCAATTAGCATAGACACACTCCAAACAACTTACCAAATTCAAGCCTTGCCATACCCAAGAATATGGGGTGAAGGTGCATGTGTGTCTTTGCAGAAAGTGCTCATGCTGATCTCAAGTCCCTGCTCCTTCATCTGCTGTCTGATGGAAGGCAGAAAAGTAATTTGATAAGAAATAACCAAAAAGGGGGCTCCAGGATTTGCTGCTCTAACGTGATGCAGCCACTCGCGCAGGGGCACACAGTTGCTGTGGTCGCTATTCCCACAAGTCTAGTTTCTGCTTTCTGTTGCATTGGAAACATACGTGTCCAAGGGAAGACTATTTAAGCAGAGGGAAACAGGTCTTTAACAGCAGGGTCATTTAGGTGCTCATCCCTTAATCTCTGCACTTTTACCCAGAAAGTTCTTTTATTTTTAATTCCCCTGTATATCAAAGATTCATCATATAATTATGTTTGTAATAATTCCTCCTTGGAAAGTACCAGCAGGGTTGTTCAAGATGAAAGACACCTTAGAAAAATGTTAATTATCATTGTGATATTGGGATTTTTCATTTGCAAACTGTACAAATAACAGTCTTAGTAGCTTTTCCTAACTTTATGTTTGTGCTCCCACTAATTGGTATCTCTCTTGGGATTCTTCACCACCAGATGGGTGACCATATGGATAGGGACACTTGTTTATAAAACCTGTTATTTATGCACATATAAGGCTACCTAGGTAAAATAAACTTCCCCTAGATTTTATTAGGGAGACAGACATTAACATATTGTCATTCCATAGTGGTAGCAATTATGGGGGTTTTGTCCCTTTTCAATAGAAGCTAGAGAAAAAGCTCAGGTTTGGATTTTTTTTTTTAATAACTTCTCAAAGAAAGTGAAGATTTAAATCAGTAGTAAGGTAAAAAGCTATTAACTGTGCGACCGCATCATCTTTCCTTCTTCAAAGAAAGAGCACAGAATGGTAAAAGGGGAAAAAAAAATGTGTGTTGTAACAAGACTGACTTTAATAAAGAATAGTCTGTTTGACTATTGTAGAGTGCACCAGAAATACCAGCTGGAGAACCAGCAAATGAAACCTGCATTTTAAGTCGCACCGAGAAGGACAAGGGGTCCAGATTTTGTTCTATTACATTAGTAAATGTTCAGAAAAAGTTTAGTAGCTCTCAGCCAAGAGTTATCTACATTCATGCCAGTGTAATTGAGATCAGACCCTGGCCTGGAAACTGTAGTAAAACTAATAATATTAGAATAACACTTTAGGCTAATGATAATTTACATTACTTAATTTGCCGTTTACCTAAAGCAGTTTAATCCACCAGAAAAATTAATTCGCTATTAAAATACCTTTTATATCCCATTAACTTCAATGGACATTAGATAAACCTTTATGAGTTCACAGCAATTTTCAAAAGGAAATGAAGATAAATAGTAGCTAGTTTTAATATTGGTCAATTGAGACAGTACAAGTAAAGAGTACTATGAAATAATTTATACCAAATCATTTTTACATAATTCCTGTAAGTCAGCAAAAGAGTTTTTTCTAACATGAAGTTAATTAATTGTATTACTAACACATGCAACAAATGCCATTGCACAGGGCCTTACACTGAAAAGAAATGCAGCCGTTTTGCATGTCGTGTGTGACATCAACTCTATATTGAAACACTAAATGAGTAAAACCTGAAAAACCATCAGCCCTTGCAACAAAACATCTATTCATATTTTTCTGTAAGCATTAAACATAGTCTGATGCCGTTGTTGGACTGAAGGATTGAAACATGGGCAAGCTGTATAAGCAATAAAAGACAGAGTTCTCTATTCCTAGCAGGGCTGTTACATTCATCCCTAGGCATCATTGTCCAACCTCCAAGGCCTCATCCAGTTTCTCCTAGCCCCTGATCTTCCAGGCTAGGAACCTTACTGGGCCCTGCTGGGGACCTGTTTGCCTTCTGTCGCAAAATAGAGTGGTTTGGACCACTTAAAGAATCACCATTAAATGTATTAACAAAAATAATTTAATAGGAATTTATATAAAGTATGACTTCACAGAATTCAATGGCAACGTTTGCTCTATTACTTAATACATGGATGAAACGTACACAGGAAACTTCAGTTAGAATCAAACTAGTATTATGCATACAGAAACCATCAATACAAAAGGTTAAGAGAGAAACATGCAAAGGAAAATCAGGTTAGAATTGATTTATTGTGATTGGTACAGAGACGGAATTTGTAAAAAGGTAGGGGACACCCTCCCGTTGAGTCACGAGGTTCAGAGAAGACCGCCTTGCTTTCTAAACTCCTGTTGGAGTCTAGGTGCGGCTGGATCGACTCCTAGTCCCAGACTTGGTCAACAGTTTATATCTAAAGAGATTATGAGTATAATAGCAGCCTGAGATTTATTCACAGTTGAATAAAGTTCACCACAGTGACTTATGTATAGATCAATGTACTTGCTATAGAATATTCAGGTTAGTACGCACACATGCACAAAGACGCTAAGAGATATACACATAAGCAGGTAAAAGAGGTATACTTGTTAAAAATTCCCCTCAAGTTCAGTGAAAATATTCACGTCAACTGCTTCGGCATCTTTCTCAATGGGTGAAGGGTCGAGCCTCAAGGAGCAAAGGGTATCACCCCAGGTCCCAATGGCTTTCGACGACAGACCTCTGATTTTTGCAAACAGGAAAGTTTGCAAGGTCTGAGAGGTGTCCCACTCAGAGGGAGATGCTGGTCACAGCCCGCTGCAGTCCAGGACAGCTCCAAGGATCTCTTAGTACTGCTGTTTACAGGTTTGGGAGATGATTGGCTTTAGTCATCCGCAAATTACTGGGATTCCAGTAGCACTGGTACAGTTTCACATGAGTTACGATTCAGATAAGGAAGGCTCCGAGGCTGTCAGAGAATGACTTAAGATTCCGAGACAGGATGCTCCAAGGTTGTCAGGAGAAGACTGAGATACGTCCCAAGGTTGTCGGGAAATGACGAATTATCCCTACTTCTGTCCCCAGCCTCTGCCAGGCAACAGGAGTCCTTGGTACAGTCAGTCCAGCTCCCTGTCTTAGCCATGCAAGAGTTCCTGGTACAGTCAAGGGATGCTAAACCACCCAACTCATTACACTTAATGCTAAGGCCTAGCATGACTTCCCAAGTTCATAGATCAGCTCAGAGAGGGGGAAGAAATATACCACCACACCTTCCCAGTTCATGGATAAAGGGAAGAAAGAGAGGGTATCTGGGTCTCATTGGGACATGAAGTCAAATGTGAGCAGGGCCTGAAAGTGAATGCAGGAAATGGGAAACACAACTCAGATTGTTGGAGGTTTTTTTGTTTTGTTTTTTTTGTTTTCAGATATAGCTCAAGAAACTGCTTGATTTGTGTTTAGCCTCTACAGCCACTTAAAAGATAGGTTATAACAAAGCATAGCTTACTTTTTCGAACTGTTGGTTTCAGCAACACAGCACTGCAGGGAGTTTTCACAAAGCAGCTCACCTTCAAAGTACAGAAAGCAGGAATGCCTTATTTCACTTTTGAAGCCCTGTAAGGGAAATAACAAGATGGCATGAAAGGGGGTAAGTATTCCTCTGCGCTGCAATTCTCCGCTTAATTTGTCTGAAATTCTGCCTTACTTCAATATCAGTCGAGTTTTAACTCAGCTGTGAGATTAAATTTAGGTGGAAGGTTTGGATTGGCACTTCTCCCCCTTCCCTATAATTCCCAGTAATACTCATAGCAAACATAGCAGCAGGTTGGCTACCCAAGTACTAATTTCTCACAACTACTTAAAAGATCTACACTTTCAATGATAGAGTAGCACAAAAAGTGTTTTCTAAGGTCAAAGGTTTCTTCCTATTTACCTAATAGCCACGTTAATGTAGCTTTCACATAGAATTTACGGCTACGTCTATACAGTACATTAAACAGTGCCAGAGAACATTCCCGGACGCAGGTATTTAATTCTCCGTGTGCACTGTTAAATCATTCAGATGGTCCCTGGTGCTGTTTTGGCCCATGCCAAATAGCACTCCCCTAAACAATGTCCAAGAACAGTTTGGGAGTTAGCACAGGCCAGGATCACTAAGCCTGGAGGACTAAAAGGAAGTTTGGATATAGCCACCCTGTTTTGGAAGCTAACAAAGCTTCAGTAGTGTGGATACTAGCCATTAGCTTCAGGGGCAGATAATGGTCTTGGTTACTTTTGACTTGTTAGAATAATAGTAGTCTATGCTTTTGTTGTCTGAAAACGTACATGCCAAGAAAGAGATGCTTACAAAAGAGTAAAATTTATAGCCATCATAGATCATAAAAATCGCATTTCCTTTGTAGTAGCCAGCAGTGCATGTTATTAAAGCAGTTTATGAAAATAGTGGATATAGGAGATGAAGATAATTCCAGACAAGATGGTTCCAACAGGTACAATGTACTGTGAGGGTGACCGAGCACTGAAACAGGTTTCTCAGTGAGGTTGTGCAGTTTCCATCCTTGAAGATATTCAAAAGCTGTCTAGACATGGTCCTGGGCAGTCGTCTCTAGGTGGCTCTGCTTGACCTCCAGAGGTCCCTTCCAACCTCAACCATTCTGTGATTCTGTGATTCTAATGAAGAAAAATAATTTAAAATTCTTCTATTTTCATTGTGTCAAAGGCCACAAAGAAGATGAAGGAAAATGTTGCTCCTTCTGGACTGTTTTGTAAGAGAATTGATTGCCTTAGTGTGACTGCATAAGGCTTAGGCAGCAGGGAGGTTGACCCATGAAAACACTGCTCCTGGGTATGTTCCTATACTATAGTGCACAGGAAAGTGGGAAAGAGACTGGTGAATAGGTAAGCTAAGAGAGTTGAACAAAAAAGAAAAAATACCTTTGCCATCTTTCCCTTGTGGTGATAAAACAGCAAACCCTAGTACTGACTAACTCAAGCTGGAATGCAACTTTTTCATTGAAAGGCAGAATGTATTTCACACAAAAGGTGATGAATTGTCCAGCTTCTGCACAGAATAGGAAAAGCACAGGGAATAAAAAAGAAAACTTCTTTGTCGTGAATTGACAAGCATGTTATTAAGGTTATTTATTCTGCAAGAATGCCTCCAGAAGAAGTAAGTTGTCATCCTGTCATCTGAAAGAACTGCAGAGGCCAACAAGTAGACATCTGACCACTGGAAACAGGGCTGAGACCACTGCACTCACTTTTGACCACAGGTTGAGGATAAAACGTCCCATATCCCATAATTCATCAGGCTTATCAAGTCAGAAATATGGCCACATCTGTGGTCCTATTTACTGAATGTGCTTGAGCATTAAAGCACAAATAAATCAACTTTTAGGTAAAATCTGCAAGGGAAACATTTCAGATGTGTCTTTAATATTCCACAGCTTGAAGAGGGTTATTGCCCTCTTACCTCTCACTTCTTAGAGGGTTGAGAGTTTGAAAGCCATGTCTATAACACTTCCTTCTCATATCATCTGCGTCACATGTTATTCTCTCTAAATAACTTACATTCTGGATTATACTCATCAAACGTTTCTTGACAACTAAGTAGAAAGATTTTGACCCTATTAGTAAAATAAATATTTCATCACTTTTAAGAAAACCATATGAATGGATTTTTTTAAAAGTGCCCTTGGACACTGGAGCAATTGATGGTACTAGGGAGAGCAACAGTTCTTACCACTGAAAATGGGCCATGGATTCACAGAGGTCACTGCTCATTAAATGACTGGTGTAAGAGGAATTAGAGCCAGATCAGGGTGGAGAGGGGGGAAAAAAGGTGTTGCTAAGTAAAACAGAAGTGGAAGGAGTAAATCCAACATGGGGCTCAGCTCAGCTGATACCTACCACTGAAACACCTTCTGCAAAGCAGGTTTATCCTCCTGGCCTTGAATTCACTGTGTTTGCCCAGAATTGCCCTGGTTAATCAGATAGGTCCTTATCTCTTGCTTTCTACCTGGGCCGTGACAGGGTAAAAAGAGTAAGCAAAGTAGGTCCACAGTGCCTCGACAAGCCCACCTGGTCTGTTCAGGGTCACATAATCAGCACACCAACAACTGTCTGGAAGCTGCAAATTATGTGTATATTTTCAATGATACCTGATGGCACTACCAATATTTTCTATATGTCGTATCACTTAGTACATTCCTCCCACGTAGCAGACTACACTAGCTGGGGAAAAGGATTTCTGTCCCTATTGGTGGCTAGGAAGATGTTTGAACATACGAGTGTAGCTTCTTCAAAACCACCGTGGCTGAGAAAAAGCTTGGACCAGGGTCTCACTTTGTGGGTAACAGCTTCTAACCACTAGTCTTGAAGGTAAAGGAGTGACTCTATCACTGCTTCTCCTTCCTCTTTAAAAAGACAAGAGTAAATCACCATCACATGAGCTCTTTGAGAGAGCAATTGTAGGGGTTTATTCTAGAGAGGACTTTGGGCTCTAGCTTCCAAATAGCTAGGTAAATCTCTCTGGAAGCCCTCTGTTCAGACTTCTCATCTATGGAAGATAGTCATGGGTGAAAATACATCCATATGCTCAGCAGATTCAACAGACTACATGGAGAGAGGTCAACCTGAGCTCTGAAATGTTTCAGTTGATCTAACAACTCACAATAATCAGAGGAGTAGCCTACTTATGGTTATATGTTCTCATTGCACCTTACATTCATGAGACACTTTGCACCTCACTAATCCAGGAGAAAACTGTTCACTCGTTCTTCTTAGGACAGGTTTCTTCTAGCATAAGGGAGGGAACAAAGAGAGAGAACGGGGAAAAAACCTATACCTCTGGCTGAGTTTAGCCTTTTTTCATGAAACCTCACCCTAAGAGTGCACATTCTTAACTTGTTTTCTCTGCCTAAATCTTCCTGTACACCAGACAGAAAGTCAAACCTCTGAGATCTGGATGCAACCCTAGGCATCAGGGAACTCCACTTGTAGATACTTAAGTCTTATATTGAATTAATTCAACAAGAGTCAATAGGCTACTGTTAAAAAAATCTCAAGGCTCAGTAACCACAGGTTAACCCGAAGTCAACAGATCTGAGCTCTGTTGAACTTTTCTAATGACCCTCTGGCTGAGTTAAATTTCCTTCTTCATTTCTCAAAGGCAGTGAGTAATAAGGAGAAAGTGATATATCTTGGCATGTGCAAAACACTTCAGGAATCCCCGAAGAAATGTGTATTTTGTTGTATAAGCGAAAACTATTTTCACTATCATTTTAAAAATAGGCCCTTGTGTAAATCTGCAATAAACAAATTGGTGCCTAACCTGTAGAATCATAGAATAGATTGGATTAGAAGGGACCTTATAGATCATCTAGTTCCAACCCCCCTGCCATGGGCAGGGACGCCTTCCACTAGAGCAGGTTGCTCAAAGCCCCATCCAACCTGGCCTTGAACACTGCCAGGGAGGGGGCATCCACAGCCTCTCTGGGCCTCACCACCCTCATGGTAAAGAACTTCTTCCTTACATCTAGTCTAAATCTACCCTCTTTCAGTTTAAAACCATTACCCCTTGTCCTATCACTACATGCCCTTGTAAAAAGTC
>JANHGO010000063.1:10086020-10111887 GCA_024606505.1 Aquila spilogaster | reverse complement strand
GCACTGCAGGGAGTTTTCACAAAGCAGCTCACTTTCAAAGCCCAGTGTGCAGAGATGGCTTCCTTCCCTTTTGAAGACCTGGAAGGGAAATAATAAGACTGTGTGAAATGGGGGAAGTATTTCCCTGTGCTGCGATTCTCAATTTACCTGAAATTCTGACTTACTTTGATATGAATCCAGTTAAGTCAGCTCTGAGATCAAATTTACGTAGAGGGTTTGCATTGGCACTTTCTCCCTTTCACCATAACCCCTCAGTGTCATGTGCAGTAGTATAGTTGCAAGTTGGCTGATTTCTCACCAAGTACTTAATTCTCACCACTATATGAAAGATCCAGACTTCCAATGACAAAGAAGCACCAAATACTTTTTTTTTCTAAGGTCAAAGACTTCTTCCTATTTACCCAAAAAACACATTAATGTACCTTTCACATAGAAACAGTGCCAGGGAACATTCCTGTACACAGATCAGAATATCTGTCTGCACTGCTAAATCATTCCAATGGTCCCCAGTACTGTTTTGGCCCATGCCAAACAGCAGTCCCCAAAATAATATCCAAGCATGATCTGAGAGTTAGCACAGGCCCGGGATCTCTCCTAAGTAGTCTGGAGGCAGCCACCCTGTTTAGGAAGTTGCTTACACCAGCCATTAACTTCAGAGGCAGATGACAGTCTTAGTCACTTCTAATTTGTTAGAATAAGAGTAGTCTGTCATTTTGTTCTAGGAAATAACAGTATTCTTCTGGCAGCCCATGGCTTGGACAGGTACACTCTTTGCTGGGTAAGAAACTGGCTGGAGGGCCGGGCCCAGAAAGTGGTGATGAATGAAGTTAAATTCAGCTGGCAACCGGTCATGAGTGGTGTTCCCCAGGGGTCGGTATTTGGGCCCATTCTGTTTAATATCTTTATTGATGACCTGGGCAAGGGGATTGAGTGCACCCTCATTAAGTTTGCACATGACACCAAGCTGAGGGGGAAGTGTTGATCTGCCTAAAAGAAGGAAGGCCCTACAAAGGGATCTGGAGACGCCAGATTAATGGGATAAGGCCAATCATGTGAGCTTCAACAAGACCAAGTGCCAAGTCTAGCACTCTGATCACAACAACCCCAGGTATCGCTATGGGCTTGAGGCAGAGTGGCTGGAAAGCTGTGTTGTGGAAAAAGATCTGGGGGTGTTTGTTGATGCTTGGCTGAACGTGAGCCAGCAGTGTGCCCAGGTGGCCAAGAAGGCCAATAGCATCCTACCTTGTGTAATAAATAGTTATGCCAGCAAGAGCCGCAGGTGATCATCCCCCTGTATTCAGCTCTGCTGAGGCTGCACCTTGAGTACTGTGTTCAGCTTTAGGCCCCTCATTACAAGAAAGATATAGAGGCCCTGGAGAATATCTGGAGAAGGGCTATGAAGCTGTGAAGGGTCTGGAGCACAAGTCTTATGGAGAACAGCTGAGGGAACTCGGATTGTTTCATCTGGAGAAGAGGAGGCTTGGGAGAGACCTTAAAGATCTCTACAACTCCCTGACAGGAGGTTGTGCTGAGGTGGGGGTTGGCTTCTTTTCCCAGGTAACAGCAATAGGAGACGGAATGACCTTTAAGTTGCACCAGGGGAGGTTCAGGTTGGGTATTAGGAAAAATTCTTCTCAGACAGAGTAATGAGGTATTAGAACAGGCTGCCCAGGGAGATAGTGGAGTCACCATCCCTGGAGGTGTTCAAGAAACATGGAGATGTGGCAGTGAGGGACATGATTTAGTGGTTGTGATAGTGATGGGTTGTTGGTTGGACTAGGTGATCTTAGTGGTCTTTTGCAATCTTAACAACTCAGTGATTCTAAGAAACATGATAAGAAAATGATGCATAAAAACAAAAGGGTGAAATTTATAATCATCATAAATTACAGAAAGAATGTTTCCATTGCAGTAGTCAGCAATTAATTCTGTTAAGGCAACTTAGGAAAATAAAGGACACAGGACAGGAAGACAAATCCAGGAAAAATACCCAATGGGTACAATGTACTGTGAGAATGATGGAGCACTGGCACAGGCTTTCCAGAGAGGCTGTGAAGTCTCCATCCTCATACATACCCCAGAGTAAGGATGGTGAGATGCTGGAACAGGTTGCCCAGAGAAGTTGTGGATGTCCCATCCCTGGAGGTGTTCAAGGCCAGTCTGCATATGGCCCTGGGCAGCCTGATATAATGGATGGCAGCCCTGTTCACCACAGGGGGTTGGAGCTCAATGATCTTTAAGATCTCTTCAACTTAAACCATTCTGTGATTCAATGATTCTGTGAAAAGCTGCCTGGATACCATCCTGAGAAACCTACTCTAGGTGGTCCTGCTTGAACAGATGATTTGGACCAGACGACTTCCTTAGGTCCCTGAGATTCTGTGATTTTACTCAAGAAAAATAATTTAAACTCTTCTGTTCCAGTTGTATCAAAGGCCACAAAGAAGATGAAAAAAGATGTCTGTGCTTCTAGACTGTTTTGTAACCAGTGTCTTAGTATATCTGCATAAGGCAGCTTCCTGCAAGAGGAAGCTTGACCCATGAAGATACTTTGCTTCTGGATAAGTTCCTATGTAACTGTACACAGAAAAGGGAGAATGGGACTGGTGGACTGGTGAGATAAGAGAGCTGGAAAAAAAAAGAAGAAAAATTATTGCTGTCTTTCCCTTATAGTGATAAAATGTCAAACCCCAGTACTGACTAACTCAAGCAGCAATGAAACCTTTTCCTTTAAATGCAGAATATAATTTTCACAAAAGGCAATGAATTGTCCAGCTTCTGAACAGACAAGGAAAAGCATAGGAGAGAAGAAAGAAAAATTATTTTGTCATAGATTGACAAGTATGTTATTAAGCCTATTTATTCTACAAATACATCTCTGTAACAAGTAAGCTGTCATCCTGTCATCTGAAAGAACAGAAGAGGCCAACAATTAGGGTCACTAAGTGGACATCTGGCCACTAGAAACAGGGTTGATATCACTGCACTCATTTTTGACCACAGGATACAGAATAAAAGGTTCCAGATCCCATAATACATCAGGGTTATCAAAGCAGAAATATGGCCATATCTGCGATCCTATTTACTGAAAGTACACTTGAGTGTTAAACCACAAATAAATCAAATTTAGGTAAAATATGCAAAGGGAATATTTCAGATGTCCCTTTAATATTTCACAGCTTAAAGAATGCTATTGCCCCCTTAAGTCTCTCTTCTCAGAGGGTTGGGAGGTTGAAAAGCATGACTATACCACCTCCTTCTCATTAGATGTCTCATGTTATTCTCTCTAAATAATTTCTGGATTAGAGTCATCAAACTTTTCTCAAAAATTTATTAGAAAGATTTCTACTCTATTAGTAAAATATTTATTTCATCAAGTTTTACAAAATATATTCATGGATATTTTTGAAGTGCCTTTGGACACTGGAGCAATTGCTAGTTCTAGGGAGAGCAATAGTTCTAACCATTGAAACTGGGCCATGACTTCAGGGAGGTCACTGCTCATTAAATGATTGATATAGGAGGAATTAAAATTATATCAAGGGTGGGAAAAGTGTTGGCAAGTGAAACAGAAATGGAAGGAGTAAACTCAACGTGGGGCTTGGGTCTGCTGATACATAACGCTGAAACAGCTCACACAAATCAGGTTTGCCTTCTTGGTCCTGAATTCATGCTTAGATTTGCCCTGGTTAATTAAATAGACTCCTGCCTTCTGCTTACTAACTGAGTCATGATAGGGTAAAAAAACAAGGTAGGTCCACAATGCCTTTGACAAATCAACCAGCACAACCAGCTCCAGCCAACAGCTCTCTGGAAAATGCAGGCTATGGGTATATGACGTATTTATTTCAGTGCTATCTGATGGTACTACCAGCTTCTCCTGTTCAGTGTATCACTTAGCACACTCCTCCATGACAGCAGACCAAGTTGGCCTGGGAAGAGGATTCCCTTCCCTCCTGGAGGCTAGAGCAGTGTTCAAGCAGGTAAGGGTGGCTTCTTTGAAACTGTTGTGGCTGAAAAAGGCATTGGACCAAGGTCTCACTTCATAGATAAGAGCTTCTAACCACTTGTCTTGAAAGTTGAGGAGTGACATGACTACTGCTCCATCTTCCACTTTTAAAAGAGTAAATAATCATTACATAAACTTCTTGGGAGAACCACTGTAGGTTCTTATCCTAAAGCAAGGACTTAAACTCTTGCTTCTAAATAGGTAGGTCTAGAACAACTTTGTTGAGACTTCTTATCTCTGGAAGAGGGTCAGAGTTGGAAACACACCAGCATGCTTAATAAATTCAGTAGGACATATAGAGAGATCAAGTGAGCTCTGAAATTGTTGAGTTGATCTAATAGCTCTCACTAATCAGAGGGGTGCCCTACTTATGGTTACATTATCCCACTGCATCTTACATTCATCAGGTATCCTACAACTCACAAGTCCAGGAGAAAACTTCATTTTTTCTATGCAGGGTAGTTTTCTTTTAGTATAAAAGAGGGAACAGAGAGGAGAAGGTACAAAACTACCTCTGGCTCGGTTTAGCCTTTTCCATGAAAACTCACCCTCAGGATACACCATTAAATTGCTTTTTCTGCCTAAATCTTCCTGTACACCAGACAGAAAGTCAAACCTCAGAGAGCTGGATGTGACCTTGAGTATCAAGGGAACTCCACCCGTAGGTATAAATTCAACATTCAATAGGCTACTGTTCAAAAACTCAAGGCCCAGTAACTACAGGTCAAAACCTAGACAGTAGATCTGAGTTCTCTTGCACCTTTTTTAATGATCCTTTGGGTGAGTTAAATTTTCTTTTCCTCCATTAACCAGAGACAGTCAGTAATGTGGAGATAATTATATTTCTTGGCATGCTCAAAACAATTCGGGAATCCCTTCAGAAATGGGCATTTTGCTTGATAAGTAAAAACTATTAGCATCATTGATTTTTTTTTTTCAAGAGGCTCTTGTGTAAATCTGGAATAAACAAAACAGTGCCTGACCTCATGAAAAAAGATATTATAATGAATAATTTAACATTTTAGAAACTCATATATTTATTTAACGTTTTTATTTTTGTTACTCTTTCTGTATGCAACAATATTAATCCAGGATTTTATTTGCTTTATGTGACCAAGATTAAGCCAGATTGGAATTGCAGGGATTTTATGCTTCAATATAAATGAAATGATAATTGTTGTTTGCTCTCATTATGGTAATGCCTAAAGGAGAAGCCAGAAGAGGTGAGAATCTCTGCCCTCATGAGTGGAAACGCTGGAGAGCTGAACGAGAAAAAAAAGTGGTAAATAAAAGTGAAAGAGGGGATTCTCAAAACAGAATACTGTTTCAGTATCAACCACCAATATGCATCATTTAGAATTAATCAACAGCAATTACAATACTCCATTGACTTAACCATTATCAAATGGCGATAATATATAAATATTAATGTTATTGCAATGGTTCTTCTTATTATTCACAGATGTATTAATTTTCATTCTGACATAATTGTCAAAATCCTTTTCATCCATTCAGAATATATTAAAATTTTGGTTTGGGTAGAAAGAGACCTGCTCCATCCATCTTAGCACAGTTCCTCCTTAAATTGCCATCTTCCCTCCTCTAGTCATAATCTGCATTTCAGAGTAGTGGGACAAGCACTGGGAGGGCTAAAGCACTTATAATTTGGCTTCAGTGGAAGATACAGATGCTTGCTCCTTTTGACATCACAAGTCAACCTCTGCTTCTCTAGCTACTGAATCACTGATACTGTCTGCTCTAATTTCACTTCAGTTTCAGATCATGGATTTGATTGTCAATGTTAGAGTAAACGGTAGTCTTGCCATTCATCCCATGTGGTCAAGAGAGAGTTATATGTAAAGACTTATATACATATATATATATATATATATATATATATATGGTTGCACTGAATATTCGGTATGGGATCTAAGAAATAAAAGTAAAATTGTATTTATAGAAGAGATTTTATACACAATAAAAAGTACTTTACAAATTGCATAGTCCTGTACTTTGTGCCCAACCAACTTTCCCAGTAATTCAGATAAACCCCTGTGGGAGGAATTGATTAACCTTTGCTAAATTCAAGGCTCCAGGCAATCAAGAGGGTATTTGTTTATCAATAGTATTGAAGAAAAAAATCTGGAAATAATTATTTAATTTATTTATCCAATAAACATAAAAACAGTATTTATTTTTTATCATTTATATTTAGGTGATCTAATTTCAGCAATTATTGGCACATAAGTAACGTGACAATCTGCAAAAAGATAAATAAATAAAGACATTATTCACATGTTGACATATACCCTTGTATTTTTGTGCTTAGCGATTGGTGTTTTTGTAGAGGGTCCCATGCAATTCAAATATTCATCTCTAAGGGCTATACAATTTTGATAAACATTTTCCAGGCAAAAATGTAGAGCTGTATTGAAATTTCAGCTGCACAGATATTGTTCAGCCGACCTCTATTTGCACAACATCCTGAAATTTCTCAAGTAGGTTGGCCATCCAAGCAATGGAGGTTGTGAGCACATCGCAGTTGTACAGAACCACTCAAAATCCTCTGACTCAACTCAAATTCAACTTTCAGACAAAAAAAAAGATGTGCTGAGGAAAATGTAGATGTATGGCAGCCATAAACCATTTGGCTCTGCAAAGCTGAAGTGTGGAGCAGAAGAAAATAAATTAAATGGCTTAAAAGATATTGTAAACGAAAAGTAATTCCTCTAAAAGCTGAGCATTGAAGAAATCTCAGCAGTGGGTGACAATGACGATGTACTACTGTCAAGATCTCTGCAAGTTCACAGCTCTTCATTTATCCTATTTTTTGAAGGGTTTTGATCTTGAGAGATCTTCATCACTTATAAATGAACCAGTCATTAGCAGTCTTTTATGTATCTCTGGAGAACTATCACAACTCTCACTAATCACTATATCTAAACAGATGAAGCAAGTCTGCTGTTCCAAAGGCATGTATTTTCAAGCCTGAATCTTTACCTGTTACCGTGTCTTGTCTTACAGAAGCAGAGTAAAGCCTAAATAAATTAGGGTAAACCACAAATCTTTTGCTCTGCCTCATTTACTGTTTAGGACATATACAAGACATATTGAACATAATATTTCATTCTCAACCACTTTTTCAAGGAAATGATCATTGTCACAGAATATTTCTTCTGAACTGACAGAACTGTTTCATTTCAGTATTTTACTATTATTATTATTATTTTTTTGTGATCTAATTTGCATCATTCAATGAATGTGATCATTTAGGTCAGGAAAAAATTGTAATCCGTTTTTCCTTCTGTGTCAAAAATCCATCAGAAAGGTCTCACCTAATTTCCAGCATCCACTCTGTACTTTGCATAGGTCTTTGTTTAAGTGTGTAAAAACACATGGAGTACTTAATTAAATAATTTTGCTTCCCTCATTCTTACTACCATATTTTATTTTAGCTAAAAATGGAAAAAAGTCCATCTTGCTGTGTCCTGTCTCCAGTAGAGAAGAGTAGTTGCTGTTTATAGAAAGGCATAAAATCAGACTAAGGATCCGATGATATTTTCCCTTATCCCTACCAGCTCACAGCAAAAAATATCATAGGTTGCTTTGTGCCAGTCTTTTAGCCCAATTTCTTCCCTTCCTTTTAACTTGAAAGATTTTATGAAGCACTATAACAGCACAATCACCGTCCTCTTTTATGGGCACAGACAACATTTCCCCCCAACCCTCCTCTTTTATTACATTTATAGTCTTTGCCTGCCAAGATACTTTTATGGCAGTGAGAATGATTGCCTCACTCTTGATAAAGTCTGGAGTTTCCCTTGGTGCTCCATATAACTTGTCACAATGTTCTTAACAACAGCTCTTCACGTATTCCTGCGTGGCCGACGCTTGCTACCAACTCCCCTGATGTGGTTTCTGACACTGTTAAAGAAACACCTTTTTTACAGCATTTCCCACATGGTGCTGTACACCAACCATTCCCAACTCCTACTCTTGGTTTCTTCATTTGTCTTAACTCCTGGGCTTTTGCCTTTGGAGACAGTGAAAATTTATCATTCCACATTGCACACCAACTACACAAACAATTTGATGTAACACACTGCCTTCATCACAGAACATTTCTGTTGAGACTACTGTGTGTGTTCTGTTGAGAATACTGTAAGTGATACATCCTCAATGTGTTTTTGCTTTGTTTTCTATTGTTTTCCATGTATCTGGAAGCTAGGCATGTTTCTCTCACAGTACCTGGAGAAGAGCAGCTTGCATTGTCACAAAATCTCAGCTTGCCATTCAGCTCACCCTTGCTGCCTGGTTCATCTGCACTTCCAGCTCACAGAATATTGCATATTTTCTGTACCAAAATGTGAGACCTAAAGGGAATAAAAGACCGAGCAGTAGCATATATTTGGTTCTTCTAGAGAGACCTAAAGGGAAAAGTTATTGAAGACACTGTTAGGGCCCCTTGCTGAATCATCAAACTATTTTGCAGTAGTAATTGAGACAGCTTAAAAATGCTGCACAGATATCTCTTCAGGCCCTCTTCATAGAATGGTTATATTCCATTAAAGTGTTTTTCTTGTACAGGTTAATCTCTCAGAATAAAAGTGGAAAATACAGCAACAAAATAAGATGATTTTTTCACTACTCAATAAACCTCTCTTCACTTTTCTGCAAATAAATAATTCCCAAAGGCATCCCCGTCAGAGCTTCTGAAGACTCAGGAGGGCAAGGCAAAGAATTAAAAAAATATAGCAGCCTGCTCCCACACACTCATAATATTTATTAAAAACAAACAAACAAACAGAACAGCAGGTCAAAGGTTGTCCTGCTTATACTGCATAAAGCCCTACTGATTTACACGGGATTCAAGTTAAATCAGATATGAGCTCCATTTGATTGTAGGAATACACCCCTGTTAATTCCCATTGATTGAGATAAAGGTGAAAACATCCTCCCAGCTGACATGAAGGAGAAAAAGTGTTGTTTTTGAAAACGAGAATGGCAAAACAACTGCCCAGAGAGGTTGTGGAGTCTCCTCTGGTGGTATACAAAACCCACCTGGATGCTTTCCTGTGCAATCTAGTGTAGAGAAGCTGCTTTACAGGTGGGTTGGACTCGATGATCTCCAGAGATCCCTTCCAACTCCTACGATTCTGTGATTCTGTGAAAGATAAATACAAGGTGTGAGAGAAGGAGCAGAGTAAGCTGCGGTATCACACTCGTAATTTCTTATACATCCATCACTTTTTGTCCTGTCTTATTTTTCTTCAGTACAAGCTCTATATCTACAGCAACTGAACAGTGCCTGATATATTTTGGATGCTATGACAGTGTAACCACCAGTGATAAAAATACATTCTCATTGCAGTTGCACGCATAGAACAGTATTTCAGCACCAAGTTTTGGATTGATTTCATATTATAGGCTAAAAAAGTACAAATGTATCCCCTAAAGGAAGTGAAGCCCCTGCAGTATCGTGTCTAGATTCCAGTTTCAGTGTACTTAAATAGACTGCACTCATTCATAATGTCTGGTTAAATTCTGTCTGCTATTCTGTCTTGACTTCACTTCCTGGCCCAAAGTCCTGTAGTATTACGGTATTGCATATTTTGCCAGACTATTTTTCTTGCCCAAACAGTGGTCACCTTTTCTTCATGATCCCCGTATTTCCTCTCAAAAACTGCTCTTTAAAGAATTTGTAAAATGCTTTGGGATCTCTGGAGTACGAAAGGAGCTACATAAATCTTAGCTGTTACTATTGGAAGAACACTGAGTGAGTTGTATAGAGCCAACTCCAGTATGTGGTTTGGCTGTTTATTGATAAATCATAGAAACCCACATTACTCATTTGCTTTACTGTATATGAAAGCAGTGTTGGATGACACCTTGTGTATCACCAGCTGCTTTCCTGCAATTTCTCAAAGAAAGTAACACAATATATGGCACACCTGCTGTGAGAATGTCTGAAATCCCACAAATAGTAAAAAGCCTTTGAGTAAAGTTCCTCCACAGAGTCTTCTGATATGCTCTATACCCTTTACTCAGTTTTCAGACAATATCTCTAGTTTTCCATGGCAAAGGATTACATCACCATTCCATTTTTTATGTGCATGAGGATTTGATAAGAATATATATATATATATTTAGATAT
Organism: Aquila spilogaster; assembly: GCA_024606505.1. Lineage (NCBI taxonomy): Eukaryota > Metazoa > Chordata > Aves > Accipitriformes > Accipitridae > Aquila > Aquila spilogaster. The sequence goes on along the minus strand of JANHGO010000063.1, from coordinate 10,101,724 downwards.
TCTTTTTCCTTTTGTTTTAGGCTTCTTTCTTTAATATTTTCATTAAGGTCTGCACAAAGGATCAATTAGCCCATTATTGCCTCATTGCAAATTTAGATCCTGCAAGAGTCCTAACAAAGGACTAATCTCGTGTCCTTCACTTAGGTAAGTAAATTGTCAGGTGTTACTGAAACTAATTACAAGAGCAAAGCTTTCTGCTTTCATCGGGACTTCAAGGCCTGACAGAGGCATGGTCAATATACACTGCTGCCTTCCAATACCATCTTGATTCCAGATGTTGATTAGAAAGTAGTGTCTCCTATGAAGAATGAGAAAGATCTTTATGAACATTCATCCCCGCAGTGGCCTGGAAGGGGGCCATGACTGATCTGCAGACAGTTAAAACAAATCAGAACAAAGTTAGGTGGTTCACCTAGCAGATCATAATCAGCCACTGAGCCACATTCTCCATAACTCACACAAATCTCAACATTATTTTCCACTTGATTCCCAACAAGCTCTCTATTCCTTTGATTTATACTCAATTCCTCCAGACCCACAAAGCAGCCACTAATTGTACTTACGTACACAGTGGAATGGGACCTTAAGGGATAGGCTTTTAGTAACTCTTATGACACCTTTCTAGTTAGTGCAGTGTAGCGGTATCCTATTTTAAGATTGCTTTGTTCAATTATTTAAGAGCCATTATGGTAACTGGATATACTCTAACTGTAATTTATTAACTCATACATTTGAATTATCCAAGTCTCTATATTCATTTCACAGAATTACAGAGGAACTAGACTAAGGTAATGATATCAAAATGCTGTGGAATATTCACTCTGTTGAGAAATACAGGTGCTCTCTGTTGTGGATTAACCTGGTGGGCAGCCAAGCCCCACACAGCTGCCCACTCACCTCACCAGTGGAATGGGAGAGAGAATAGGAAAGGTGAAAGTGTGAGAACTCATGGGCTGAGATATGGAAAGTTTAAAAAGAAAAACAGAAAAACAAGCAGACAAAGAAAAGAATAAAAACCCAACAGATGCACAATAAACTCAATACCAGCTGACCAATGGCCAGACCGACCCTGAGCACTGGCAGTCTCCCAACAACTCCTCCAGTTTCATTGTTCATTGCGATGCTATGTGGTATGGGAAACCCCTTTGGCCAGTCTGGGTGAGCTGCCTTGGTTCTGCCCCCTCCCTGCTCCTCATGCACCCCCAGTCTCTCACTGGCAGAGCAGTGTGAGGAGCTGAAGCACACTCAGAGTGCATTGCTCTGCGATGACTAAAACATAAGGGTGTTATCAACATTATTCTCTTCCTAAATCCAAAACACAGAGCTATACCAGCAGCTAGGAAGAAAATCAATCATATCCCAGGACACTCTCTTACTATCCAGAGCAAAGGGCTTTACAAGTTTTTACAAACTGTGCAGTGAAACCATAATAATCATTCTGTACTTTGGCAGAAGCAGCTGTTGTTCATATAGACAAGAAACTATATTTTATTTATGAGGACTTCACCAAAAGTAATGCCTCCTATTTTATTATGTTGGCCCACAACATCAGAGGTGGATGTTAGTATTATGGCAGCAGAGGCTGAACCTTCCCACCATTATTCCGTTACATTTTGTTGCCATGGGACAGATGGTGGCAGAGGGGCAGTCTGACAAAATGATGTCTGTCATGGAAGTACATATGAAGCAAAAAGGAGTCACTGAATTTCTCCTTGTGGAAAAAAAGAATTGCACACACTGATATTTGTTAGTGCCTGCTGAACCTTCATGGAGACCAAACAGTGGATGTGAGTACAGTGAGGTGGTGAGTAGTCTGTTTCAGCAGAGGCAACAGTGATATGAAAGACAAATCACACTCCAGACAGCCATGTATAGCTAATGGTGGTGGCTGTGTTGAAAAATAATGTTTCATAGCTGAGAATTTGCTCTATCACACAATGTTATTGTGCTCTTTGTAGCTGTTGTAGTTATCATGGAAATAAACAGGAAGCATTACTTTTTTAGCCACCTACATATCTGCACATATATGTAAATATTTACAGCTATATCTACATTCATAGGAAAGTTTTCAATATAATACTGCCACTTGCTTTCATTATTTTTATGTAAGAAATGATCCTGAACCCATCTGTTCATCTCTTCTCTCTTTCTCTGCTCCCTTGATAATGCTTCTCCATGCCTCAGTCCTCGACTCTTTTTTTTTTTATTACTCCTGTGCTTACTTTCATATTTTGTACTTATTTCTTTTCCTTTAGGCTGCCAAGTTGGATGGTTCCTTTCCATGGGACATCCTACACATTTCCCTGAACCCCTCTTCACTATCACCCTTTGTATTCACTGCCTGGCTGCCTCCAGACCGCCTGCATGAGACTTTATTTTCCCCTTCTCTCCAGAAAACAACAGCTCTGGAAGCAGCACCTTGAGAGTGGCTCTTCCTTGCTTTAACATTCTTGCCAGTGGCAGTGAGATCCTCTGCTTGCCATTCAGGGGCTTTAACGTGTCTCAGAGCTGTCATTTGCAAAAAGAATGGAGACACACAGAAAAGCCGATGAAAAAAAAAATATCTGGACTAAATCATAGGGGCAACCAGCTCCCTGAAAGCCATAGCAAGCACTCACACACCAGCTCAGCATCATAAATTAATTTAGAACTGCTTAGAAGGGAAAACTTTTGGCACCTGAGATTCTTACCTACAGCAATCTCTTCAACAGAATATTGCTTTTGTTGCTGCATGTATATTTGTTAACCCAAGATGCTTACAAGAATTCTGCTGTGCTCCAGACAATATGTCATAAACACCACAAACGTGCAGAGCCATTACAGGTGCAGGCTTCTGGGCTGCAGCATTCCCTGCTGTTCAAATGTACCAGCACAGGACAGAAAACTGATAACAGCAATTCTACAAAGCTTTTGAGCCAGGAGAAGAAGAGCATTGCATCCAAATACTGCCCTGGAGGCTCAGATGTTTGAAAGGAAAATGAGGAAAAAGCCATAATTTACCTGGACTCCTTAAAAACAAAAAACAAAAAGCATATATACTGTTCTAAACTAAACCTTGCCAAAAACTAAAAGCTATTTAGCCACGCTTGAGAAAGATTAGCAGCAGATACAGAGTGCTTTCCTAAACAAAAAGAACTGTGCAATCACTGTGTACAGCATCCTTATTACACCTAACCTGTGTGTGCTACCGAAGTACAGTGTCACAGCTGTCCTTCAAGTACCTGCCTGTAACCAAAAGTATTTAATATCCTCCCTTTGCCTCCCTCGGAGCTAGGTTATCCAGAACATGGAAAAATTTAACCGCTTATTAATCAGTGCTACCTTGTCAGACAATAAGTTCTTATCTGTAGGGCACTAGTGAATTGAATGTGCAAGGGAGACAAAGTCTGTAATAAAAAAAACAGTCGCTGCATGGCAGGGATTGCTTCTGCTCTCCCAAGGAACTTGGCTAGCATGGAAACTGTAGGCAGGAAATTGTGTTTTAGAAAATCACACAAAGTAAGGATGTAGAAAGACACTGCTGGACATGACAATTTGTAATTTCTTTGGTAAATGCTGTTTCAGGAATAACTTGAAAATTTGGCCCCTGGTGAACCTCTCTCTCCCTCTTTTTCTGCATAGTGAAGTTGGAAAAACTAACTCTGACTGTTGGGGTTGAGAGCAGCACTGCCCAAACATTGTATGTAGGAAGCTGAGTGTACAAAGTGGCTGAGAAGCTGCCTTATGGCAGCACTTGTAAGCTTAGTTACATGACACAAGTATCATTATCCAGCTATGTGAACTTAGCACTACGGGAAAGCTGTCCTTGGGGATTGCTCCAAAACACAAAAAGTCATTTTCACATGACATTATTGGGACATGTTTATTGCACAGTATAGACACACCTGTACACCTGCAGCATTATTGGAAGCAGAACAGTGCAAGCGGATTGGGATGCCTGCATTTCTATACCAGCAACTTCCATCTTTCACTGAGACAACTGCTAGTGCAGATTCACAGTAGATCACAACTATTATCTGTCTTTAGTGCTGTGTCTAAATCCATCTTTCCCACTTGAGACATATCATGAGTCACCTATACAAAAGTTACTAGCTCTTCTGGGCTCTTCAGATTCTGATACCCAGTGTGAGAAACACTGACCAGCTTACAATACCTCCACTTTTCTCTGGAAAACTCTGCTGGTTTTAGGACACAAGGGGCTAGTGGAGCAGGCACAGCCAGTGCCATCTCCATGTAGCACTGGCTCACATGACTGTGTTCTACACAGCAAGGCAGGGTTTAGCTGCATGTAACGTGAGCAGAAGGTGTAGGCAATAATATTTATATGAATGGCAGCCTTGAGAGTCTAAGCTTTAGGTTTTCCTACTTAAAATCACAGCCAGGAAATGGTTGCTTAAAATTAGTACTTATTTTAAAAAAGTAGGCTGCAACTTTAATGGGGTCTGGGCATCCAGTGCAGGTGCTCTGATATCACTGGATGAAATCCTGAGCATGATCAAAAGGTGAGTGAGAAAAAATACAAACCAAATCAAACAAACAAATAACAAACAAACAAACAAACACAAGAAAGCAATCCCTCAAGACTGCATCCCCAAACTAAAAGACTGCGACTTCAACGAGAAAACTGAAGTACTGAAATAAACATTCAACATCAACTTTACAGCCATAATGTTGCGTTTAGACAGTTAATTTAGTTTTCTCATTTATCTTTAAGAACAAAAGAATTGTTTCACACTCAGTATAGTATATACTTAATTAGGTTTTCTAATTCACATATAATTGAATAAAATACATGTAAAAGTGCACATACATCTCAACTCATCCTATACTGTCATTTAACTTAATACAACATGCAGTCCATAAACAATGGCTTTTGCTTGGCCAACTGGAAGTGCATTGTTTTAAACAGAAACATTAAAAAAGGGTACTCGTAAATACTTCTGTATTCATTCATTTAAGTGAATATAAAACTATTTGTATATTCTCTTAAATGTATACTCCTTTCCTCTTCCTTCCTGCATTTTGGGTCAAGAGATATGGCTAGCAGAGATGTCTTTAGCCCTCATGGTAAGTAATTAATCCATCTTGTCCATCCTCAGAGCTACATGCCTTATCTCATATATATATTTCATGTCACATAATAAGTCTATAATGTGAGCAGGTCTCAGATTTTCAGCTACTTAGCATATGAAGGATTAAAAAGAAGCCTACTATAAATGTGACAGTGGGAGCTGCTGGAGTGAGTGCCCAAAACTTTTGAGAGGCTGACCATTCCTCACACTGATTTTCAGCTTCGGAAAGCCTTGTCACACCTCTGAGCTAGATTGCTCACTATGCTATAGAAGAAATTGCTCTGGACTCACATACAACTTAAGGAATACAGCGTTTTGTGCGTCTCCCTAAAAACTCTTGCGAAGTCAGAATGAAAGGAAAACAAAGTGTTGGGGTTTTCAGTCTGAGTCACAATTGGTGCAAATGTAGTAATCAATCACACCCAAAAAGCCAGAAAAAAAACCCTTCCAGTGCACAGATGGGTGTAGCAATGTATTGTCATATACATATATATATATATATAATGTGTGCTCACTCGTTTGCATTTAGCATCAAAATAGAAAAGAAACAACATAATGTATTTCAGCCAAAATGCGGCTTTAAATGTACAGGCATCAAGAAAGAATGACAGAGGAAGCCACCGGGAGGCAGCATTGTCACTTTGCAAACTCAGTGTCAAAGACCTCCCTTCTGCTATGACCCCAGCACTGCGAAGTGCAGAGGAACAGTTTCCAAGCAGGAACACCAACGTGCAGAAAACAGACAGATATTTAGATGCATTTGTACCTGCCTTGAATAGTACTGAAAATATCTGCAATAGAATTGCAAATGTTATCCGAGACTAAAGCTTGTTTTCGTTTCTTTTTTAATTCTATTTTTGTTCATTTGGTGTAACATCATTTGTCCTGTGTCTTTATCGTAAACAGTTGGGTATAAAAACAGTGGGAGTTATAATGAACAAAATAAAACATAACATACTTCGGAAAGAGCTTCTTTCTATCCAAGAATTCAGGGAATATCTATACTGTGAGTACTTTTCTTTTGGAAGCTGCTATGCCTAAGGAGAAACCTAAAGTGATGAGTTAATATGACTCTTCTCTCGACTGCCAAAAACCCTTATATTTGTGTTTTATTAATTTTCCACTGTATCAGCCTCTTTGATTATAACTTCACAAGAATAAACAAAACTGTGTGTGGCACAGGTGAAAATCTGCATAAGCCTGAAATTTGCTGCTGATGTAATGTCTCTCATCAGTATAAAAGTTCTGAACATTCAGCATTTTTCTTCCACTATACCTAAGTAAAATCTTTTTTCTTTCTTCTTCTTTTTTTTTTTTTTTTTTTTTTTTCATGGAATGAATAACTCTTGGGCAAATTGAGGAATATTGTAGGTCTTTTCATCCCTACATTCAGTGATTCTGAAGGAACTTCATGAAAAATGTGACTCTCACTTACACAGGACCACAGTCAGAGCAGGCATAACCTAATACTCGTGCCTTAAGCAATTACTGTATTTCTATAAGCTGACATAAACTTGGGAAAATATGATATTATTTAGCATTTTTATTTTATAACAAACATTACATGAAAACTGCTGTTTTCAAGTATGTTTAATGATCTCTATTTAGCCATACGTGTGAGTTTAATTCCTGAAGCTCATCACATGTATGACATTTTCCTTTTCCACTCTTTCCCACAATATTTCTTAAGCAGATATCTGTTCTTTTCCACCTGACGATAGATACACACTCTTTTAATTGCTGATAAATGTGCTATCATCTCCCTTGGCTGCCCAGCAACAATTAAGTCAGAAAGATTTGCTGACAGTGTTAGGTATAGAAACATCTATAGCATAAAGAACTGAAAGGGGACAAATTCAAGGCACATTATACCTTGAATTATTTAGCTCACTACACAGAATAAATTGAGAGAAACACAATACACATCTCAACTAAAACTTCTCTTCAGTATAAAGGTTTTAATGTCAAGAGGGATCTACTAGGTTAATTCATAGGAATATGAGATGTCTGGTGTATCTGTCTGTGCCATGAATGTGTGCTCAGGCATGTGGAAATATCTGGCCTTAATTCTGCTTCCACTCAAAGCCAGCAAATTGCAAATCAGCTGCAGGTCTGGTATCTGGGCTCATGTGACAGTGCATCACCTGAGATGATGAATATGAGCAGAAACCTGAGCCAATGACATTAAACAGTTCTGCTTTTACACTTGGCTTGCACTCCGCCATTCTCTAGCGTGAGCAGTATGTGACCACGGTGACACATCAGAGCAATAGAGAACAGTTTGCTCTATGGGGTTTCTAACTGAAACCTAATCCACTCTGTGCTCTGTTACAGCTTATCTTAGAAAATTTTCTGTGCTTTGGATCCTCATCTGCAAATGATTCTCTAATTATCACAGAATAATCTGATGACTGTCATGGGCTTTTTGATTCTGTTGTAATGAGGCTCAGCTCAAACAAGAGGTCTGTAGAGCTATCTTCTATGAAAATGCAGTAAAGCTAGACAGGCAGTACTTACATGTCACCAGCGTGAGACATTCAGCAGCTTCAGGAAGAGGAGAAATATTTGTTTGTATGATTTAGTTATTTCTTATTACTGAAAAAAGGAACAAAGAGCAGTCATTAGTTTTATTCCAGAGAGAATCTTTATTAAACACAACATGTGAAATGATGAAGTCAAGTTAAATGTAGGGTTCAGACCCACTAGTGAATTGGGCTGTCAGTGTTGACAGAGCAGCTCTACCTGCACACTGCTTGCTGTCTAGGAACAGTGCCATGAGGCCCAGAGAGTCCACCTGAAGACCTGTGATGACATGGGTGTGTGTGTTCATTCCTTTACTGATGAGACTTAAAAGAATTACAGAGAAAAATCATTTTTTAAAATCGCCAATTCTGAACTTGATGTCAGAGGCAACCTGCAGGTAGCTTCACTGATTTAATTGCACAGCTTGGTTTTTCACAAGCAAAGATCAGACCAGGTTTCTTGAACCAGCCCATTAAAAAGCACACAGTGCATCAATTTCTCAGTGTTAAACCATCCAAGGGAGACATATTGTACAACTACAGAGAAATCCTTAGTTTGACCACATGAAACTCACCTCCCATATTTATTGGAGCATGAATTTCTATAGGACTTAGTCTGGTTGTTTTGTTGTTGTTGTTGTTGTTTTTTTCCCAAAGAAAAATATTGTTTGTACTAAAGTTGGTGGAAGTTTATAAACAGCAGCTGTTTGGTTGCGAATCAGAACCCTTTTGCAGTTGAACAGAGTAAAAATCGTAATTATTAGCCCAGTAATGTTCTGTGCAATGTCATGACCTGGTAGAAACTTAATCCATAATTAATTATCCTTCTCATTTTTTGATAGATTTTTTTTTTATGACAGTATTTGTCCTGATCTATACAACTGCTAGTATTAGTATAAGTTCATTGACAAGGAAATCTTGTTTCTGGCTTGCATCGATGAGAAAAAAAAAAAAAAGGAGATACATAATTCCTTAAAATTAGATTAAAACATACAAAACATTAGCTTGCTTTTGCTGAGGTACAGAAATAAATCTTTCAATACAAAAATAAGTTGAAAATATACACACCGTGTCTGGAATTTGTGGTCCCTTTCTTCTGTTTTGATAATGCATTATCTTTGAAATATGATCTTTATATAGAAAAGGGCAACAATTGAGAAAAGACAACACAAGAAAATAAAGAAAAGTAGCTGTATCTAAACGCTAATGTGATGATGATGTGTTATTCTAGACACCAGAAATGCACATACACACAGGAACAGACTTACACAGCTTGGCTCTATACCTTGATTGACAAATGGGAAAAGGCATCTCAAAGGGTTCCTTTTGTTTAATAAAAACAAAAGTACTATTCAATATATTTGTTTTTCCTCACATTTTCTCTTAAAGTGAATTATACCGGTGGACTGTTTGCATGCTGTGGAATTTCTGTTGTAATAACCAGGGCTCTGAGGACTTCTCTGTAAATGCTTTTCCTGTTGATTTTGTCTGTTGTTGTTTTTCCATTAAAAATGTTTATCTAAACCCCAACACTTTATCCCCCTTCAAAACAACAAATAAAAAAACTACATCCAAAAACAAAACTGTAACATTAGTGTAATTATTATTAATTTGGAGATATTGAGATATGCTGTGTGTTGCTGTCTCTGCCTCTTTCCATCTGTGGAGCAAACGGAACAAGAATGTTTACTTTCCTGCAGGATTGACTGTGAGATTTTCTGCACTTAGAAAACAGATTCACTAGGTATTTAAGTTACTTTTACATCTAAATTCACAGTAGAATTTAGGAATAATCATCTGCAATTAAAAAGCTAAGTACTTTTAAAAAACAACTTGAGGATATTTGTATGGTAACTAATTTTCATACACAAATATGGCAATTTTTTCCAAGCAGGTGCAGTTTTGCCTTGTTTCCCAGTAGCCCAAAACACAAGCTCTGTCAGGATTCAGAAAACAGGTAGTGCAATGCCTAACTCCCAAGGCACCCAGTCTGGAAGATGTCTGCTGAGGCCAGTGGGGACGCATACTCAAAAGGACAAATGCTGCCAAAATACACTTGCAGTTTCTATACAACTCAAACCAAAACAACACTCTCACCTCAAAAAACAAACAAACACACCAAACCAAACCAAACCAAACCAAACAAAACAAAAATCACCTGTAGCAGTATCTATCATTATAATAGCCTGGTAGCCACAATATTTACACAGGAACTATTAAGAACTTGCATGCTTTGGGAAAATTCGCTCCTCTCAGAAAGCTACTCTATCCTGTTAGAAATTTACACTTCCACAGTTTCTCCTCCTGCCTTCATGAATCTTTCATTTTCAGCATAGGAGAACACACTGAATGTGCCTACAGGCTACTATCTTTTTCATTCAACAGTCCATGCATCAAAAAAAATGAAGAATCTTGAGGGAAAGGGGAGACTTCAGAACTCCACACTCTGAAGTCAATGCATTAGGCACTACTGTGAAAGCATTTCTGATTAAGTGTTAAAATTAGTAGATTATTTTGAAAAAGGAGGACATTACAATGTTTTTGGTGGGTCATTTTGAAAAAGGAGGACATTGCAATGCTTTTAGCACAACGCTTTTTCCATTCTTTCAGATTAGGCATCTTGCCTCGAGAGTAGGTTCTGGCTCTGGATTTTGAGAAAGTTGTGTAAAATCTCCATTACAGAACTGACAGTGGTATGTACATAAACAGGACATCAAAATTATATTTCCACTGGTAACTGCTGAAAGTACTAGCAGTTCCCTGATGAATCTGAGTATCTTTGAATTGCATTTCTGAGGGAACTAGCTGTCCCCACTGCATTGCATTGAAAGCACACTGTGAGGTTTGGCTTCCATTTTTGGGATCAGACATCTAAAAAATCACTATTTCAAAAAATCACTGCAGTTCCTTACCCATCTGTCCTTAGTGGTTGTGTGAGATAATTTCACTCTAAGTTGCTAGAATGGAAGGAGTCCTACTTCACTGAAAAACTGCTATAGAAAAAAAGCTAAGCAGTGAAGCTGTTCTCGGAAAATTTTTGATCACAGAAGCAGGATCATGGAAAAGTTAGTAGATGCAGAAGGCTCATTTTGCCTAAGATTTCTGTGGCTCCCTGTCTCCATTATAAACATGCTCATTAGAGGCCATTGTAGCAGGTCTGTGTGTATGTTTGAAGTTAAACACTTGCATAACCTTTGGCACAATGTGACCATAGCAATTAGCAGTTATATTGGTCGATATTTTCATCTCTTCTCATGCTAGCCTGTTTTGTATTCTTTAAAGAGGTTACCAAAACATCATAACGTCATTAAATATTGTCAGAATATAAAAAGCTTGGTGAAGAATTTTAATTGCCCTAGTAAACCTGGTAGAAGTACAGAGGAACAAGTATTTACATTCCTATTTAAACATGTCTTTTTAATTGTCACTAACCTTACAGAGCAGACTTGGTTGGTGAAAACAAATCAGCTAATGACAGATTTCATTGGGGTTCACATCAAAGAAACAGAATGTTGTCATTGGATACATCTGAGCCATTTACAGAAAAGTAAACACAGTCTGAAGTCAACATAACTGTTTTCTTAACTGGGATGAGAAATCCCAATCATTCCTACCATAATTATCTGTCAAAGAAGATAGTGTCTTTTCATTGGTTTTCCATAAACTAGAAATAAATTTTCCAAGAATGGAAAGCATTTAATTCAACCGCCTAAGCATGAACATCTGGTGTTACCTCAGACTCCTTGAGATAGGAGAACAGAGTTCCATTTATACAGGGAGAGGCAATATGACACAAGATCTATAGGTGATCCACATCCATCTGCAACAGTAGCTGGAGGTCAAATCTGCTAAACTAGACACGTCAAGTTGCATTAGGGAAGTGTTTGGTACCAGCCTTCTACCCAAATGAATTCTGTGTCACCTTCATGCTGAAAAGGAGAATAATCATCGCTGAGCTCTCTATGTCGAATCACTGGTGGCGGCATCACTGCCATGTTTGTAATGAAAATAAAGAAGTCAGAAACTGCAGTTATGGTTGTCAGCACTTCTAACTCACCCTCTATTCTCTCTCCTTCCACTCTAAAACTCGTGCTAAAATCTCACTGAGAGTTAATTGTTTCTCACGTACAAAACAAGCTATACATTTTTATTGCTTAGAGTTCATGCAAGATTAAATTTAGAATTAAGTATTTTGTTTTAAATATCCATTGGCTGGTTCAGATTGGAAACAAAAAGCATTTGCTAAGAATTTCTGAAATACATTATTCATTCTGGTAACCCTCTTTTAAAAATGTAAGAGATTGTGTATCGTTAACTGGATAATCTTATTTTCCAAGAAATTCTGTGTCTTTCAGATATGAGGGACTAAAAATGTTCTCAGGCAGTACAGCAGCACCTATCTGCAGGAACACTACAGTATCAGCACTGTAGGAAACTGAATTACTATAACTATTGATTACGTCATACAGGTAGCAGATGGCTGTAAGCAAAAGGTATCACCTCTTTGTCTGAATACTGAAAAAGTGTCATAAAATTCAAGATTTCAGCTTTTACCACAAAAAAAAATTCTTAACAGGTTACAACAGATGATTTACTGCATGTTGCTCACATAGTCTTTCGTTAAACAAATAACATGAAATCAAGTGTCCTACATTATTCTCATAAAAAGAATCTTACTACTTTAGTGAAAGCCATCACAACACAGGATCTAGAATCTCAGATAACCTATACAAAACACAGCACAAATAAGGTGATAGACTCTTAATACCCTCTGACACTGTGTTGCTTACTGCCAAGTTGTCTTTACCTGTAACACACAGTTTAATCAAGCAATCCAGCTCTTCATCCCTGTTTAGTAGTGTGCTTAGGGGTTAATTGCCAAAATAATCACTTTCAGTAGAACTACATTTCCCAGCCTGTTTTGCAAAGCAGTTATTTCTAATAGCTCTTAAGACCCACATAAAAGGAAACCTCATTCCTGAACCTCTGTTAGGGACTGGATTTTAAAAGCCACTCAAATCAGCCACTACAGCAATTGGCACTTCAGTTTTTCTCAACTTAGGGTCTGCAGTTATTTTTTAATAAAAAGGAAAGATTAATCTTTTATAGAGACCTTATCTTCTCTCAGCTTACTATACTGTAGCATCTGTACACTGCTGCCTATTACAACTAATTTATTTATAACAAAGTTTGGAATGGGAACAACATTTTCTAAGAATTTCATCAATACTGTGGTGCAGTACAGGAAAAACCTAAGGCTATATTGAGAACTTCCATTTTGGGGCTTTAAACAGTCTTAAAAACAACATAGTGTTTGTTAATGAGAGAATATGATCTTTTATATTAGTCCATGCTGTTTTCTGTTTTCTACTTCTTTCATACTTAACAACATCAGAGCCAATCCCACCAATTTGGTGGGTTGCTTTTAAGACCCTGGACTATCAGAAAAGGATTCAGAATTCCCGAGCTTTTCCTTTCTCAATTTGGATAAAGAAACATTTTACAAATATCATCAGTGGTATAAAGGCTTACAGGTTTTGCGGTTTTTAAGGGTAGAGTTTGATGGCTTTTATAAAATCAGGCCAGAAATTACTCTAGTAAAGACTTCTGATGTATCAGTATATCTGGACGAAAGTAAATTGTGTAAAATGATGTATGGATTTTCTTTGCTGTAACAAAAACATCACAAGTAAAAATTGAGAGCTCAGTGTAAGTAAAAAAAGCTACCTGTGGTAAAGATTATATGAACACATATTAGCTTATAATTATCTTTTCTTCCAGTGTCCTGAATGCTAACTTGACATTACACTTGATATTCAATGTAATTTTATATCTCTGAAATGTAGATGTGGACTAGCCTTTCTTATTTAGTTCACAATATCTTTAATAGTTAATTTTTATTTTTTTTTTCTACAAAGTGATACAAATATTCATACTGTTAATCACAAGACAGTCACATTAAGGAAATGCCATAAGTCTAGATCGTGCAAGCTGCTGGATCACCCTGTAAGTTCAGTGGGCAGGTTGCTTTCCCTCATTATCAAGAAAACAGCTTCTTGTTCCTCAAATTAAAGTGTTTGGGATTTTTGTTTCATCTGACATCAAATTTCCTTTACAAAATAAATCTAGACAAGCATACTTATTTTGACTTCATTTCTTTCACTGAAATCTTTTGTCTTACCACATCTGTAGCAATAGTTGTCTTGACACTTATTTTTAAAATGATTTTCTGAGTCCTTCTGAGTTGGAGCAGTTTTAAGATTAAACATTGCTTCTGAACTTCACCCACCCCATATTCCAGTGCATAGCAATTTAAGTAACACGGCTGAAGCATTAAAATTTTAATTACAAAAATTTTATTCAGAGTTTATTCTTCAAAAGCCCATAACTTTTTTGTTAACCTTTCAAAAGTCTGGCCTTTACATTTAATGGGACTTTGAAGACTATTAGTCTGCAGCTATTTTATTGCAGTAGGTTTTAAAGTTAAACTATTCTAAGAAATAGAGAAACTATTTGGCAAGATAGGGGTTAACTGGCAAACAGTAGTGCAAATATTATATTCACAACTAGACTTGTTGAAGACTGAAACAGAAACACATGGAAGTTGATATAACGTGGAGTAAAGACAGGCTTTTATCTTGTACGTTTCATATAAGGGAGAGTAGTTAGGCAGCTGTATAGAGTCCTATGTTCTAAAAGCAAAACGTAATTGTTTGCATTCTTTGGAGTAGGTGAATAATAATGAACATGTGCAGGGTGCTTAAGAACAACCTCTATACAAGAAGTAAGCGGGATAAATGTTATATACATTGCTTCATAATTTTAGGGCAAAAGGTCAAGTCCTACAGTGAGCTCTGTCCTGGCTTGCTTTACTTCAAAGGAGATTGTAGGTATAAGCAAAAGTCCATACTTGGAGTCTTGCATCTCAACTTTTGTCAAGATATTCCAGTTGATACTAACGTGTCCTGGATGTTTTTCTTGGCCGAACAGCTGGATTACATGTCCTTATGGGGTCTGTTCCCTCCTGTTTTTCTACCATTCTGCATCATACAACTCACTGTAAGACTGTTGTCAAAAAGAAAATACATGTGTTTTTTTTTTTTTTTTCTGCATGTGGAATACAACTGCATCTGTCAAGACATTCTTTGATAAAGCTACAACTGACTACTGGCCCATCTTGCTGAAGAAATTTGACTGCTCATATATTCCTCTATATGAAACAACAACAACAACAATGAAAACAGCAGGACATTAGCACTGCCGTAGCTAAATACCACAAATCTTGGAATGGAAGCATATGTTTCTTTCACACATTCCCACTTTTATGCTTTAATTTGTCCCAGCCTACCTGAAGTGTTTTTACTCAAATTAGATCTGTTACTAGAATAAAATTTCAGCTGCTCTATTTATGTGCTACAAAAAATGAGATAGAAATTTATCTGGATATATTTAGGATCGGATATTTTTAGGATTGTTTCCTAATCTGCTGTGGAAATCTAATGCAATGTAGAGCTGAAGAAATCATGTTATTATGCTTATAGCTATAAAATAGGACATTATAAAGCAAAAAAAAAAAAAAAAGAAATTAAGAATATTAAAAGTCAAATCATCTTTGTCATTTAGAACACTGCGTTACAGCTAAGAACATGGCATATTTGTGTAACTTATTCTATTTACTGAAAAACGGATAGAGAATGAGGTAATTTTAACTGTATGTTATGTCATAGGAACATAAGATCTGTGCCCGAACACCAAAAAAACATCACAGTAATAAATGAAAATATCAGTAGCCAAGAAACTTACAGCAAGGGACCTATTTGTTCTTTAGAATTGTTATGCTAATTTTTGTGACTTGCTGCAGCAGCAAAGTTGAGATTTAGGATGAATGCATCAATTACTAAATACTAATGCTATAAAGATATCCTTAGCTTCTCAAGGTAATTTAAAAGACCCATTTATACCTCATTTTTCACACACTGCACTTTTGCTTGAACTGTTTAAGAGGTGAACTCTCCAAAAGTCAATAAAACTACACAGTTTCATTAAGAAAACAGAGGTTATTTCCTTGGGAAGTATTATGTTCTAATTCTCTACTAATTAAAAAAAAAAA
>JANHGO010000063.1:10052574-10085920 GCA_024606505.1 Aquila spilogaster | reverse complement strand
CAGACCCCCACTATAACGTCACCTGTCCCTGCCCTCCCTTTAATCCTGACCCATAAGCTCTTGGTCGACTCCTCATCAATCCCCAGGTGGACATCCATGCATCCCAGCTGGTCACTGACACAGAGGGTGACACCCCCTCCTTGTCTCCCCTGCCTGTCCTTCCTAAAGAGCCTATATGCTTCCATTCCAACAGTCCAGTCATAGGAGCCATCCCAGAACATCTCCGTGATGTCAATAAGGTCATCGCCCTGCAGGCGTGCGTTTGTCTCTAACTCCTCTTCTTTATTCCCCATCCTATGTGCGTTTGCATAGAGGCATATAAGTTGGACCCCGATGAAGCTGACTTACTGGCTGGAGTGGCAGGAATTCCTTCGTGTTTCTCTTCAGGTGCTCTCCTGCTGACCTGTGATCCATCTCCAGGCTCTCGGCATCTATTGCTGGCACTGGCATTGAACTGGTAGCGGTGGGATGGATCCGAGGTTCCCCTCCCCAGGCAACTGTAGTTTACGGTCCTCTTCACCAGCTTGGCAAGCCGATGACCGAAAATTCTCTTCCCCTTCCCTGACAGATGGACCCCGTCAGCCCCCAGTACACAAGATTTCTCAAAGTGAGTCCTGTGGTCTAAGTAGCCAAACCCCTGGCGGTGGCACCAGTCCTGTAACCATTTGTTGATTCACCAGATTTGACTGGCCCTTTCAAACCCCTTCCCTTTGACCGGGAAGGATTGATGAAAAAACTACCTGCGGTCCAGAGTCCCTTACCACCGTTCCCAGGGCTCTGTAATCCTTCTTGAGATTCCTCAGACTGCTCTCGGCTGGATCACTGGTGCCCACATAAAATAACAGCAGTGGAAAATAGTCTGTGGTCTGTGTGAGGCTTGGTAGTCTCGCCGTGACATCCCTGATACAAGCCTCCAGTACGCAGCCCACCTCTCTAGAGAGTGCGTCGCGTCATGAAAACATGACCTCATGAAAACAGATATTACAATGCGCAACCCAACACTTTAGTAACTTGGTTATTTACCATTTTTATTCTTGTTATTAATAATGTTTGCACCATTATTCATGCAGGATTTTATTTACTTTTGTGTCATTAGGATTAAGTCAGACTGGAATTCCATTTTTTTTTTAATATATATTAAATGGTAATCATTGCTCTCACGAAGGTAATGCCTAATGGACAAGCCAGAAGAGGTGAGTGCTGTGCTCTCACAAGTACACTGACTAATGGAAAAGATTGGAGAGCTGAATGAGATAAAGAAGGAGTAAGTAAACGCGGAAGAGGGGATTTTGAAAACAACATATTATTTCAGCATTAGTCATCAATATGCATAATTTAGAGTTAATCAATAGTGGTAATTACAACTCCTCACTGACCTAACCATTATCAGATGGCAATATTACATAAATATTCATGTTATTGGAATGGATTACCATTATTATTCACAGCTATATTAATTTTTATAGTGACATAATGGTCAAAATCCTTTTCATCCATGTGTGGCATATTAAAATTTTAGTTTTGATAGAAAGAGATCTGCTCCATCCATCTTAGCACAGTTCAGCTGCTGATTAATTTTCTGATTACTTAACCCTGAAGAAATATTCCTGCTAAACTGCCATTTTCTCTCCTCTAGTCACAATCTACATTTCAGAATAACAGGACAAGTGCTGGGAGGTGTCAAGCATTTATAATTTGACTTCAGTGAAAGTTACAGATGTTTGATACTTTTCAGGTCATGAACCAACGTCTGCTTCTCTAGCTACTGAAACACTGATGCTGTCCACTGTAATTTGAGTTCACTTTCAAATCATGGATTTGATTGTCAATTGCTGGAGTTAATGGCAGTCTTACCATTTATTCCATGTGGGCAAGAGAGCTACGTGCAAAGAAAAATAGAGATGTATTTTTCATGATTGCATTGAATATTCTGTGAGGGAACTAAGTAATAGTAAAACAGTATTTCTAGAACAGATTTTATACACAAGTCATAGAAGTACTTTACAAATAGCATAGGCCTACGTTTCATGTCCAACTCTTCCAGCGATTCAGATAAACTCTTGTGATAAGATTTGGTTAGCCTTTGCTCCAAGTTCAAAGCTCCAGGTACTCAAAAAAGTATTTGTTTATCAACAAAACAGAAGAAAACACTTCTGGAAATAATTATTTAGTTTATTTATCCAGTAAAATTAGCCATAAAAATATCAAGTCTGTTTTTTATATTTTATACTTAATTAATCAAATTCCAATAAGTATTGGCATACAAATAAGATGAAAATCTGAAAAGAGATAAATACACAAAGACATTATTCCAGTGTTCACATATGGCCACGTATTTCTGTGCCTAGAGATTAGATGGTGTTTTGGAGAGGGTCGCATGCATTTCAGATATTCGTATCTGGGGTCTCTAGTATTTCTGATAAGTATTTTCTAGGCAGAAATGCAGAGTTGTACTGACACTTCAGAAAGATCTGCTGCACAGATGTTGTCCAGCTGATCTATATTTGCATAACAATTCTGAAATTTCCCAAATGGGCTGACCATCCAAGGAGTGGAGGCTATGAGTCTTCCTGTGTCTGAAGGGACACTGAACACACTGCAGTTGCACAGAGTTGAGCAAAATCTTCTAACTCCACTCAAACTAAAGTTTCAGGCAGAAAAAAGATGTGACTGAGAAAATGTCAACATATAGTAGCCATAAACCACTGGGCTCTGCAAAGCAGAGATGCGAAGCAGAAGAAGAAAGGTAAATTAAATGCCTTGCAAGATGTTGCAAATGAAAAATAATTCCATTAAAAGTTGAGCATTAAAGAAATCTCTCCAGTGGGGTGACAATGACAGTGTACCACTGTCAAGATCTCCACAAGTTCACAGCTCTCTATTTATTGTAGTTTTTGACGGATTTTGATCTTGAGAGATCTTCATCACTTATAAATGAACCAGTCATTAGTAGTCTTTTATGTATCTCCAGAGAGCTATCACAGCTCTCATTAACCGCTATATCTAAACAACTGAAATCTCCTGTTCCAACAGCATGTATTTTCAAGTCTGAATCCTTACCCGTTACCACGTCCTGTCTTACAGAAGCAGAATAAAGCCTGAATAAATTAGGGTAAACCACAAATCTTTCAGCACTGCCTCAGTTAATGTTTAGGATGTATACAAGATATATTGAACTTAGTAGTTCAGTCTCAAAGACTTCTTCAAGAAAATGAGGAGAAAGTAAAGGACTGTCACAAAATATGTCTTCTGAACTGACAGAACTGGTTTTTTTCCACCAGTTGTTGGTGATCTAATTTGTATCATTCATTTGCTAGCTATGAATGTGATCATTTAGGTCAGAAAAGAAACCTGTAATAAGAAGGTTTTTATGCAAAACCAGTTTGGACAATTATTGAATCCTATCAAGAAAAGCAGCTGTGTTGCTTGTTCTTTTTTGCCACAGCTTTCCAGGGGAAAAAAAAAATAAATCTAGAAATGAGTTGTCACCTAATTCACAGCTTCCACTGTGCCCTTTGTATGGTTCTGTCTAAGATGGTGTAAAACCACTGTATGTAATTAATTAATGAAATAATTTTGCTTCTCTCAGTCTTACTACTATCCTTTATTTTAGCTAGAAATGTAAAACATATCCATACTGAATTAGAGAAAAGGCCCATCTCGCTGAGTCCTGTCTGCGACAGTGGCCAGTAGCTGCTGTTTATAGAAAGGTATAAAATCAGACTAAGGATCCAACGGTGTTTTTCCTCATCCACCCTACCAGCTTCCAGCAAAAATATCATGGGGTTGCTTTGTACTCATCTTTTCACCGAATTTCTTCCCTTCCTGCTAACTTGAAGGATTTTATGAAGCACTATAACTACACAATCACTGTCCTCTTTTATGGGCACAGAAAACATTTCCCCCCACCCCCTCTTTTATTACGTTTATATTCTTTGCCTGCCAAGATACTTTTATGGCGGTGGGAATGATTGCCTCACTCTTGATAAAGTCTGGAGTATCCCTTGGTGCTCCATATAACTTGTCACAATATTCTTAACAGCTCGTTGCGTATTCCTGAGCAACTGACGCTCGCTACCAACTCCCCTGATGTGCTTTCTGACACTGTTAAAAAATATTCTTCTTTACAGCATCTCCCACACAGTGATGCGCACAAGTTCTTTCCAACTTCTACTCTTGGTTTCTTCACTTGTCTTAACTCCTGGGCTTTTGCCTTTGGAGACAATGAAAATTTATACATTTGCTTTGCACAGTAACTACACAAACAATTTGAAGCAAAACATTTCCTTCGCTGCGTCACATTTCTGTTGAGAGTGCTGTGTGTGTTCTTGTAAGGGGTATATCCCTGACACTTTTTTTTAATGTAACTAGAAACCAAGCATGTTTACCTCAAAGTATCTTGTAGAGAGCAGCTTGCATTGTTACAAAGTCTTGGCTTTCCATTCAGCTCAGCCTTGCTGCCTGGTTCATCTGCATTTCCAGCTCACAGAAGATTACATACGTACTTTCTATACTGAAACGTGTGACCTAAAGGGAATAAAAGACCAAGCAATAGTATAGATTTGGTTCTTCTTCAGAGATCTAAACGGGAAAGAATTATTGAAGATACTGTTAGGGCCCCTTGCTGAATCATCAAACTATTTTGCAGCGGTAATTGAGGCAGCATATAAATACTGCATAGGTATCTCTTCAGGCCCTCTTCATAGAGCAGTTATATTCTATTAAAGTGCTTTTCTTGTACAGGTTAATCTCTCAGAATAAAAGTGGAAAATACAGCAACAAAACAAGATGATATTTTCACTACTCAATAAACCTCTCTTCCCTTGTCTGTAAATAAATGATTCCCAGAGGCATCCCCTCCAGGGCTTCTGAAAACTCAAAAGGGCAAGGAAAGGGATTAAAAAAATATCACAGCTTGCTCTGACACATTCATAGTATTTATTAAAAATAAACAAACAAACAAACCAGCATGTCAAAGGCTGTCCTGCTTTATACTGCACAGAGCCTCACTGATTTACACGGTATGCAAGTTAAATCAGATTTGGACCCAGTCTGACTGTAGGAATACATGCCTTGTACTCCCATTGATTGAGATAACGGTGAAAACAACCTCCCAGTTGATATGAAGCAGAAAAGCTGGGTTTTTTTGAAAATGAGAATGGCAAATCAGGCTTGATGATCAAGACAAATCCAAAGTGTGAAAGAAGCAGTAGAACGAGCTGCAGTATCACCTCTTGTAATTCTTTGTACATCCCTCGCTTTCTTTTTTATTTGTCCTGTGATTTTTTTTTTTTGGTACCAGAACTATATCTACAGCAACTGAAGAGCACCTGATATATTTTGGATACTATGATAGTGTAACTACAAGTGACAAAAATACATTCTCGTTGCAGCTGCACACATAGGAAAGTATTTCAACACTCAGTGTTGGATTGATATCACGTTATAGGTTAAAAAAATACAAATGCCTCTCCTAAGGGAAAGCCTGCAGTATAATGGCTGGATTCCAGTACCAGGGTACTTAGATAAATTGCATTTATTTATAAAGCATCTAATTATATACTATCTGCCGTTCTCTTTTGACACCTTTGTCCTTCTCTTCCTGTCCCAAACTGTTGTATAATGGCATTGCATATTTTGCCAGGCAATTGTTTCTTGCCCAAACAGTGGTCACATTTTCTTTCACGGGCCTTGTATTTCCTCTCAAAAAGGGTGTTTAAAGGAGTTCGTAAAATTCTTTGGGATCTTGGGGGGATGAAAGGCACTATATAAATCTCAGTTATTACTATTAAAAGAGCACTGAGTGAGTTGTCTAGAGGCAACTCCAGTATGTGGTTTGGCTCTTTATTGATAAACCATAGAAACCCGCATTACTGGTCTGCTTTACTGTATATGAAACAAGTGTTGGATGACACCTTGTATTTCACCAGCTGCTTTCCTGCAATTTCTCAAAGAAAGTAACACAATATATGGCCCACCTGCTGTGAGAACATCTGAAATACCACAGACAGTAAAAAGCCTTTGAGTAAAGTTCTTCCAGAGAGTCTTTTGTTTATATGCTCTATAGCCCTTACTCAGTTTTCAGACAGTATCTCTAGTTTTCCATGGAAAAGAACTGTGCTTATATTGCTGTTCATTTTTTTACGTGCATGAGAATTTGATGAGAATATTTTTTTAAAAGATGTTCTTTTTCCTTTTGTTTTAGGTGTCTGGGTTTTTTTAAATTTTCATTTAGTTCTGCACAAGGGATCAATCAGCCCATTATTACCTCATTGCTAGCAAGTACAAATTTAGCTCCTGCAAGAGTCCTAACAAAGGACTAATCTTGTATCCTTCGCTTATGTAAGTAAATTGTAAGCTGTTAGTGGAACTAATTACAAGAGCATTGCTTTCTGCTTTCATCAGGACTTCAAGGCCTGATTGAAGCATGGTCAATATACAGCACTGTCTTCCAATAACATCTTTATTCCAGATGTTGATTTAAAAAGTAGCGTCCTCTTTGAAGAGTGTGAAGGAACTTTATAAGCATTAATTCCTGTAGTGACATGGAAGGGGTCTACAGCCATCCTACAGGCAGGTCAACAGAGTCGCAGCAAGGCTGGGTGGTTTATCCGACACAGCAGCAGCAGCGACCGAGCCACATTTTCCATAACCCACACAATTCTCATCATTAAATTCCACTCCATTCCCTAAAAGCACTCTGTGCCTTTGATTTATACTCAATTCCTTTAGACCCACAAAGCAGCCACTAATTGTACTCTACATACACAGTGGAATGGGACCTTAAGGGATAGGTTTTTAGTAACTCTGATGACACCTTTCTAGTTAGTGTGGTGTAGCAGTATCCTATTTAAGATTGCTTTGTTTAATTATTTAAGAGCCATTATGGTAACTGAATATACTCTAACTGTAATTTATTAACTCATACACTTGAATTATCCAAGTCTCTACATCCACTTCACAGAATTACAGAGGAACTAGAATAAGGTAATGGTATCAAAACACTACAGAATATTCCCTCTGCTGAGAAGTACAGAAGCTCTCTTATCTCTCATAGCAAAGGGGTTCATAAGCTTTTTAAAACTGTTCACTAAGACCATAAGAATAATTTTATACCAGCAGCAGTTTATATAGACAGTATTAAGAAAATGTGTGCATTTTATATATAAGTACATGTATATGTATGTATAAGTAAATATTTACACATATAAATGCATTCATAATATGTCTTCAATGTAATACTACAATTTGCTTCCCATTTTTGTGTAAAAAATGATACTGCATCCATCTGTTCATCCTTCTTTCTCTGCTCCTCTGAGTATGCTTCTTCACACCCTGATCCTTCTCTCTTTTTCTACTCTTGTGCTTTCTTGTTGTCTACTTGTCTTGTCTAAGCTAGGTTGCCATGTTAAATGATTCCTTTCTCACTGGAAATACTGCCCATTCCTCTGAATCCCTCTTCACCATCATCCTCTGCATACACTGCCTGTCTGCCTCCCGCCTGCCTGCAAGGGACATCTTTTTTCTCTGGAAAATGACAGCTCTGGGAGCAGCACCTTGAGAGTAGTTCTTCCTTGCTCTGATATAGTGTCTGTTCTTGCCATCAGCAGCTAGATTCTCTTCTTGCCATTCAGGCACTTTTATGCATCTCAGAGCTGTCATTTCCAAAAAGAATAGAGATACAGGGAGCAGCAGATGAAGAAAAAAAATCTAGACTAAGTCATGTGAGCAACCAGCTCCCTGAAAGGCATAGCAAGCGCTCACAGACCATCTCAGTGTCATAAATTAATTTGGAACTGCTTAGAAAGGAAAACTTTTAGCACTCAAGATTCTTACTTACAGCAGTCTCTTCAACAGAATATTGCTTTAGTTACAGCATGTATCTTTCGTAACCCAAGATGCTTACCAGAATTCTGCTGTGCCCCAGACAATATGTCATAAACATCACGAACGTGCAGAGCCATTACAGGTCCCGCATTCTGGGCTGCAGCATCCCTGCTGTTCAAACACACTGGCACAGGACAGAAAACTGATAACAGCAATTCTACAAAGCTTTTGAGCCAGAAGAAGAAGAGGATTGCAAGCAAATAATGCCTTGGAGGCTCAGATGTTCTAAAGCAAAAAGGGGGAAAACTTGTAATCTACCTGGACTGACTACTCTTGCAAGAAAAAAAGTAATTTGCTCTAAACTAAGAGCTTGCCAAAACCAAAAAGTTAGGCTGGCATGTCTGAGAAAGATTATTAGCAGATACAGAATGTTTTCCTGCACAAACAGAATGGTGTAATCACTAATGCACAACATCCCTCTTACACTTAACCTTTATGTGCTACCAAAGTACACTGTCAAGATTGTCCTTCCAGCACATGTCTGTAACTGAAAGCTTTTAATATCCTCCTTTCATCTCCCTCAAAGCCAAGTTATCAGGAACATAGAAAGATTTAACCACTTTTTAAACAGCCCCATCTTGTCAGGCAATATGTTCTTTTCTGCAGGGCACTAGTGAATTGAATGTGCAAGAGAGACAAAGTGTCTAACAAAGAAAAAGTTGCTGCATGACTAGGATTGCTCCTCCTCTCCCAAGGAACTTGACTAGGAAGGAAACCTCCTCGCAGAGTACAAAACAAAGCAATCCTACGACAGCAAATGAGGCAATAGGAAATCACACAAATAAAGATGTAGAAAGAGACTGGTGGATGTGAAATTTGTAACTTTTTTTGTAAACATTGCTTCAATAATAAATGAAAACTTGGGACCTAATTGCTTTGATTACCTGGCTCACGATGAACCTGGCTTTTCCTCCCTCTTTTTCTGCAAAGTGGAGTTGGAAAAACCAACTCTCGCTGTCATGTTTTACACTACCACTGCACAAACATGGCACACAGCAAGCTGAGAATCAGGCCTTGTGGCAGGTACTCGTATGCTTAAGAACATGAAATAAATACCATTATATAACTATGGTTATTTAACACTGCGGGAAAGCTGTCATTGGAGATTGCTCCAGTGAAAGAAAATGCAACAAATAGTTCTGCCATAGCAATATTAACACATCTTCGTTGCACGTATAGATGCATGCATATGTACTGACTTAGAGAGGTCAGAATGAGCCTGTATCCGGCTTTACTACCCCACTGCTTCAGCGTATTGACACCTGGATCGTCCGCGGAGACCAAACAGTGCAAAGAGTTCAGGACTCCTACATTTTTATGCCAGTAACTCTCATCTTCCACTGACACTGCTGCTGACACAGATTCACACTAGCTCACATTTGTTTCCTGTCTTTAATGCTAAGTCTAAATCCATAATTACCAGTTGATGTATAGTTATGAGTCACATATACAAAAATCACCAGCACTTCTGGGCTCTTCAGTTTCTGAAACCCAACATAAGACGTGCTGACCAACCTACAATATCTCTACTTGCCTCTGCAAAACTCTGCTAAGTGGAGGACACAAGGGCTTGGTCATATTCCTCTTCTTCTTTTGGACAGAATTCTACCCAGAAAAAGAAGATGCAGCCAAGAATGTATGGATGCATGGTAGCCTTGAGTTTTAGGCTTCCATGCTTAAAATGGTTAGCTAAAATCAGTAATTGTTTTTAAAAATGTAGGCTGTAAATTTAGAGGGCCTGGAGCATCCAGTGCAGCTGCTCTCACATGGCCAGATGAGATCCTAAGCACGGTCCTAAGGTCAGAAAGAAAAAAAAAAAAACCACAAAGCAACCCCCAAAACTACACCTCCAAACTGAAATACATTGTGATTTCAACAGAAAACTAAAATTTTAATATAAAAATTCAAAATTAACTCTACTGCTATAACATTAAATTCACACAGTTAATTTAGTTTTCTTGTGTATTTCACCTTTAAAAAAAGGGGAATTGTTTTATATTCAGTAAAACAGACATTTAATTAGTCTTTGCAATTCACATATAATTGAATAAAATACATGGAAAAGGGCATATCCATCTCAACAGATTTTATACCATTGTTTGAATTAATACAGCATGCCTCCATAAACAGCAGCTATAGCCTGACAAAATGGAAGTGTATTGTTTTAAAATGAAACATTAAAACCAAGGGCATTTGAAAATTGCTGCATATTCAATCATTTAAGCTCCTTTCCTCATTTCCACATTTAGCATGAAGGGAAATGGCTAGCAGAGGCTTCTCTATCACCCTTTGTAAAGCGTTACATTTCTCATCCAACATGTGCCAGGCAAAGCTGACAGCCTCTGAGACAGTATTCTGGAAATTATCTGAAATACCAGTGTTGGTTTTAAACTTCAAGATCTCACTTTCCAGGGTTTACAAAGAAAGTTCCCCTACACACTAATTGTGTCCTGTGCATATTCATAGCTACATGTCTTATCTCATTATATACACATAAATGTGGCACATCCGTCTATAATTTCATCATATCTTAAGATTTTCAGTTACTTAATACATGAAGTGTTAAAAAAAGAAGCTGGCTATGAATGTGACAGTGGGAGCTGCCGGAGTGTGTGCCCAAAACTTTATAAAGGCTGACCCTTCTTTGAACAGTGACTTTCAGCTTTTGAAAAGCTAGTCGTCTCTCTGAGGTCTGAGTAATTCTGTAGTCTTCCTGCAGACAGGTCAAGTGGACCCGGGTGCTCTTGGAAAGTCACAAGCAACACAAAAAAGCTAATGCATGTAATTAAGTTGAAGGATATACTCATTAAATCATTTCTGCAAAATGAGGAGAAGTTGCTAGCAATTAGATTGCTCAATACGCTGCAAAAGAAATTGCTCTGGACCCAAGTTTGGCTTAAGGAATATAACACTGTGCATCTTCCTAAATAATCTTGCCAAGCCAGAGTAAGAAGCAAACAGCGTGTTTTTCGGTCTGAGTCTCAATTTCTGCAACTGTAGTAGAATAATCCCATGAAAAAGTCAGAACAAACATCCTGCAAATGCACATACGGATGTAGCAATGTCTTCTGGTATACGAAAAAGCAGCGTACTTTCTTGTGTGCGTTTAGCATTCCAAATACAAAAGAAACAACGCGGTGTATTTCAGCCAAAACCCAGCTGTAAGATTTAAAGGCATCGGGACTGAAGGAGAGAGGAAGCCACCGGGAGGCAGTATTGTCCCTTAGCAAGGACCCGACCAAAGTCTTCCCTGCCGCCGCAGGCCCTCCACCATCCATAGCGCCGGGAAGCGCAGGCGAACAGCCTTGCGTGCGGGTCAACTTCCAAGCAAGAACATCCAAGTACAGACCGCAGAGCGCGTCGAGCTACTTAGAGGCTGATGCATTCGTACCTACCTTGAATAGTATTGAAAGTATTTGCAATAAAGGTGATGTGTGAGTTTTGCTAGTCGCCCAAGACTGAAGTGGTTTGGTTCGGGGGTTTTTTTTTTTTTCCTTATAGCATCAACGATCTTTATCCTGAACAACCGTGGTATAACGAAAAAGAGGGCTATAATGAACAAACCAAAATTTTATGTGCTTATGAAAGAGTTTCTTTGTAAATTAGAAATTTAAGCGTGCCTACAGAATGAATACTTACCTTTCAAAACTGCAAATTGCTATGCAAAAGAAGAAACTGAAAGTAGTGATTTGACTCTCCTCTCAGCTGACAAAAACCCTTAAATTTGTGTTTTATTAATTTTTCACTTATAAAACCCCTTGATTATAACCTCACAAGAAGATACGAAGCTATGTTCAGCACAGATGAAAATCAGAAACCACAGAAGCCCATGAGACATCCTGTTCTTATAGTGTCTCTCATCAGAATAAAAGTCCGCAAAATTCAACTTCTTTTTCTTCCAGATACACCTAAGTAAAATCTTTTTTTTTACGTAATTAACAATTCTTTTGCAACCTGAAGAATATTGTAGGTCTTCTTCACCCCTGCATTCCATGATTCTGAAGGAACTTCATAAAAAAATTTGACTCTTACTTATATAGTATCACAGTCACAGAAGGCTTTACTTAATATTGTTGTCTTATGCATTTATTATATTTTTAAAAGCTGCCATAAACTTGGAAAAATACAGCATTATTTAGGATTTTTGTTTTTTTTATAATGAAAATAACATAAGAAAAATGCAGAGAGCATGCTGATAGCATGAAGTATAGAAACACTTATAATGTAAAGAACCCAAAGTGAACGATTTTAAGGCGCACTATGCTTTGAATTATTTAGCTCACTACACAGAATACATTGAGAGAAACACAATACACCTCTCAATTGAAACTCCTCTTTAGTGCGAAGGTTTTAATGTTAAAGTGTGTCTAGTAGGTTAATCTGTGGGAATATTAGATGTCACCTGGCATATCTGTCTGTGCCAAGAGAGTGTGCTCAGGCAGGTGGAAACATCTGGCTTTAATTTTGCTTCCACTCAAAGCTAGCAAAATGCAAATCAGCTCCAGGTTTGATAGCTGTGCTCCTGTGAGAGTGTGTCACCTGAGATGATGGATATGAGCAGAAACCTGAGCCAATGACATTAAATAGTTCTGCTTTTACACCTGGCTTGCACTCTGTTAGGCTCCAAGGTAGGCAGAGTTAGCCCAGGTCAGATCATGAAGATACACCAGGGCACCAGAGAAAGACGGTTTGCTAGCTGAAATGTAATCCGCTGCTCTGTCATAGCTTATCTTTGGATCATTTTCTGTGCTTTGGATCTTCGTCTACAAAAGTTTAATTCTCTAATTACCACAGTATTGCAGAGATAAATCAATTTATGACTGTCATGCACTTTGATACTGTTGTAATGAGGCTCATATAAAATACTTCAGAGAGGTCCTTAGAGCTATCTTCTACAAAAGTGCAGTAAGCTGAACAGGCAGAGTTTACACACCTCAGGCATGAGACACCCAGCAGCTTCAGGAAGAGGAAAAAATCTGTTCATTTGATGTATTTATTTATTTTTTATTGCTGGACAAAAGGAACAAAGGGTAATCATTTAGCTGTACTCCAGAGAGAGAGAGAGAAAAAAAATGCAAAGTTCAACCACTATTCTGTCTGTTTGCTTCTACCTTTATACAAAACAACTTGTGAAATTATAAAGTCACGTTCGTTAAATGTGGGATTCAGACCAACTTGTGATTCACACAGTCAGTGGTTACAAAGCAGCTCTGCCCCCAACACTGCTTACTGTCTAGAAGAGAACTGCTGGGAGTCCCAAAGAGTCCACTTGGGAACCTGTGATGACATGGGTGTGTGCTTTCATTCCTGTATTAATGAGAGTTAACAATAATACAGAGAAAGTTCATTTTTAAAAGTTGCCATTTCCAACCTTGATGTCAGAGGTAACCTGCAGGTAGGAAATAGTTTCACTGATGTTATTAAACAACTTAGTTGTTCACTTAGCCTCAGACTTCTGGGGTTACGGGCAACCAGAACAGGCTTCTTGAACCATTTGCACCCAGCAGCTCATCAGAGAGCATACAGCAGATTATATTTCCAATGTCGTTCCTACAAATTAAGCCTTCTAGGGAAGACAGTTCCATAGAAATCCAGAATTTGACCAAATGAAACTCAACCTACCCTCATTATTAGGGACATGAATGTGTACAGGACCGAGTATTCTTGGTTCTTTTTTTTTTTCCCCTAAAGAACAATGTTGTTTCTACAAGTCTGTGGGAGTGGAAACCTATAAACAACTGTTGATTGGTTGCGAATTACAATCCTCTTCCAGCTGTGCAGAGTAATAATTGTAATTAATAACTCAGTAATATTCTGTACAATGTCATGACCTGGTAGAAGGTCTTTCATCTGTAATTAATTATACTCCTCATTTTGGATAGATATTTTTTAGAAATAGGAAAGACAGTATTTGTCCTGATGTATTTAACTGCTAACATCAGTCTAATTTAATTCACAGTGAAATTTTGTTTCTGATTTGTGCCAATGAAAACAAAATCAGATGCATAATTCCTGAAAATTACCTTAAAACTAACTAAAGCTTTGCTTGCTTTTGCCAAGGTACAGAAATAGAATTTTTTTCCATATAAAAATAAGATGAGAAAATATGCACCTACTCACCTTTACCATCTGGAAGCTGCTGTCCATTTCTTCCATTTTGATAATGCAGTAGCTGTAGAGCTAAAAGATAGGCTCAGAGGACATTTGTTTTAAAATTTACTCTTTGGAGAGCTTTTGGATTTACATGCTTTTTTATGGAAAAGGGCAAAACAAAAACGATGGTGAAAACTAGAATGCATAAATAGACCATGTACCTAGTTATGTACTATAAATCATGCAGACGAATATTTTTAACTGGGGAAAAGCAACACAAGAACAATGAAGAAATGTAGCTGTTTCTAAACCCTAATGTGAGGATACCCAGTTGTTCTAGAGACACTAGAAATGCACATATACACAGACTTATAGAGTTTTGCTTACCTCTCAAAGGGAATTGATAAATGCGGAAAGCATCCCAAGGGGTTCCTTTAGTTTAACAAAACCAAAAGTACTTTTCAGCACATTGCTTTTTCTTCACGTCTTCCCTCGAATAAAAAGAATTATGCACACAGATTGTTTATTGTCAGTTTGCATGATGTGGAATTTCTGTTGTAATAAATGGGGCTCTGAGGACTTCTCTGTAAATGCTCTACCTGTTTATTTATGTGGTTTATATCAGTACAAATGCTTATTTCAACCCCAACATTTTATCCCCCTCCCTCCCTCCCCAAAAGACACATTATTAATTTGGAGATGCTGAGATATGTTGTAAGTTGCTGTCTCTCTGTATCTTTCCATCTGCAGAGCAAATGGAATAGGAAAGTTTACATTCCTGCAGGATCAATTGTGAGATTTTTTGCATTCCTTATATACTTAGAAAATGGATTTGCTAGGTGTTTAAGTTAATTCTATAACTAAATTAGCTGTAGGATTTAGGAATAGTCATGCACAATTAAAAAGAAAAGTGCATATAAAAAAACAACCTTAGGATATTTTTACGGTAACTCCATTCTGTACACAAATATGCCTTTTTTTTTTTTTCAAGCAGGTGCCATTCTGACTTCTTACCCCAATAGTCCAAAGCATGAGCTTTGTCAGGATCCAGAAAATATGTAGAGCAATGCCTAATACTCAAGCCACCCAGTCTGGAAGATGTCTTCTGAGAATGGTGCGGACACATACTCAAAAGGACAAATGCTGCCAAAATGCACTTGTATCTTCTTTCTTTATAAAAACCCAGCGGCAGCAATATCTATCATTATAATAGCTCAGTAGCTGCAACATTGACCCAGAAACTGTTGAGAACTAACTTGTATGCTTTGGGAAGATTCTCCCCTCTCAGAAAGCTCCTCCAGTCAGTTTGCAGTTCACTCTGTCACATCCTTTCTCCTCCTGCCATATGAATCTTTCCTCCTTTTCAACACAGGGGAACGCTTTGAATGTACCTACAGGCTACTATGTTTTGCATTCAGCACTCAATGGATTTAAAAAAGAAATAATCTTGAGGGCAAGCCAAGACTCCAGAACTCCACAGTCTTAAGTCAAGGAGGGCATCACAGTGTTTTTAGCACAAGATTTTTTCCGCTCTTTCAGATAAGGCATCTTCCCTCATGAACCAGTTTTTACTCTGGACTCTGAGGAGACTGTGTAGCATCTCCCTTGCAGAACTGACTGTGGTGCCTAAGTGCGAGGACACAAAAATTGGACTTTACCCATGCTCAAAATTTTCTACTTGTAACTGCTGAAGTACTAGCAGTGCCCTAGTGAATCTGAGGGTCTTTGGATTGTCTCCCCAAGTGAACGAGTTCTCCCCACAGCATTGCACAGAAAGCACATGGTGGGCTTTGGCTTCCATTTCTTGGGACCAGGCACCTAAAAAATAACCATTGCAAAAAATCGCTGCAGTTCTTTATCCGTCTGTCTTTAGTGGTGGTGGGAGACAATTTTACTCTTAAGTTGCTAGTCCTGAAGGAGACCTACTTCACTGAAGTATTGCCACTGAAAACAGCTAGGCAGAGAAGCTGTTCTTGGAGGATATCTTTGCTCACTGAAGCAGATTACAGTACTCTACAGATTTACACAGTTTTGAAAAAGAAGATGCAGAAAGCTCATTTTGGCTAACGTTTCTGTGGCTCCCTGTCCCCATTACAAATGTGCTCGTTAGAGCCCATCATAAGAGGTCTGCATATATGTTTGAAGTTAAACACCTGAACAACCTTGGGCACAATGGGGTCATAGCTATTACCAGTTATGTTGGTACTCATTTTCATCTGCTCTCATGCTAGCTTGTTTTCTGTATTTTAAAGAGGTTACCAAAGCACCATAATGTCATTAAATATTGTCAGGACATGAAAAGCTTGGTGAAGAACTTCAATTCCTACAGAAAAAAAAAAGAAAAACTAAGCAAAAGCTGTATCACTCCTTTGTCTGAATATTGAAATAATGTAATAAAACTCAGGTTTTCAACTATTACTACTACAAAAAGACCTATCATAACAGATTTCAGATGATGATTTACTGCGTGTTGCTCACAGACCCTATTATGAAGCAAATAATGAAACCCAAACCAAACTGTCCTACATTATGCTCATAAAAATCATCTGGCTTCTTTACTGAAAGAAATCAAAACACAGGCTCTAAAACCACCAGATAACTTAGACCAAACATAGCACAAACAAGGTTATCGACCCTTATTACACCCTAACAGTCTCTCGCTAGTGCCACGTTGTCTTTAACTGTAAGATACAGTTTTATCAAACACTACCAGCTCTTCATCCCCTATTCCCAGTGTGTTAATAAGGTTTAATTACCAAAACAACCACTTGGAGTGGAACTACGTTTCCCAGAGTGTTCTGCAAAGCAGTTATTTTTCAATAGCTCTCAAGACCCATAAAACAACAAACCTCCTTTTTGAACCTTTGTCAGGGACTGGATTTTAAGACCCAGTGGAATCAGCCACTACAACGGGTACTGTAGAGTTGTTCTCAACTCAGGGTTTGCAGGTAATTGTAAACAAAGACAAAAGATAAGGTTTTTTTTATAGGGACCTTATCTTGTCTCGGCTTACTCTACTGTTGCAATTTGAAGGGGGAACAAAATTTTCTACGAATTTCCTCACCACAGGAAGTGTTAAATGACATGTAGCACAGGAAACATCTAGGCCTATATTGAGAGCTCAGTTCTGGGGGCCTTAAAAAATCTTACAACCCACAAAGGATTTGTTAATACAAGATAACATGATTTTTCATATTTTTAATGCATGTTAACTTTTATTTGTTTCAAAATTTCTAATATTAGAGCCAGTCCCCTTTTTGGTGGGTTGGTTCTAAGGCTCTGGAGGATCAGAAATGGATTAAGAATTCCAGTGTTGCTTCTTTCTCAATTTGGATAAAGAAACATGTTACAAATATCACTAGCTGTGTGTGAGGCTTGAGGGTTTTGCGGTTTTTATGGGTGGAGGTTGATGGCTTTTTTAAAATCAGGTTAGAAATTACTCCAGTAAAGACTGCTGCTGTATCAGCAGATCTGGATGAAAGTAATCAGTATAAAATGATGTATTGGTTTCTTTTCTTTAATAAAAAAACCCAAAACAAAAGGAAAACAAAACAAAAAAAAAACCAAAAGAAAACAAAAGTTGAGAGCTCAGTGTAAGTAAGAAAAATCTAGCTGCAATAAAGATTATATGAACACTAAATTAGCTTGTAATTTATTCTTTTTTCTTCCTGTGTCTCATATGCTTTTGAAATTACATACTCAATGTCATTTTATGTCTTTGAAATGAATATGTGGATTAAATTTTCTTATTTTTATTAACAATAACTTATATAGTTGAATATTTTCTTCTCCTGAAGGCCACCTAAAATATTAGTCCTCTCAATCTCAGGACACTCATAGCAATGAAATGCCGTAAGTCCAGGTCTTTTAAGCTCCTTGATATGGAAGAACCATCCTGTAAGATTTCGGCCACAAATAGTCAACAGACTTCAATTTTATTCTTTAAGAAGAAAACAACTTACTTGTTTCTCAAATTACAGTGTTTGCTTTTCTCATCTGATATCAAAACCCTTTAAGTTTTTGTAAGTTTACAATAGAAAAATTAGACAAGCACACCTCTTTTGACTTCCTTTCCTTTTTTTATTGAATTAAGATCTTTTATTTTACCACTACTGTAGTAACTATACTCTTCGTATCTATTTTCTGAGTCCTTTCCATTTGGAGCAATTTTGAGATTGAATATTGTTTTCTGAACTTCACCCGTCCCATATTGCAGTGCAGACCAATCTAACTAAAATAACTGAAGCATTAACATCTTAATTATGAAGATTTTATTCAGCATTTATTCTTCAAAAGCCCATAACTTTTATGTTAACCTTTCACAAGTGCCTTCCTCTGGCCTTTACATTTACTGAGACACAGAAGACAATTAGTCTGCAGCAATTTTATTGCAGTAGGTTTTAAAGAAAAAATAGACTAACCATTAACCTTTTCAGCTAGAAAAGGGGTTAACTGGGCAATAGTATTGCTAGTATTATTTTCATAACTGTTGAGGACAGAAACATGTTAGCAGAGTGCTGTGGAAAATGCATGGACTCTTTCATGTGTGATTTACTCATTCCACATGTAAATAGATACGGCGGTGTCAATTCAGTGTCTTCTATGAGCCCTGAATTAACTTGAAAAAGAATTCATACCATGGAAAATAGTATAGTGGGGGGTGAACTTACATGTTTATCTTATGTTTAATGTAAGAAAGGGTAACTAGGGACTTGTATAGAGACTTAGATTCTAAAAGCATAATTACTCGCATTCTTTACGGTGGGTGAATATTAACAAACAAGATGCAGGATGTGTAAGAGCAACCTGCATAACCTGAACAAGTGGGATAAACATTATATACGTTGCCTTACAGCTTCAGGGCAAAAGCTCAAGTCTTACAGTGAGCTCTGTCCTGGTGCCCTTGCATCCCGTAACGCTTTACATCAAAGGAGATGTCTGTAGGTATAAGAAAAGGCCATTACCAGGGGCATTGTATCCAATTTTCTGGCAAGGCAGTTCAGCAGATATTAGTGTCCCCTGGACATTTTCCTTGGGCAAACTATTGGATTAGATGACCTTGTGGGGGGTCTGTTCCATTCTGTTTTTCTTCGGTTCTGTATCATCAGCTACCATAAGACTGTTGTCAAGAAAAAAATTCATGCTGATTTTTTTCCTGCATGTAGAGGACATCAGCATCTGCCAAAGTAATCTTTTATAAAGCTGCAGTTGACCACTGTCCCATTGTGTTAAAGAAATTTGAATATTCATATTTTCTTCCATATGAAAAAACAGCACGATTTTAACACTGCCATAGTTAAATAACATAAATCTTGAAATGAAAGCATATGTTTCTTTCACACATTCCCACTTTTATGCTTTAATTTGTCCCAGCCTACCTGAAGTGTTTTTACTCAAATTAGATCTGTTACTAGTATAAAATTTATAGCTGTTCTATTTCTGTGATATAAAAAAAATGAAATAGAATTGTATCTGGGTATACTTAGGATTGGATATTTTTAGGATTGCTTCCTAATTTTGCTGTGGAAATCTAATGCAATATAGAACATAAGAGATCAAGTTATTATCCTTATAGCTATAATATAGGCAATCATGAATAAAAAAAAAGATACAATAATGAATATTAAAAATCTAATTATTTGTGTCATTTAGAACATTGTATTTGTTTTATAATGCAACCAAGAATATGGCACATTTGTGTAACACATTCTGTTTATTGAAAAACAAATACAAAATGAGATAATTTTAACTGCATATTGTATCATGGGAACAAAAGATCTGTGGCAAAACACCAGGAAAAAAAAATCACAGTAATGAATGAAAAAATCAGTAGCTGAGAAACTTACAGCTAGGGACCCATTTGTTCTTTAGCATTGTTATGCTAATTTTCAAGACTTGCTGCAGCAGCAAATTTGAGATTTAGGATGAATGCAGCAATTACTAACTACTAATGCTATAAAGGTATCCTTAGCTTCTCAAGGTAATTTAAAAGACCCATTCATATCCTGCTTTTCAAGCATTGTAGTTTTACTTGAATTCTATAAGAGGTAAACTCTTCAAAAGTCAATAAAACTTAACAGTTTCCTTAAGAAAACAGAAGTGGTTTCTTTGGGAACTATAATGTTCTAATTCACCACTAATTTAAAAAAAAAAAATTAAAAAATCTATCTAGAGGCCTGTGAATATGACCCAGAATTGAGGTATTAGCCCACTGATGTATTATTTTTAAGAAAATGTGTGCTTGGATACATTTTAAGCCTTACTAAGCATTTCTTACCTGAGCTTACATTCATGGCTGTTCACTGCCAAAATAAGACAGTGCATCAATAAAATTCAAACTATTGATTTTTAGCAACTTGTTTTTGACAAAAAAAATATTTCTTAGTTTAAGTCACAGAACTGCATTAAGGCAATATCCCAAATTATTAAGGAAAATGATTGGGTGAGGGAGGTAAACAACATTTAATTAAAATATTTTAGCAGGAAAGCAAAGGCATATTTTTGTCTTAACATTTCACTTCATACACTGATCTATAATGAAATAGTCCTGCTTCTTACTTCCTCTCATTTTGCTAAAACTTAATACATGGACAGAAGTGCTGTGATATTTGTGAACATATGGTCAGGAATATTGTTTCCCAATTGAGTCCTAAATGAAAAATCTGAAATCAGGTCATTGTCACCCACTGAATTCTCAGGCATACTTTGTAGAAACAGGTTATTTTTTTTCTCAGTGATTTCTCTTTCTCTTCTCACAGCCATATTTCCTTTTACCATCCCCCAAAGCAACAGCTCTCTCAACTCTTCTTATATTGCTCTATTCTATGTGTTCTGTCTTGTTTCCACAACACATTTAGGACTCACAAATCTGAGACAACCTCTAGAATTGCTCTTTAAGTCTCAAAAGCCAATCTCCTAATATACAACAGCCAGACTGTATTCCCAGAGCGCCTTCCCCTGGGATTTATTAGCGCTCAGATATTTTTTAAAAATGTAACTAGATTTGATACTTTTGTAGATTTTTTTTTTTTTCTTGTTACACCATAAAAATTCCAATACACTCTTTGCAATTATAACCTGTCCTTCTGGATTTTTTTTTAACAGGGCAGGTAAAACTGATTTTCGTCTCTTAAGGTGAAATTTTGAAATTACCTAACCTCTTTAAACACTCCTAAAACTGCATGCAGTAAAGGAGGCTGTAAGACAGCTAACAAGATACCACCTTGTAACTGTAAAAATAACATAAGGTTTGTGACAACTGTTGTAATAAGTCTCTCCCCTTATCTCCTTGTAATGCTATCTGATGCTGTGACCACTCAGCATTTAAACAATGCATGATACAAATATTGTTTTCTTCCTACAGTGAGACAATTAATGGGAGGATGAATACTGATAAACAATTTTAATTGATCCTTCCATCCAGACTACTTTATCTCAGATAGAGAAATAAATATATGGCTATGTATTTCATATAATTATTATAAAACATAGAATTATTACAAAGAACTCAAGATCACTCTTCTAGTTCAGTACCATATTGCAGAACAGGCACTTTAAATTTCAGTTCATGTCTGAAATAAAAGAAAACCTAAAAATGAAATCAGACTGTTACTGAAATGGGAATTACCTAGTCTATTTACTGTATAAAGCAAGAAATGCTAAACTTAAAGATATAATACTTAGTTTTCTTACTGCAAAAATTTAGAAAAAGTTAAGTTTAAGTACGAAAACAATTTATTTCGAAATATAAGACCAAAACACAATTATTGGAACTTCCATTAGAACTGAATTTAAACTTATCATCTGATGGCTTTAAAGAGTGATTTTCTTGTGAGACAAAATGCATAAATATCGTATCTGACACAACTCTGCCTTGCCACCATAGGTACTCTCTTTTTCTGTTAGTAATAATTATCAATATATACACAGCTGGAATGTTTTTCAAAACAATTGTTTTGCATATATTGGCTACCTGCTTTGCGATATTACAAAACTAACCAATGAGATACATATGTAACACTCACATCAACATTTCAGCATGGAGCTGGTATTGATAGGTGGCTGGAAAGCAGTGGGCCTTAGAAAACAGAACTACTTTGTGTTAAAAGTGCAAATGACATTATTTTATTTGGAGCTACACTTGAAAACACGCTAGCCTTTTCAGCAATTGCTAGTGAGCTGAGAAATCCCTGATGGCAACTGTTTGATGATTCTGTTTCTGTCCCTTAACTCTCTGCACCACAAAAGATACCAAGAACATAGAATACTGAGAACATTTTGCACTGCTTGATCCTTCCATTGTAGGACATATGCCTGGCAGAGTGGGAGCACTTACAAAACCAATGCTTCACATACTGATTTGCCTGTATACTTTGAGCAGGAGCTGAGTCTTCCTGTCTTTCATGGAGAGTTCATCCTCTTTCATCTGTTGCCTGTAGAAGGTGCAGAAGGAGCACGCTCCCATTCCTAAACAGAAGATGAACACGTTAGACTGCTTTATGCTTTTTTTCCCAACAGTTCCTTTGGGGTTCTCCTACAGCTGTTGCTTTGCTTCATAATCTCACTTCAGATATGACCTCTTGAAGGTCACTTAAAAGCATCATTATTTTTGTGTCTCATCACAGTCTGCAAAGTTTTCATGAACTATGCTCTGGCTCAGTCCCATAGAAGTAGCTGGTGCAGGTGAGCACCTGGACTAAAAGCCTCCACCTTCCAGCATTTTAAACAAGATTTTTTTTCCAAAAGAAAAATGGACATTTTACTGTTATCCTTCCTCACCCTTAAGAGAAGCTTAAGAAATGCTTTTTATAAGACTGCTTTGTGATTACTGACTGTGTCTGAGTTAACTCTGTTTAAAAGCAAATGCAATAAACTACCATCACCAAATGGCCTCTATTATATAATAACTTCAGTTTACCCTAGCTCTCTGAGGATCTGAGCCATCTGAACAATATTTTCTGATATTTTATACGAAGAAAAGAAACTATCTACAGTTTTCATGCAGAATATTGAAAGAAATGGGCCATGGGTAGATCAGAAAAGAAGTACTGCAGAAAATAGTGGTATATAGAAGATATTAATGCAGCAGATTTCTTTCTTTCAGGTTGGAGCAGATAATATTCTTCACCCTGAATAGCCACTCGTTCCACTAGGGAACAAGGAAAAAGGCAGGGGTATTTTCAAAGCTCAGGTATCTAGTAAACTCATACAAGCAGACAGGAAGACACAGATTATCATTCTGAATTGAGTTCTCTTTCTTTTTAAAGAAAACATCACCATACAAAGATAAATGTTGTGAGACACATCAAGGTCCTACTAAGACAACTGATAACTTATGGCTGACGAGGCCTTGGTAGTTAGGAAAGACAGTCTGTGAAAGACAGGCTTTTAATGGAATTGAATATAAGAGAAAAAATTAGTAACAAACAATTTCACACTGGAAAAAGCTGTCCTAAGAACAAAAGAGAACATTCATTAGCACACAACACAATGTGCTAGAAGACCTGCAACCAGGAAGAAGACAGGTATAACAAAGGTAAGGGCGTACTGGATTTGGCATCACCCACGTTCAGAGCAATAAAAGAGGTATGTGGGAGGACCAGATACATCAAGGTTTGTAACACACGTTGATTGTCCAGCACTAGAGAAGACAGTCACAAAGTGCACAAAGCAAACCACTTTTACAAGCATACTACACAGGAAAATAGGAAAGTAAAGAGCATACAATTTTGCAAAACCTCCTAGCAGAGGAATTTAGCAATAGTACAACATTCCTTTATAGCTACAGTACAGCATCAAGAAAGGAGTAATAAAGACGTATTTATATCCAAATATGACACAAGAGAAAAAGAATATCCAAAAAAAGTCTTTTCACCATGATAGCATTGACATCTTTTGCACCATTAGAACTATATGAAGTAAGTATTAGCAAGTGTATAAAGGAAAATGTCAAAATTTAGATTTTTGATAAATACATGTACAAAGCCAATACTGGGACAGAGAGCTGTAAAATGATTGCACCTTATTTAAAATAAAATTAGAAAAGACTCTTTTAATCTCACAAAATACTTCAGAGCAGAAAAAATAAAGTTTGTCATGATGCCTACAGGCACATCATATGATCAAGGTATATGTGCATGCAGCTCCAGGACTATGTGCACTGTTACAACTGCCATTAGCAAAATGCCTAAAGGAAAGAAAAAAGCCTTTTATGGCATACATGAATATAATGAAAAAGATGGTGAACTCACTGCAATGGATTGCCTCAATTACTGCACTAGAAACTGGAGAGACTGTTCTGATACAGTGCGTTAGCTTTTAAGACCTAAAAAAACCAGTAAGGTGGAATGCTAAAATTTACCTGCTAGAGATGATGTAATCTTTTTGCTCTGCAGGTCTCACACATTCTACATACTATGTGTTCTACCTGGATACCAGGAGTTCAGGCCAGGCAGAGTGTAGCAACCCACTTTTCAGCTCTCTGGAAGATGGCAGGTCAGGAAAATGCTTTTTATCATGACATGATATTTTTAAGGAAGGTGCAATGATATACTAGAAGGACTGTGTGGAATTAGCCATTATTGATACTATATTCAAACAACAGCAACCACAAAAGATTATGGCAAAATCCCAATGTCACAGGCAAAAGATACAAGGAGATGAAATCTAAAATTCGATTACACTTGATGGAAAACTGGTGTTAATCATTTTGGTTACGTCTAGGAATAGAAATGTATCTAACTTCTGAGACTTAGTACTTAAAGCAAGTAAAAATATTTTCTTCTTACAAGTCCTGAAGAGCATAATGAAGATGATGACTAAGACTGGCAGAAATCTAGAGCAACTGCAGAGGGAAGGATGAAAATTGTATTGGGATCACAGTCTGAATGATTTCACAGATTATGTTTTCCTTAACATGAAAGATTTAGTCATTTACTTGTTCTACTGTAGTATCTTAGCTCATTCAGGGAAACACACTGTAGGCTGATATATAACAAGGAGAAGTTAAGAGTAGCCCTTCATTAATGTAAAATTATGGTTATCAGAGTGGTAGTTACTTGTGGATACTATTAATTTTTTTTTTTTTCATCACAGATATGGGTACACAGGAACAGTAGAAACTAAACATAATCAGTTCAGGTTCAACAAAAGTCTCGATAAACCTTTGGCTCTTCCAGTGCTGAGTCTATAACACAATTTAAAAAATACAAATGTACAACTTGAATGAGGCATATAATCCTTAAAAAAATCTTTTTTTGCATATCTTTTGTACAATATAGAATCTCTGAGGATGGACAGCACCTCTGGATGTCATCTGGTCCAACTCCCCTGCTCAAGCAGGGCCACCTAGAGCCAGTTGCCCAGGACCATGTCCAGATGGCTTTTGAGTATCTGCAGGGATTGGAGACTCCACAACCTACCTGGGCAACCTGTGTCAGTGCTTGGTCACCCTCACAGTAAAAAAGTGTTTCCTGATGTTCAGAGGGAACATCCTGTGTTTCAGTTTGTACCCATTGCCTCTTGTGCTGTCACTGGGCACCACAGAAAAGAAGAGCCTGGCTCCACCTTTTTTGCATCCTCCCTTCAGGTATTTATATACATTAATAAGATCCCCCCTAAGCCTTCGCCTCTCAACAGTCCCAGCTTTCTCAACTTTTCCTCATAGGAGAGAAGCAGCGGACCCTTCATCATCTTTGTGGCCCTTTGTTGAACTCTATCCAGTATGTCCATGTCTGTCTTGTACTGGGAAGCCCAGAACTGGATACAGCTCTCCAGGTGTGGCCTCACCGGTATGAAGCAGAAGGATCACCTCCCTCAACCTGTGAGCAACATTCCTCCTAATGCAGCCCAGGATACCGTTAGCCCTCTTTACAGCAAGGACTCATTGCCAGCCTATGTTCAACTTCGTGTCCACCAACATCACAAGGTCCTTTTCTGACAACCTGCTTTTCAGCTGGGTGTCCCTCAGCATGTACTGCTGCTTGAGGTTATTCTTACCCAGGTACAGGACTTTCCACTTCCCCATATTGAACTTCATGAGGTTCCTGTCAGTCCATTTCTGATATTTAATACCATAAAGCAAGGTATAAAACAAATGGAAGACTTGGATGAACAGCTGCATATGACACTATGGCATGCTATAGTGACTACAAATATGGTGGCAAAGAACTTACCCGCCTGAAAGCCTTTTTTTTCCTAACACAAGATACTTTTTTCCTGCAAACCTTGTTTCTCTTAGAAATAAATGTAGAGAAAGAGTGAATAAAATATGAAAACAATATAACAAATCTTTTAAAATAAACAACCTTAACATAGCTGATAACAAAATAAGTTTCATTAGGGATGAAAATAGCCTAACCTTTGAACTATGGGGCAAAATGTATAAAAGGGAAAGCCATTAATTTTAGAAGCAAGCACCCACAGATTTTGAAAATGGTGACATCCATTCATGATGGATGTCTTGATATGACAGTACACGCTTACCTATTTTTTCATACTTTAACCCATGTGCAAGTTAAAAAAAAAAAAAAGGCCACAGGAATACTAGAGAAAGGAGTGCAATGGTAATTTCAATGTGCCTAATAGAAATTGGCAAGTGATATATTGGAATACTAAGGAACCCAGCACCTACATAGCAACATGCTAATCAGAACTGTGGTGAGTCACATCAAGGACATATTCACTAGATGTGGTATTTGTGACAAACTATTTCCCAAAATAGACCCTGCTTCTATAGGTCTTCAGC
The DNA here is from genome assembly GCA_024606505.1 of Aquila spilogaster. Classification (NCBI taxonomy): domain Eukaryota; kingdom Metazoa; phylum Chordata; class Aves; order Accipitriformes; family Accipitridae; genus Aquila; species Aquila spilogaster. The sequence continues at coordinate 10,059,195 of JANHGO010000063.1, read as the reverse complement.
TGTGTGCATTTTAATGAGCTGAAGTCTCAAATAAATAATGATTCCGTAACAGTCTTTTGTGATCTGAGCTTTAAATCAGGAACCCAGAGGTAAATCAGAGGCAAGAACTACATTAGAGCCATGTAAAGTCTACCATGGTCAGTGGCAGCTTGATGTGATCATTGAATAAATGGAATAACACTAGTCATAAAAAAAAATAATCTATGAGTGCACAGTAATTTAGACAAAATTACAAATATTTAAGTGTACTTACAATATTAGGAACAAAGACTTAACGGTGAAAATACTGCTTGTTGTGTTGATCCAGCAAATAAGGAAAATGTAACTGCAATAAGTTGTACAGAACCTACACACCAGAGAGAGGATGCAGCTCAGTTTCAGCCTCTTCACACACAGTCCCCAGACGTCCCACTGGCTGCATCAAAAGGTACAAGAAGTGAGAAATTGAATCTCACCCCTGAAAGTAAAGGTACTAACAAATCCTAATGCTTCTATTACATATCAATATTAACTTTGGCAACTACAATTTTTGCTTATAAATAGGCAGACACACTGTCAGGTCAGACAACTGGTGCTTTAAGAGAAGTAACGGACATTAGTCTGACACCAGTTCCTGACTGATGTACACCTACCAAACTAACTTTCTGAGACTACCACATGCATATAGACAGCAGGGTGGACATGTGTAAAAATCCCTGTTTCGTTTACTGTTGGAGAGTAGCAATAAACACATTTAAATAATGAATTTTAAGTTTGGACTCATGACTTTTAAACATTTGTGAATGGTAAAGCTAATACTTAGTGGGCAGTTCCTTGATCAAGCTGCTTTTCAAGCTTTGTATAGATTTCAGTAGCAAGAAAGCAATCAATCCTTAAGAAGTTGGTGTTTCCTGCCTTTCCTGGAGAGTAAGCACTATGCTCAGCAGGTTTTTCCCAGCTAACCACATCCTAGGCTGCTTTCTATGGCCTGAGGCTCATAATTTCCCATCCTTTCTGTCCTCCTCTTGTTTTATTACATCCTAGTGAATTTCATTGGAGAAAACAATATACTGCACTTGTTATGTGCAGGTTTGAGTTTGAACAATAGGGTAAAATGTGGATAATTTTATAATGCCTGTATTATTATAGACCTGGTGAGAAACAAGTCTTCAGACTTCCAGTAAGTCTTTCTCTATTGTAAGCCGGAGGGAATTGGTACAATTTGGGAGGAAATACTGTGGTTTCTTGAAACACCAAATGTTTATTTAATCAGTTACCAGGGAGAATACGACTCTTTCCAAGAAAGGTACATTGTGTTTTACACCATTTGTAATAATATAGCTACCTTTCTGTCTGAGGTCCTGCATGCTGCAGAGGGACTTCAAATACAGTTTTGGCTTTACTGGCAAAGATAGGGATTATTTTGCTCCAGGTCATTCAATAAAGATTACACTCCTACATATTGTTCTGTGTCATAGTTGTATGTGTCTGCCTGTTTCACAACAGATGGCTGCATTTCAGTGCTTTTATATAGAAGATGTATATGGAAGGTTGAAATAAAACATTCGTTGTAATCCAACTTCTTCCAGCTGCTTGTATGTTTTAGTTGTATCCATCAGGCTTGATGTCATGCAGGAGAATTTTTAAAATGTAACTTTGTAAATTTGTTTCTGTTCATCCTGGGTAAAGATTTATTTGGAACGGTGGTAGAGAGAATGTAAATGAAATATATTTCATATTGTAACATATCAGACACTGTTTTATGAGACATTCCAGTCTGTAAAATACAACAAGAAATAAGATACCTTAATATATGGTCCTTCTGTGCTAAGGGTGAAAGAGCATATGTAATTTTGAGAAGGGAGCCTTAACCTCTGCTTCCAAGCTTTGAGTGAGTGATTTCTCATGCTAGCTTTTTTTTTTTCCAGAGCTTTTTTCTCTCCCCATCTTGCAAGGATATGACTAAGATGCATTGCAAACCTTTTTTTTTTTTTTCATTAAACAAAAAAGTAAACGTGTGATTATTCGATTCATGGAGGTAAGAATATTTTCAGTGGTCTTTTAACTGTAGCTTATCACTTAAAGTTTCTTAACCATTTTTCCCAGTAAATGTTGGTTTAAAATGTTACTTTACCATTATGGTTTTGGCTTCAGTGATTTAGTAATTTTCCTCTGTTTTTCCCTTGTGCTCCGTTACAGAGAACAGTTAGCCTTGTTTCCTTTGGGCTTTTGTCACTGAAGATTCATTGATGAAACACCTAAGGTCTAATAAGGAAGCTATGTAAAGCCTCAAAGCTAAAGATCAAAGTGAATAATGATCTAATATACCAAGTGTACCCACTGAAAAAATAGGAAAATAGGCTTGAGCAAGGTCTCTTAAACTTCACTTCTCTTTCCTGTAAAACAGGCTGCTACTGATTTCACAAGCCCACTTACAATGGCCCATCGGTGTAATTCATCGGAAATAAGATTTTCTAGCTAGTATTTATGAAGTGCTTTGTATTACTAGAGGCGTAAGTACAAAACGCTGGATAAACAGAGCACCGCTGTTTGGGGGGAGGGAAAAAAAAAAGTTAAAATCGCGGTTTTACTCCTCCTTTAAAAACAAATCTTGCCTTTCTTCGCTCCCCCGCCCCTTGAGATCTGACAGGGAGGGCCGGGACGCTGCCCCGGCTCCCCGGAGCCTCTCTCACACAGCCCGTTGCCTCGGGGAGCGGCTCCCGAGCAGAGGAGCGGGGCCGGCAGCAGGCGGGACACGGCGGGCGGCTCCCTTCGCCCCCCGCCTCGCCACCGCTCGCCGTTCGGGCCACTCCCGCAGGCCGAACGCCCGCAGATCCGCCGGCGCCGACGGGGCGCTCGCCTGTCGAGCTGCCGGAGGGCAACAGCGTCAGCTCTCCTCTCAGGAGAGGGTCCGCTCCGGTTTGGATGAGAGGCCGCGCTCCCCGCCGCCTCACGGCCCCTCGCAGCCGCCCCGGCCCCCGGCCCGCTCCCCCTCAGGCGCCGCGGCGGGAACGCCTGCCCCGCGCCGCACCCCCCGGCGCGAGCACCACGCCCCGCCCCACACACACACACACACACACACCCCCACCGGCGGCGGGGCGGGGGAGGACGGGAGCTGCCGCCAATCCGAAGCTGCAGCCCGTCCCTGATTGACAAGCCACACCACCCAGTAGGAGCCGTCGCTTGAGTAGGCGGGGCGACAGAGAAGGGGGCTCCGCTATCACCGCCCGTCGGGAGGAGCCGGGGGCGGGGCAGCGTCCCGGGGCGTGGCTCGGTGGGCAGGGGCGAGGCTCCTGGGCGGTTAGGGGGCGTGGCCTCGGCGGAGGTATTTAAACCTGGCGCGGAGGTGCTCGCCCGCTCAGTCGGCGCAGCGCCGCTGGAGGTGCGGGTCCGCGCTCTGCGCCGGCCGCCTCACGTTCGGCTTTTTCTTCTACGCGCGTGTGTGCGGGAGGCCGGCGGGGGGCCCGTCCCGCCCGGGGTCAGCGTCTCCCGGGGCGCCTCTCTTCCTCCTTCCCTCTCCCCAGCAGAGGGATTTTTTCCGCGCCCCTTGTCCGGTGTGGGGGGGCGTCCCCCCCCCCCAACCCCCCCCGGCCCGCGCCCCTTCCCTCCCCGCTCCCTGCCGGGGGGGCTTGCGGCGCTTCCCTCTGGATGCGTCCCCGCAGCCCCGGGCGGGAGGCGGCCAGGGGGAAGCGCTGCCTCCGAGGATTTACCGCCGCCTGGGACTCGGACCCGCGCCGCCGCCGCCCCCTTCCCCGCGGGGCCACCCGGCGCCCCGGCTCCGCCGCCGCTCCAGGCCGCCGCCATGGACGAGAAGTACCTGCCCGAGCTGATGGCGGAGAAGGACTCGCTGGACCCGTCTTTCACCCACGCCCTGCGGCTGGTCAACCAAGGTGAGGGCCGGCGGGGTCGGAGCGGGGCCGCTTCGTCCCGCCGGGGAGGACGAGCGGTGGGGGCCGAGCCGTAGTTAAGTGACGGCCGCCGAGGATGCTCAGTGCGGGGTTTACTCTTCGTCCCGCAGCGCTCGGTGGGTTTTTCTAGTGTTCAGGCTGCGGGGGTGTTTACCGGCTCCTGCCTCCTTCCCCTCGCTAGGCTGGGGCGGAGGAGTCGGGGGGGGTCTGCCCAGCTCCGGCGGCCGCTGCCCGGGCACGGCTCTGCCCTGCGCGCCAGCCCCGGCGCTGCCCGCGGCGGTCGGCGAGGCGTCCGGGGCTGCTCCTCTGGCAAGCTGAGCATCTCTCCAAACAATAGCGGACGGCGGACTGGTTTCCCAAAATTCTCCTCTTTCATCGGTGTTTTTTACGATAGCGAAGGCGTGATCGCTCCCTGCTTGAATTATCCGTTAGTCCAAGTTGAATTGTTGTGTAGAACAGCCTGGGTCGTCTGTCCTCTGCTTGGGCTTCAAGTCGATTAAATCCCCCAAAGGTTTTCTTGTTTTACCCTGCTAACGCGTTTCTGAACAATAAACAGCTTATTGTTTATGTATGTGTGAGCCTTTTTAAAAAGGAGCCTACAACCTAGCTCTTTCCTAGGAACTTTTGGCTCTAACTAAAATATTAAGGAACGAGCAATATGTTTTGGTGCATCTTTTAAAAACCCCAGAGCATATTTTCTTTTGCAATTATATAACCCCAAATAATAAATGATTCCTAGCCCTTCTGCACCTGACATGTCAGATGTGCTTTGAAGTGCTAGCTCTTTGTTTCAATGATCCTGTACTGAATAGAAAAGTAATTCTCTGTGATTTATAGTAAGGTTTAATGTAAACTTGGAAGTACTGTATAACTGGCAAGTGTCTTTCAAGTACAGGTCTGTAGAGACAAACACTTGATACAGTGCTTGGAATGATCAAGTGAAGTAAGTTATGAACTGATCTTCTAATATAACTTAATGACAGCTGAAATGATTTTGGCTTCAATTGAAATGATTACAAAGCTGTGCTAGTGTACTTTACTTCCTGTAACAGGAATAGGTCTAAATCAATGTGGCTTCTTTTAATGCATTGTTGTAGTTTTTGATGTGTAATGGACTATGAATGCCCATCTCTAAATCAGAAGGAGAATCAACTATTGTCTGAAATATTCTGAAGTTAGGAGTAGCTGTCACAGTTTCAGCAGTGGAATGCATATGCCATGTGATTTGTAGCCACATGTCCTTCGATGGCTGTTTTTTTGCATATCGTTCCTAACTTTGAATTTGTAAAAATGTCACTGTTGATGGTGGGAGAAGGACAATTATGTTAAGAAATAGATATTTGTATTGTTTGCTGTAAATAAAAAAACTTGTTAGAATTTAGTTTGATGGCTGAGAATTTAAGGCTGGAATTTAGTGAAGTTCCTATCCAGATAGTGAAGGGAGAATCTTTTTTGTGTATGTAAATTATTTTAGGAAGTTATAGAAGTATGTGATTTACTATTTTACAAACAGTGTTTATGGAAGTAGATAAAATTATATGGCTGTTAACAAAACTGTGACTTTTTGGGAGAATGGTAGTTTTTTGCGGTTCTCATTGATATAAGAAATTAGAGGACAGACAAACTTTTGCTTGCTTTTATCATGTAATACCTGGTATCTGCATGCATACTTTCAGCTCCAAAATTAAATTGTACTGTCAGTGAAAAGATGAATGTAGATGAACATGGATCCAACCTCTTTATTCTAGTATGTCTCTAGATTTTTTGCTTACTTTGAAAGTGAAGTCTTGCATTAAATCTGAAGTATTTCATGTGTTAGAGACAGGTAAAAAAAAAATTAAGCAGAGGGTGACTATTGACTGGTTAACTGTAGTTTAAAATGCAAATTTGTATAATATCTGTATAAAGTACATATTTTAGGCAGTTGTAGAGTCACCGAAGAATAAATTAAGATGAAGTGACTGTATAATACAAGTGGGAAATATATGACTTCAGGAGATGTTTTACAAATGCATCCTGTCATGACACTAGCTTTATCAGTGACTGTTTTGTCTCAGTTGTAATAGTTCTATAGAGTTAAATGAAGGCAATTAGTAGAATTATATATGTAATAGTTCTGGCTTGTACTTAATACGTTAGGTCCACGGAGTTTTTTTCTGTGATAGTTCAGTAAGCAGGCAAACGAAATGGCTTGTCTAATTTTTTTAAACTGGGTTTGTTCAGCTTTTCAATTTAGGATGAAACATGTTTCCGAGTTTGGCTTTTTCCAGGTATGTGTGAGAATGTCTTAGCAAAGGTTTTAAGTGCTTAAAATAACCAGTTTAATTATGTAATAGCATTTTGATGTCTTAATGCTATTACATTTACTATCTGTATTTACTTAAACTGAAATACTGCAGATCAGCCAACTTTCTGCAGAAACTCAGGATTGATTTGTAAGAATTGTATGGTTGAATTAATAAATCCTTCTGAGATGCTAAAGGAATTAAAGTGTGTGTACTGCTTAGACAAAAGAGCCCAATCGCTAACAAATTTGTAACAATGTTGAAATTTGGTTTCTAGGGAAAAGTCCTGTGTCTAGACTTCCAAAATCTGTTAATTATAGTTCTCAAATGGAAGTGGGCACATTTGCATATAATGCTTATAATTACAAATTATAATTTGGGTACACACAAATTACATAATTTTAAATGATACAGGAAAAAAGTGGAGCTTGACATGCTTTATGTTCCAG
>JANHGO010000063.1:10030088-10052474 GCA_024606505.1 Aquila spilogaster | reverse complement strand
ACAGTTTCATTAAGAAAACAGAGGTTATTTCCTTGGGAAGTATTATGTTCTAATTCTCTACTAATTAAAAAAAAAAAAATCCACCTAGAAACCTGTGAATAAAACCAAAATCCAGAATGAGCCCAGAGATATATAACTTTTAAAGAAATTTGTGCTTGGATACATTTTAAGCCTTACTATACTCTTTTTTTTTTTTTTTAATCAAAGCTAACATTCCTTGTTCTTCATTGATGAAATAATAAGACAAACTATTGATTTTTAGTAACTTGTTTTTCTTCTGACAAAAATATATTTCTCAATTTAAGTCATAGAATTTCATTAAGTCAATATTCTAAATTATTAAGGAAAATGATTGAGTCAGGGGGATATACTACACCTAATTAAAGCCTTTAAACAGGGAAGCAAAGTATTTTTTTCTTAATATTTCACTTTACACATTGAACTGCAATGAGATAGTCCTACATCTCATGCTCCCTCACATTGCTACAACATAGTATGTTGACAGAAGTGCTGTTATACTTGCGAGCTTATGGTCAGGACTATTGTTTTCCAATTGAGTTATAAATTAAAAATCAAAAATAATTCTTATCCACTGAATTCTTGGAATTATTTGCAGAAACAGGTACATTTTTTTTGTTCAGTGACTCCACTTTCTCTTCTCAGAGACGCATTTCCTTTTACCTGCCCCCAAAGAAACAGAGCTCTCTCAACTCTTCTTATATTAATGCATTCTGTGTGTTTTGTCTTGTTTCCACAACACGGGTAGGACTCACAAATCTGGGACAGCCTCTAGATTTTTTTTTTTGAGACCCTAAAGCCAATCTTATAATATACTACTGCTAGACTGCACTCTCAAACCTCTTTCCCCTTGAATTTTTCCCCTAAGATATTGGCCCATTACCTAACTTACTTAAATACATAAAATTGCGCATAGTAGAAGACTGTAAGATAGTTAACAAGATAACACCTCATACTTGTAAAGCTGAGATAATGGTTGCAACAACAGTCTGAACTCCCTCTCCCTTTCACCCTATCTCCATGTAATGCTATCTGACTTTCTGACCATTCATAATTTAAACAATGCATGATAAAAACGTTGTTTTTCTGCAGCAGTGAGACAACTAATGAAGGATGAATGCTGATAAACAATTTATATTGATTCTTCCACCCAGATTAATTTACCTTAAACAGAGAAATAAATAAAATGCTATATATTTCATATAATTATTACAAAATATAACTCAAGATTTCTGTTCTAATTTAGCACTATGCTGCAGAGCATTAAATTTCAGTTCATGTCTGATATGACAGAAAATCTGCAAATGAAATCAGACTGATACTGAAATGGAACTTTGCTGATCTATTTACTGCATAAACTTCAGACTATAAAGCAAGAAAATCCTACACAGAGATAACATTCAATTTGCTTAATTCAGAAATTTAGGAAAAAAAAGTACGGATACTTGTTATTTCAAAGTATAAGAGCAAAACACAATGAGCAGAAGTTGCATTACTCCTGAAATTAAGCTAGTCATGTATTAGATTTAAAAAAATGATTTTACTGTGAGAAAAAATTCATATATAGTATTTGCATAACTCTGTCTTTCTACCATAGACTTTTTGCCAATATACAATGATGCTCTGAAAGTAATGTCTCCTATTTTATTATGTTGGTCCACAACATCAGAGGCAAATGGTGGTGGTATGGCAGCAGAGGCTGAACCTTCCCACCAATATTCCATTACATTTTGTTGCCATGTGACAGACAGCAACAGAGGGGCAGTCTGATAAAATGTCTTCTGTCATGGAAGTGTGCATGAAGCAAAGATGTGAAATTGAGTTCCTCCTTGTGGAAAAAATGGCACACACCGATCTTCATCAACACTTGCTAAACATTAATGGAGACCAAAGAATGGATGTGAGCACAGAGAGACAGTGGGTGGTGCACTTCAGCAGTGGTGACAGTGCCAGTGGGGCACCTCCACTGGTGCAGATGTTTACAAGCACGGCATGCAGGCTGTTATTCATTGCTGATAAAAATGCACAGCTAATGGTGGTGACTATGTTGAAAAACAGCATTTTGTAGCTGAGAATTTGCTCTATCAAATAGTGCTACTGTGTTCTTTGTATCTATTGGTGTTTCCATGGAAATAAATAGGAGGTATTATTCTCAAGAGTGACCTACATAAACATTATCAATATACACAGAACTTAAAACTTCTTCAAAACAGCTTGTTTTTGTATATATTGTCTGCCTATTCCGTGATATTACAAAATGAACCACTGAGATACTTATATCAACATTTCATGGAGGAGCTGGTATCAGTAGTTGGCTTGAAAATGTTGGGCCTTAGAAAACACAGCTACTTTGTCTTAACAGTGCAAATGACATTATTTGGAACTAGATATAAAATCATGCTAGCCTGTTCAGCAATTGCTAGTAAACTGAGCAAACCTCTGACTACAAATTCTTGATGGTTGTTTCTCTCTTTTTTCCCTCTCAATCACAACAGATACCAGGAACATACGACTGTGAGAACATTTTCCACTACTTCATACTTTCATTGTAGCACACATGCCTGACAGAGTTAGAGCACTTATAAAATCAATGTTTCACATACTGATTTGCCTGAATACTTTGAGCAGGAGCTAAAACCTTGCTGTCTTTCATGGTGAGTTCATCCCCTTTCATCTTGTTGTCTGTACAAAGTTTAGAAAGAGCATGATTCACATCCATAAACAGAAGATGAACTGCTTACAGTGAGCTGTGTATAAATTTGATTTCTTTTCCAGTGATTCCTTTAGGAATCTCTCCTACGACTGTACTTTTCTTGAAAATTTCACTTTAGATATGCAAACTCTTGCAAGTCACTCATAAGCCTCATTAGTGTATTTTGGTCTCACCATAGCCTGCAAAGTCATCACAAAACGTTCTCTGGTTCATTCTAGTAGTAGCTGGTGCAGCTGAGTACCTGGACAAAAAAACACTACTTGCTGCAATTTGGGATTTTTTTCCAAAAGAAAAACGAACATTTTACTGTAATCCATCCTCCCCTTAACAGAAGCTTGAGAATAGTTTTGTTATAAATTGTTCATGATTACTGTGTCTAAGTTAACTCTGTTTAAAGGCAAATTCAATAAATTAATATCACCAAATGGTCTCTATTATATAGCTTTAGTTTACCCTGACTCTCTGAGGATCTGAGCAGTCTCAGCAACAATATTTTCTGATACATAATGAGAAGAAAAAAGTTAACTACAGTTTCCACGCAGAATAATGAAAGAAATAGTCCAAGAGTAGATCAGCAAAGAATTACTGAAGAAAACAGTGGTAGGTAAAAGACATACTAATGCAGGAGATTTCTTTCAAGGGTTAGGGTTCATAATATTTATCTTCCCTAATAGGGTACTTTTTAGACAGAAGTATTTTAAAATCTCAGTTATCAAGTAAACTTATAAGACTTATAAGAAGAGACAGGAAAAAACAGATTAACATTCTGAATTGAGGACTGTTTCTTTGTAAAGAAAACATCACCACACAAACACAAATGTTTTGAGATGCATCAAGGTCTTAGTAAGACAACTGTTATGGCTTGTAAGGCCATAATACATAGGAAAGACTGTGAAAGATAGCCTTATAATGAAATTGCGTAAGAGAAAAAAATAATAACAACAGTTTCACAGTGGAAAAAGCTGTCCTAATAGCAAAAGAAAATATCCATTAGCACACAACATAATGTGCTAAAAGAGATGTGACCAGGAAAACAACAGACATAAGAAAGATAAGGATGCAATGGATTTGGCACCACCCACGTTCAGTGCAATAAAAGAGGTTTGTGGAAAGACCAGGTTTGTAGTACATGTTGATTGTTTAGCAGTAGAGAAGGCAGACACAAAGTGTGCAAAGTAAACCGTATCTACAGACACACTACACAGGAAAATAGGAAAGCAAAATGCACACAATTTGGGAAAAGCTTCTAGCAGAGAACGTTCCTCACAGCTACAGTACAAGATCAAGAAAGGAGTATCAAGGAAGTATTTTTAAACCATTTTATACATTTAGAAAAAAGTATATACGGAATATGAAACAAGAGAGAAAAAGTATGCAAAAAAGTCCTGTTGTCTTGATGATACTGATATCTTTTGCATCTTTAAAACTACATGAAATATTAGCAAATAAATAAACATCAAAATCTAGATATTCAATAAAAATGTGCAAAACCAATACTGTGACAGAAGATGTAAAATAATTGCACCTTAATTAAAAAAAAATATATAGAAGTTAGTCTTTAATCTTATGAGATACTTCATAACAGAGAATATTAAGTTCTTCATTCTGTTTGCGGGCAGATCATATGATCAAGGTATATGTGCAGCAGTTCCAGAACTATTCGGACTGTTACAACCACCATTAGCAGTAATGTGTAAACAAAAGAAAAAAGCCCTGTAGATCACGGCTTACATGAATGTAATGAAAAAGGTGATGAACTCACTGTGGTGTTTCGTCTCAATTACTGCACAAGAAATGAAAAGGATGTTGTAATACAGTGTGTTATCTTTTACAATACTTCTAAGAAAAATAAGGGGGAATGCTAAAATTTACCTCCTATGGTTGATGTCATCTGTCATCTCTCCAGTTCTCACACATTGCACATATTAGGCATTCACCATGAATACCAGCAGGTCAGCCCAAGCAGAGAGTAGTGACACATTTTTCAGCTTTCTGGAAGCCAGCAGTTCAAGAAATGATTTTTATCATAACTGCTGCACATGGGATTTTTAAGAAAAGTTAAACGACAGACTAGAAGAACTGTTTGGAATTAGCCATTATCAGTGAGTACTGAAAAAAACCTACAAAATTATGGCAAAATTACAACATTAGGAAAAAATACTAGGTGGTACAATCTAAAATTGGATCATAGTTAATAGAAAGCAGGTGTGGCTGCATTGATCATTTTAATTATGTCCAAGAATAGAGGGGGTATCAAACTCTCCTGAGTTAGTGCTTAAAGCAATTAAAATTGTGTTTCTTTTTATAAGACTTGAAGAACATAATGAGGATGATAACTTAGACCAGCAGAAATGTAGAGCAACTGAGAAAGAAGAAAATAGTACTGGGATCATAGTCAGGATGAATTCACAGATGCTGTCTCTACAACAACAACAAAGACATACACAATGAAAGAGGCATATAATTATTTTTTAAAATGTGTGTAATAGAATAGTCTTCTTAAAAGTGGATGCTATGTTGCCTTTTTTCCAGTCACAAGGGACTTCATCTGACTGCCATGGCTTTCCAAATATCATTGAGAGTGATTTGGTGACTACTCCAGCCAATTCCCTCAGGACTCTGCAATGCATCTCATCGGGACCCATAGGCTTATGGCTGTTCAAGTTCCTCAGGTGGTCACAAACTTGATCTTTCCTTCACTCCCCCAGTTCCCAGCTTCCATTCAAGGGCTGTGGATAGAGCAATCGCTAGTGAAGACTGAGACAAAAAAGTTGTTGAATACCTCAGCCTTCTTGTCTGTCATTACCAGCCTGCCTGTTTTGCTCACTGGAGTGGGTACACCCTCCTGAACTTTCCTTTTCCAGTTGATGTACCCATTGAAGCCTTTCTTACCCTTCTTTATGCTCCCTGCCAAGTTCAGTTCCAGTTGGACCTTGCTCTTCCTAACCCCATCCCTACACAGCCTAGCAGCATTCTTACACTATTCCCAGTATATACTGGGACTATACCTGACCCTGCTTCCACCACCTGCGCATTTTCTTCCTGTTCTCCTGTTTGACCAGCAGGTCCCAGTTCAACCAGGCCAGTCTCTTGCCTTCCTTTCCTGAATTCCTACACCTGAGGATGGTGACCTCTAATGCCCTAAGGGAAGCTTCTTTAAAGATCTGCCAGCTCTGCTCCCCTATCTTGTCCTTCAGGAGTGATTCCCAGGGCTTTTTGTTGACTAACTCCGTGAAGAGCTGGAAGTTGGCTTTCCAAAAATTAAGCTTTCTGATTTTATTCCTTGTCTGTCCGATATCCCTGAAGAGTGTGAACTCCACCACTGCATGGTCACTACAGCCCAAGAAGCCTCCAGTCCGGATGTCACAAATCAGTTCCCTTATGCAGGTGAGCAACAGGTCCAGCACTGCATCCCTCCTGGTGGGGCTGTCTATTACCTGGCTCAGGAAGTTATCTTCCATACATTCCAGGAATCTGCTGGATTGCCTACAGCTTGCCGTGCTACTTTTCCAGCAGATGTCAGGGTGGTTGAAGTCCCCCACAGGACAAGAGCCTGTGATCTCAATGTCTCCTGTAGCTGGAGAAAGAAGGCTTCATCAACAGGCTCTGCTAGATTAGGCAGCCTGTAGCAGACTCCAATCACAAGGCTCTCTTTGTTGCCTCAGTCTCTAACTCTGACCCATAGGCTTTTGATTCACTCGTTGCCATTCTTCAGGGACAGCTCTTCACACTCTATTCTTTATTTGATGAAGAGGTCAATGTCTTCTTCCCTCCTCCCTTGCCAGTCCCTTCTGAACAGCTTGTAGTCATCAACAGTCATATTCCAATCATGGGAATCATCCCACCAGGTTTCAGTGACGGCATCTACATCATTTTTTTTTCAGCAGTACAGTGGCTTCCAACTCTTCCCGTTCAAGCTGCATGCACTGGCATAGGGGCACTTTAGCTGCTTAGCTAGCCTTGTTGCCTTCTTGGAGGATAACTCCTAAATTCTGTTCAGTCATTTACCTTTAGTCTCCCTGTTGCCTTCATCATCATAAGATGCAGCAGGTTGAGGGCCTCTGCTAGCACCGTGTCCAACTTAGCTATGCCATCCCACATCTTGTCATAGGCAGGCTAGCTATCACCCCATTTCCCCTTCAAACCTAGTTTAAAGCCCTGTCAATGTGCTCAGACAGGTCCTGGCCAGAATTCTTTTCCCCCTTTGACCCATTTGCCGCCATCACACCAGGTGCCCAGTAAAACTGCCTTGTAGTAGAAAAAGCCAAAATTCCTGCGGTGGCACCAGCCTCTTAGCCATGTATTTCTCATTTCAATATGCGTAATATAAATTGACAATTGATACATTGGAACAGTAAGGAAGCCAGCACCTACTTAGCAACATGCTAATCAGAACTGTGGTGAGTCATATCAAGGACATATTCACTAGATATTTGTGACAAACTATTCCTAAAATAAATCCTGCTTCTATAGGTCTTCAGCTGTATGCATTTCAACGAGCTGAAAGCTCAAATAATAATTTCTTAGCAGTCTTATAAGGTTTGAGCTTTAAATCAGTAAATCAGAAATAAATGCTATATTAAAGCCATGTAAAGTCTACTGTGGTCAGCAGCAGATTGGTAAGATCATTGAATTAATGAAACAACACCAGTCATGAAATAAAAATGAGTGGACAGTAATTTGGGCAAGATCATTAATATTTAGGTGAACTTAGAATATTAGGAGCAAAGACCTAATCCTGAAAATACTGCTTGTTTTGCTGACCCAGCAAATATGGAAAACGTACCTGCAAGAAGTTATAATGAAACTCTTAGGTACCAGAGAGAGGATGCAACACAGTTACAGCCTTTTCACACACACTGTTGTTCTCACACATCCTTTTGTCTGTGTCAAAAGGTACAGGAAGTAAGGAAGTGAATTGCATTGCAGATAGCAAGGGTACTAAAATGTTCTAATGCTTCTGTGACATGTGGACATTAATTCTGGCTTCTGCCATTTCTGCATGTGAAGATAGACACACTGCCAGGTCAGATAACTGGTGCTTTAAGAAATGTTACTCTGATGCTGGTTCATGACCAATACACATGTACAGAACTAACTTCCTGAGACTACCATGTACATATGTAGACAGCAAAGTGAACAAGCATAAAAATCTTATTTATTTTACTGTTGGAGAGAAGTTGTAAAAACACTTAAATTGTGAATTTTGAAAATTCAGACTCATGTCTTACACACATTTGTGCAACTGGAACTTGGTTGGAACTAGGTGATCTTTGAGGTCCCTTCCAACCCAAGCCATTCTATGATTCTATGAGAAGTAAAGCTAATATTTACTGGGCAGTTCCTTAATCAAGCTGCTTTTCATGTTTTTTTTTTTTTTTTTTTTTTTTAATATATATATATATTTCTGTAGCAGGAATCAATCAATCCTTAAGGATTTGGTGCCTCCTTTTTTTTTTTTGGACAGTAAGAACTATGCTGAGGAGGCTTTCCAGGTAACCATATCCTAAACTGCCTTCTCTAGCTTGCATTTCCCATTTTTTCTCTCCTATTTTTATTATATCCTAGTGAATTTCACTCGAGAAAACAATGTACAATACTTCTTATGTGCAAGTTTTGGGTTTCAACAGTAGGATAAAATGTGGTAATTTTACACTTCATACATTACTATAGCCCTGATGAAAAACAAGTCTACAGACACCCAGTAAGTCTTTTTGTATTTTAAGCCAGGGAGAATTGTGATATTTTGGGATGAAATACTGTGGTTTTCTGAAACATCAAATGTTTATTTAATCAGTTACCAGGAGGAATAAGACTTTTTCCAAGAAAAGCACATTGTGTTTTATGCCATTTCTATAATGTATCTACTTTTCTTTCTGAGGTTCTGTTTGCTGTAGAGGGACTGTAAATACATTTTTTAGTTTTACTAGCAAAGGTAGGGATTATTTTGCTCCGGGTCACTCAATAAAGATTACACTCCTACACATTGTCCTATGTCACCTTCCTGTGCGTCTGCCTCTTTCACAACAGATGGCTCCTTTTCAGGAGTTTTTTTTATAGAAGATGTAGATGTAAGATTGAAATAAAACAGTCCAACTTCCTGCAGCTGCTTGTATGTTTGTTGTATGCTTGTCTGTCTGTCAAGTTTGATGGCATGCAGGAGAATTTTCAAGAATATATTTTTGTAAATCTATTTCTGGTTCTTGTTACTGCTGGGTCAGATTTACTTGGAAGGGTCGGAAAGAGAATGTAAATCAAGCAGATGTTACACTGTAACACAGCAAACATTGTTCTATGAGGTATTCCAGTCCATAAAATATAACAAGCAGCAAGATATCTTCTGTTTCAAGGGTGAAAGAGCACACGTAGCTCTCAGGAAGGAGTCTTAACCTCTGCTTCTAACTCGGAGTGATTTCTCACACATTTTTTTCAGGGCTTTCTCTCCCTATCTTGCAGGACGTGACTAAAACGCATTGCAAACCTATTTTGCATGAAATACAAAAGGCAGCGTGAGATGATTCGATTATCGCCACGGAGAAAAAAACACTTTCAGTGGTGTTTTCCCTGCAGCTAATCGGATGAAAGCGATTTCAGAATTCAGCATCGTGATTTTGGCTTCGGTGATTCGGTACTTTTGTGCCGCGTTACAGAGGAGAATGGATGTCCTCACTTCCCATGGGCTTTTGTCACTGCGTAAACAGAATGACCGCTGCGTGGAGGGAGGAAAAAGTTAAAATCGTGGTTTTGGTGCTCATTTAAAAAGCAAAATTCTCGCCTATTTTTCGGAGGGATCCCACCGCGCCCCGTCAGGAGCCGCCACCGCAGCCCACCCAGCGCGCTGAGGAGGGAGAAGGGCGGGGGCGGGGACATCGGAGTATCCACCAATCGCAATCTGTGGCCGCGCCCTGACTGACAAGCCCATGTACCCAATGGGAGTCGTCACCGAAGTAGGCGGGGCAACACCGAAGGGGGCTGAAGCAGCACCGCCCATAGGGAGGAGGCGGGGGCAGAGCAACGGCTCGGGGCGTGGCTATTCGTGTAGGGGCGTGGCTTCGGGCGGCTGAGGGGCGTGGCCTCGCTGGGTGTATTTAAACCTGGAGCAGGGGGATTTGCTCGCTCAGTCGGCGCGGCGTCGTGGTGGTTGTTTGTTTGTTGTGTGTGTCTACTGTCTCTGCTTTTTTTTTTTTTACACGGTTTTCTTTGGCGCGCGTGTACACGGCAGGGGCGCGTCCCAGCTGGGCTCGGCGGCTCTCGGAGCGCGTTTTTAACAGCTCCCCTCCACCCCGTGCGCGTCCACTGAGAGGTTCCTTTGCGTTCCGCGCTTAGGGGGCCGTCCCCTTCCCTACCCGCTCTCGGCCGGGGGCTCGCGGCGCTTCCCTCTGGATGCGTCCCCGCAGCCCCAGGCGGGAGGCGGCCGGGGGGAAGCGCTGCCTCCGAGGATTTACCGCCGTCCGGGACCCAACCCCGCGCCGTCTCTTTTCCCGCGGACGCTCCGTTGCCGCTCCGGACCGTTACCGGCGTTATGGACGAGAGATATCTGCCCGAGCTGATGGCAGAGAAGGACTCGCTGGACCCGTCCTTCACGCACACCCTGCGGCTGGTCAACCAAGGTGAGGGGTGCGGCGGGCGAGCGGCGGCCCCTTCCTTCCATCCTTCCGCGCTGCTGGAAGTTTCCGCGGAGACGCCCGGCGCGGAGGGGCGCGAAGGCCGCCCACCGGCGCGGCGCGGGTTTGTGCTGCCTCCCGGCTCCCGTTGAGGTGCTGCCCGGCTCCTGATCCCCGTCCCGCCTGCGGCAGACTGAGGGCCGACTTCCCGCAGCCTTGCTCGGGTCCGGGGAGGTTTAAGATAATCTTCCGTTGTTTAATTTACAGAATATTCCAAGTTGAGTTGTTGTGTAGGGTGGGTTGAAGTTTTGGGGCAGTTAAACGCTCAGGTGTTTCCCTCTTTAACCCTGAGGTGCTCCAGCATAATAGTTTACTGGTTGTAGATGCGTGGCAGTTGGGCAGAGCCTACGTCTTTGTCTCGGATCGGGTGCCTCTGTAACTCCAATATTAAGGAGCCAACAACGCGTTTGGTTGCTTTTCCCCAAAGCAGCAAACATGCTCCTTTTCAAATATGCAGCTCCAGATAATCAGGAGTGATCCCTCTCTTTCTGACATGTCAGATCGTGCTGGCTCTTTGTTTCAATAATGCTGAGTAGAAAAGCAATGCCATGTGACTTAGGCTGTGTGGCTTCGTGTAAATCACCTGCCCGTTACACATCTCCAGATTTACAAGCGCTGCTCTGTACGTAAACACTGACTGTTTGGTGGTGCACGGATGAAGCAAGTTAGGAACTGATCTTCCAGTGTAACTCAGTGGAAGCGAAATGGTTTTTGCTTCAACTGAAGTGACTGCCGAGCTGTATGATGTACTGCATGTTACCGGGATGGGGCTAAATCACTGTGGCTTCTTTCAGTGCATTGATATGCTGCTTGATGTGTAATGGGCTGCAAATGCCAATCTCTAAATCTGAAGGAGACTTAACTGCTGTCCAAAATGTTCTGGTGTTACTGTTAGTTTCAGCTGTGGAATGCGTATACTGTGTGACTTGCAGCTGTCTGCCCTTGGGCTGTTGACATTTTGCCTGTTTATTCCAATTTTGAATTTGTAGACGTGCCACTGGTAGTGAGAGAAAGCTCTCTGTTAACATAACTATTTCCATGTCTTCTATTAAAGAAATGCTGAAAGCTAGCTCAGTAGCTGCAAGTTAGTGAAGTTATTTTATGTTAGCGATGGCAGAACCTTTACACAAACCGTACAATCAGATGTAAGTTCCAGAAGTATGTAAGTTACTTCAAATACTATTTATGGAAGTACATACAGTCCTCCAGTTACTACTGTAGAATCATCACTTTTTTGGACTGGTAGTTTTTGTAGTTCTCATTCGAATGAGCAGTTAAAAGGCAGAAACATCTACCTGCTTTTTTTGTGTAATACCTGTTACCTACCTATATACTTGTAGCTCCAAAAGCAAGTGATGTGTTCTACAGGTAAAAAAAAAAGTGGATGATTGTGGCTGTTACCTCTTTCTTCTAGTCTCACTGGATTTTTTGCTTACATCAGAAGTCTTGCATTAAATCTGATTGAAGCACTTAGTGTTCGATTAAAAGAAAAGACAACTATCAACCAGTTATCTGTAGCTTAAAATGTGTATTTCTGTAACTGCTGTCTAAAACCCTTTAAGGCAGTTGTACAGTCAAAGAACCGAGTAAGGGGAGTTGAATGTCTAATAGCGTTGGGAAACTATTTTGAGAAAAGATGTTTAACAAAAACTTTCAGTGGCTGGTTCATTTATTTCAATTGATATTCAGTTAAGTGAATGCAATTATTAGTGGTGAAGTGTGTGATTTCTTTTTTTTTGCTTGGTCCTCATATGCCAGGTCCTCTGAGTTCTTTCTATGATAGTTCAGTAAGGCAAATGAAGTGTCTTGTCTGTTCTTCTTTTAAAAAAAACTGAAGTGGCTTTAGTTCCTCTGTTTAGACTGAAGCATGCTCCAGAGTTTAGCTTAGCCTGGCTGTATAAGAACATCTTAGCAGTGGCTTTAAGTGCTTAAAATAACTAGCTTAATTACATAATGGTGTTTTGATGTCTTAATAGCATTACATTTAGGATTTGCATTTACTTTAAATGAAATACTGTAAATAAGCCAACTTTCTTCAGAAACTTGGAATTGATGTGTAAGGATTCTAGAGTTGAACTCACAAATTTTCCTGAGATGCTGCACCGCACTTCAGTTGCTTCAGCATAGACAAAAGAGCAAAATCACTGAAATAACTACCTGCGTTGAAACTCAGCTTCTAGGCTAGGGAAAAGTGGTCTGTGTGTAGACTTCCAAAAATCCGTTAATTACAGCTTTCACACAGAAGTGGACATATTTGCATGTTATGCTTGTAATTACAAACTATAATTTGGATACATACAAATTACGTAATTTTAAATGATACAGAAAGAGCTTGACATGCTTTCTTGTTTCAGAGGAGTCACTTGAAAAACAATACAGAGATGACTAGGATACTGCCAGAATACTTTTATAGGCAGTGTTGTTGATCTCTCAGAATTGAGGTGACTGTCTCCTCTTGCCCTAATGAAAACCTTCAGCATTTTGAAAGTATTAAAATTGAAGATAGTATTTTTCATTGTTCCTTTGTAGTATATTGCAGAACTGTTGCAATACTGACTTTTTTGATTGGTGCTGTACACTCTTCAGACATTTGGTGACTGTCTTTTTTGGGACACAATCTGTTAATGACTTTTTCTTTAAAGAATGTTGATATATTCAACTGCTGCTTAAATTTTAGTCTAGTTTCCTTCAAAAGATTCCTACTACACTATTTTTTTCTGCTTTGAATAAGATTTACTTGTATGCTTGAACATTAAGTCTCTTTAAAAATGATTTTTGTTAACCTTTAAGCATGTTGTAGGTTGGAAGCAGGCATGCTTCTCATAACTGTGTCCATACTAGTAGCATCGATTTGCAGCTGGTACCAGGCAATGGGAAATGGAATATTGCTTGGTTACTGTCTTACAGGTTCTGTAAGTAAAGAACCTTGGGAAAGATACAGTTCTGTGAAAGAGCAAAAATCTAGTGTAGGTATTATGTATCTTTGTATTTTTCCGAGTTACAACTGTCAGCTACTTCATTTTGTATGCAAAAAAACAGGAAAATATTTTTTGAATGTAAAAGTGATACTTCTGTAGTAAAATTTGTTCTCTGTCATTGTGTAGCTATACTTCGGAGTATTTTTTTGAAAGCTCTTCACATTGCAAGTGTTTGTAAATATTCAAGTATAGTGTTGATAATAATAACTTCAAAAATGTTACTGTAAGAATTTAAAAGACAAGAGTTGCTTTATTTTTGTCATCCTCCTATAGACCTGTGCTGATCTGGCAAGTATTTTGTGAATGTTGGGTAAGGGGTGTGAGACTGCATGCTGCCAGAAGCTCACTGTGAAAACATATTGATATAGGGCATGTTTTGTAATGGGAAGACATTAGAACTGATGTCTGGTGCTTGTTTTATATAATGTTAAATGTGTAGGTGGAAGGAACCCAGTAATTAAAGTTAGGGCAGCTTAAATCCTTACATTAAGAGGTAATGAGTATCAGTGCCTTGTCTGAAGGGCAGCTTTTATTTCTACATAGGCTGGACTTGAGGAATTCTTCCTTAAGATCTTACTTTAGCTATATTGAGACTTAAGGTATTGCTTCAGTTGGCAAGGCTACCTTTAAACTCCTGTCAAGAACAAGATATACAGGAATAACAAGCCTTCTGATCAGTAGATGGCTGTGTGTGCTAGCTGTGTGTCATATCACTGTGCTGAGCCATGTGACTGTGATCAGCACAGATTTGCTGACTTGTCCGAAGCTTCATGAGTTTAGTGATCAAACTGACATCTCTTAAAACCTGTACCTTCCACAGAATCAAGGAGGATAGGTTGTGTGGGAAGTGTACTGGCTTCCTGCATTGTAGAGAGTATTAACTTGCCTTATGTTGATAGCTGTTCTGTGCCTGCATTGCTAAAATTGTTAAAGTGGGAACTTAATTTATTACACTTCCATAGATGTTAACGATTTAAATCTGTCCAGGGATGTGAAAGTTCATGGGCGCGTACTAAGGATTTTCTTTAATTTTTTTTACAAATAGAGCTGTGAAAAATTAGAATTCTACTTGTCATCAAGCACACCTTTTAGTGAACTGATATGCCTACTTTGTGATATAAATAATCTACTGGTGAATCATCATCCTCCTGCTTTGGGGACAAACATGCATGGTAACTTCAGTGCCCAGTCCCTCATGGTGTTACACATTCTCCATTGCTGTATACCTTTGCACTACATTTGTTTCTCATTGCAGCCTTCACAAGCAAAGAAGTAACTCTCATTTTGAGTATTCAGCTCTTGGAGGCTGGTGAAATGCTCTTTGAAGGCTGTAGGCATTTTGTAAAGCAAATGAAAAATGCTGATGGGGTCTTGTATGTTCCAAGTAATCTTGAATGGGTTAGTTTTGTAATACACACTTCAGACTGAAAGATTTTTTCAGACCAGGGCCATTTGAGTTGTGATTCCTGGAGGTTAACTAGAAAGCAGAAACTGCTGTTATCTTCTAGTGATCAGACTTCAAAACAATAGTCTATAGAAGCTTACAGGGGTTACTTGGCAGGCATAATGCAAGAGAAATTTGTCAGAAATATGAATGGGTATGGCTTGATGGCAACCCCATAAAACCAAGCAAGGCTGGCTTAGGTTCTGTTGTTTTTTTTTAATGTTGCTTAAAAAGTAGTAAGAACTTGAAGAAGCCATCAAGAGTGTCTTTTGTTTGATCCAGACTATACCGTCTCTACTCTGTAACACTTCAGAAGCAGACATTTGTTGTGGTTGGCTCATTGCTTTTTCTGCAGTGAAACTGCCCTGGGAAAGTTGTAGCTTGTTAACAATTAGGTTGGAGTCTTAGTCTCTTAAAAGGCAGGGGAATTGATTTATCAGGTATTCTGGTCATGTTAACAGTGAAGCTGGGAAATGCAGCTGAAGATAATCATACATACTTCACCCTGGGCTCATATGCTCTGAAGCATGACTCTAGCCTGCAGCTGCTCACCCATGATCACATTGAGACCAAGGCTGACTTCTAATTCACTTGCACACTTACTTTGGCAGTCAATGAGAGAGATCAAATTTAAAGGTTTCAAATTTAAGCTGACATGGTTTGTCACTTTCAATCCTTTTCGACACCATCCATGCAAATTAAAACGGTAACCTTCTGAGCACTTATTTACTGGAGAAATCAGAAAAGTCACAACACTGAATGGCTGCTCCTCTGGCCCATGGCCTGCTCAACTCTACTTGTATGTACTTAAAGTCTCTGTATGTGATATTTGTGGCTGTTGAGTTTCCTCTATCTGATTTCAAATTGGGGTATAATTAAGAAATAAAGTCATGCCCTTCTTTGGGAGAGTTAGGTATCGAAGTTCAGAGTTGAGCAGTCTTTGTAAAGTGTGGAACTGCATGACTTCTAATTAACACTAAGCAATTTCAGTAAAAAGCATGCTTAAATGGATTAGCTGGTAACTGATGTAACTAGTAGCTTAGGGTAAATGGGCTGACTGTTCTTAACTGAGCTTAATGTTTGTTATTAATAGTGATAGAAAAATAAGGATAGATGCACTGGGCAAATGGTGTATCTTGATAAAGTAGGGAACTGATCTCCCTGTGTAGGACTGTATTTACTTGAGGGTAGGAAGGATTTATGGAGGAATCTGGATAGGTTGGATCACTGAACAGAGTCCAACTATGTGATGTTCAACAAGGCTAAAGGTTGGGTTCTTCACTTGGGTCAGAGCAGTCCCATGCAGTGAGTGATATAGGCTTGGAAGAGTGGCTGGAAATTTGCCTGATAAAAAGAAGACCTAGAGGCATCAGCTGTCTGAACACAAGCCAGCAGTGTGCCCAGGTGGCCAAGAAGGCAAAGTGTGCCCTGGCCTCTGTCAGAAGTAGCATGGCCAGCAGTACTAGGGAGGGGATTGTCTCATTGTATGTGGCACTAGTAAGAAGGCACTTGAAATACTGTGTTCAATTCTGAGCCCCTCACTACAAGAATGATGTGAACTTACTGAGTGTTTGCAGATAAGAGCAACAAAGCTGATGAAATGGGCTGGAAAGCAAGACTTGAGGAGTGGCTGAGGGAAGTGGGATTGTTTCCTCTGGAGAAGAGGGGAAACAGCATTGTTCTCTACCCCTTTCAATATCTAAAAGGGAGCTACAGAAGAGGAGACAGACTCTTCAGCAGGGTCTGTTAATTTAGGACAAGGGGAAACAGTTCCAAACTTAAAGAGGGGAGATTTAGGTTGGAGGTAGGAAAAATCTTTTACAGTGGGGATGGTGAGGCACTGGAACAAGTTGCTCAGAGATGTGGTGGGTGTCCCATCCCTGGAGATGCTCAAGGTCAGGTGGGACCAGGCTCTGAGCAACCTGATCTAGCTGTGGATGCCCCTGTTCATTGCAGGGCAGTTGGATTAGAGGACCTTTTAAGGTCCCTACCAGCTTTCTGATTCAGCGTATCCTATCAGTTCGGTGCTGCATAGCAGTGATTGTAGTTCTGAGAATGACCTAACTTAGATAGTCCTAGCTGAGTAGAAGTTCCAAGTACGTAATTAACTTCAAGATTAATATAATCATGTCTTTAAGATGAGAAGGTCATATGGACTAGAATTTCATTGTCTTAGAACATGGATGAATTCTATGCTTAGAATTGTCTTTATTTTCAAGAAGATCATGGAGAAGCCAACAAAAAATATTACGACTTTGGTAAAAGGTCTATAAGCTGCTTGTTGACCTTATGTTTGTGAAAACGTTTATTAACTTATGATTTGTGTGCATAACTGTCTCCACAGAGGTAAAGGTGCAAAGAGGCCCTTCAGACTTGTGTTATGTGTAGCAAAAAATAGTGAAAACTGAAGCATGATATTTTAACTTTGAGTGGCTAGTTGTTAAATAAAACGCTAAAAATAAATAGTTTAACATCTTTGTTTCAAAATATAACACTCAATCTTGACTAGACTTTTTTTAGGGTTATTACAGATATCTGTCAATATCGAGATGCACATGAAACAGCTAGGAATCGTTTCAGTAAACCTATTGCTCTTGCACTTAAATTTCCTTTCATATTAGAAGTACTGTACTGATCCTGGTATAGTGCAGTGATAGTGAAAAACTTCAAGTCCTTTGAGGGTTTACTAATTTTCTTCAATTTTATCAATCCATTTTGGGCTGTACAAAAGGAATAATCAGTAGGGGAAGATTCCTTTCCATGTACTAGACATATCTAGAATGAAATCAAAATTGCTGTTGTTGCTCTGACACTGAAGATTCAGCTGTGTTCATTGACTGCTCAGTGCAAATGCATTTGTAGTGAAGTGCTCCCGATCATCCAGGAACAGTAACTGTGCTCTTGAAAGCAAATGCTTTTGAAAACAGATGTTTAATGTTCTCAGCTGTATTTTTCTCCTATTTTGGGATGGTAGTGGTATATAAATACAGAAACCAAAAGAATTTTTGTTAATGGCTTTTTGATTAGTTTGTCCCTAGTGTGACGAGGACTTGTCACCCCTCTGCATCTTCAGGGCTTCTGACCTAAAGCTTCTGCAAGCATGTTTTGGTCTTTTTCCCCTGATTTTTGCCATTGCAGCTGAGACCAGTTTCTACACATATAGTGCAAGTCAAAGCTGCTTTCTTCTCTACATCAGAAATCTCCACTGGTATAATAGATATGTATGCACAGAAATGGGGAAAAGTTTGGCCTGTTTTGCTTAAGTGAACTGTCACAACCATTTTGAAATCATATCATAGATACGCAACTAAACATTATTATTGTCAACCCTGTCCACAGCAGGGGGGTTGGAACCAGGTGATCTTTAAGGTCCCTTCCAATCTCATTCTATTGAAGAAGTTCAGAAAGCTAGAGTGGTTTTTTACTGTATTAAATGTGTGATAGTTTCATGCCTTCTTCCAGCCTGCTTTGGTTTTAGGAGCAATTTCCCTTGGTTTCAGGGGAGAATGCTAGAGTTGAGTTCCCTGTGTGTCTTACAAGGGTTTCCTAAACTTCCTGTGGGGGTTGGAGAAGTTTCTGAAAGAAAAAAAAAAAATCTTATGAATCATCTGACTCAGTTCTTCTGTTTAGGTCCCGGTTGCTAAAGCTAATCTGTTTCACTTTCAGCGGAGGATCTACAGAAGATGGTTTGTGATTGCGGTGATACCTCTAGCTCTAATATTTTCTGGTGTTGTCCTAATGGTATCCTAGACAGAGATTGGAGGATGAAATGTGGTCCTTATTTATTTATTTAAAAGATTCTTTTGGCTTAGTCTTCCTGGATGCTATACTCCAGATGGGGCCTCACAAGAGCTGAGTAGAGGGATACAATCCCCTCCCTCTCCCTGCTCACCACCCCTTTTTTAATGCAGCCCAGGGTATAGTTGGCATTCTGGACTGCAAGTGCACACTGCTGACTCATGTCCAGATTCTCATCCATCAGGACCCCCAAGTCCTTCTCCTCAGGGCTGTTCTCCAGGAGTTCCATGGTTTGGAGAAAGCTCAGAGTTTTTATTAGCCTACTACACAAAAGCATGAAACAGTGGATTTATATATTAAAATTTAATGCTTGTTTTTGAAATGTCTTTTTACTGCAGACTATCTTAAAGACTTCACAGAACACTGTTAAGTCCATGTGAAGCACATATCAGGAATTCCACAAGTACAGTAAAATGCTTGAGGGAATGAATGTATTTCTAAGACTTCCTCCAGCCTTAATTTTTTCCTTTGAATTTGGGGTTCTCGGGTAATTATGAAATAGTCTGAGAAGTATGGGGGGAGGTGTTCTGTGATAGGATTTGCTATAGGGTAACTGAAGAGTATCTTAATAGTTTTGAAAATAGGGAACTTTTTTTGATTGCTGTACCTCTGTCAAGAAACAGTATTGTTAGCAGTCAGTCACCAAGTATTAGACCTATCATGCAGTTGTTACTTTCAGGTTTTTTTCTCAATCATGTTTTGAGATTTCTTGAAATGCAGCCTGTATTTTCAGTGTGACAGCAGTGCTGTAACTCTCATACTGACAGTGTGTCAGCAGGGGGAGCCGGCATTTAGCCTAACGAGCGTCTACTGCTGCTGTGTGGGAACAGAACTGGGAAAATGATGTTGGTTCTATTGGAAGAAAGCAGGGAACTGAACCTGAGTGCTGTATACCATCATTGCTCATCTGTCACAGTGACTTTTGTAGCTGAACATACTCTGTCTGCTTCTGGAAATGTGGATCTCTCCTGAAGAAAGCCACTGTACGGTTGACTGAGACTTCAGTGCTTAGATAATTATTTTGTTAATGACTCAGTTTAACTATATAAATGTGAAAAAGCTGGTGTTCAGGGTACAAAGGCTCTAACTTCTAACTGGCCTGCTTGGAAAAAGCATTACTTGTGTCTGACTGCTCTGCTGTCCTGTGGATTTGTCTTTTTTGCTGCTCACTGTTTGATCACAAGTATAGGCTTACATGTAGACTGCATGCTGTAGTTATGATAGAGCTACTTTACTTGGGACTCAGGGTTTCCAAATGCAATTAAGTTGTAGATAGGAACTGGAATAGCTTTGACCTGTGCTGTTCTCTTGATGTATGCTTTAACTCGTAAAGCTCAGGCCAATTTGGTAAGTATTAAATTGAGATTTAAGAGCAACACTTCACCAAACCTTTTATCTGTAAGCTCTTAGAACATCACATAATTATCACTGATTAAATGGAGAGTGCAGGGCAACCGTATTGTTATTTATAAATCATATGTTCATAGATGCGCTTAAGAATTTACACATTTGAAATAACAGACCTTGTTTGGAACACCAAATAATAGTTCATAGTTCAGTGTAAGGTTAATTAAAAATGCTGATGTGTTTCATTATCACATAAGTGGTAAGTCGCTGGTTGAGATGAGTTCTATGAAGAAGTCTAAACAAATTATTACTAAAATAATGCATCTGATAGAGAGAAATTGATATGATCTGCTTTTGATGAGTAAATCATAGTTTCTCTAGACTTCAGTGGATATGCTCAGCATTGTTAACGTAGTATATTTGCTGTACTTAAGTAACTAGTAGTTGCCTGTGTGCTCAAGGCAATGACCAGAGCTTCTGCTGGCTGGCTGTCTTGGCTAGAAGGCTATTAGCCATACCTAGATAGAGCTCAAACCTGTAGTCACAGTGAGTAAATTCTTTGGAAGTAGCTATTCATTATTCATAAGTCCATGCAAAAGGTGCTAATCATGCGGAGATAGCTTGTCAGCATTTTTATGAAGTGGTTTTGACACATCGTTTGGTACTTTTTGGTGCCATTACCATAGCAGGTTTGAAATTCTTGAGCAGTCATCTGAAAAGAGCTGTGAGAACTGTGATCCCTTTTCTGTTCAAGTTCAGCACCTTATAACTTGGCTGTACACACTTGTTGATATTGGATGTCAGGCTGTGTTGCAGTAAAACAAATGCTAGAGAGGGTTATTTTCCTTTCACTCCAGTGATGACTAATTAGCTATTTGAGCTGTATAAATTACAGTCAATCAGCTTTTGTTAATAACCCCTTTTCCCCTCTTTTTTACCTTAGAGCATTTTATCCTCAAGACAGCCATTCTGATATGGTAGAAACTTTTACATGCAACTAATTGAAATCCTAACAGAATAGTGAATGGAATTTCATGCTAGGACATGAAATGAAGAAATAAGAGCAGATGGCCCCTTCAGAAAAATAGATTAAAGAGAATAGATGCTTCTGGCCAGCTACATAGTTAATCTCTTGCTTCTTGTCAAGGGGTACTGCCAATAGAGTTATTATGTAAGGGGTAAAATGGAAGCTATATGAAATTAATTAAAAAAAAACTTTTCCTATCTGCTCTAAGAATTTAGTGTTTGTATTTTTGAGCTGTAGTAAATAGGAATAATAATCTGTTTAGATGTTTAGCTTCAGAAATGGGTGCTATTATAAAGAAATAATTCTGAGAATGTCATTTTGTTTATGTCTGTGTCCAGTGGAGATTCAGTCTAACATTTTCGTTATTTTTCTTCTCTGAAACACTGATTTTTAAGTCTTCAAACCCTCATATCAAGAATCTGGTAGAAATGTTTGCAGTTACTTCTGCTCATGCCTTGGTGAGAAATTTAAACTTTCCTTGGTTAAATGTTCTTTCTAGTTTTTTTTGTTAATGGGCAGTCTGATCCTGTGCAGTTCACAACCTTTATTTCTTAGCTTTATATTAAACAACACATTCAAGCATTTTAGTTATTGTTTTTTTAACTAGATCAGCTGTTCCTGTACTTGCTCTAAAATACTGTCAGTGAATTAAGGTGAGGTGTGAAACTTAGCATGATCAATATGTTAATGTGTGTATCTCAATACAAGATTAATATTTACAGATGCATTTGTGGGACAGTAAGTACACATTGATTGTTTTGATCTTTAGTTTTCAAATGCATTCTTAGACTGTTCTGTTTCCCTTCTGTAGCAGTGAAACATAGCATACTGAGTTTCTTCTCAGCTAACGTTCATCCTCTGGGAGGCCAGACCTTGCATTTCTTGAATATAAACATTTGTTTTTTGCAGCTTCTTTTTCCTCTCGCATCTAGAAAGTACCTTACTTTTCTTGTAAATGAGAGCATCAGAATTTTTCTTTCTAGTTCTGAAGAAACTCAAACATAATTGAATCACCAAGTAATGATGCTTTAGGTTCTTGATGTTTGTGCTTTTCATATTATGACTTCTATCTGCCAAGAAATAGAACAGGAACTTGAATCTGTGGGTTTATGTAGGCAGGGCAGGTGGCTGTGGTCAATGGTAGCTTCGGCATTTTCTGGCATTACTCACTCCTTGATATCTCAAGCCAATATGACCAGTTCAGCTTTGGTTTTCTTTCACCTTGAATGTAAGTGTACTTGACACATGAATTATTTCATTAAATTTCGGTGTGTTGTGAACCACAGAACTGCCTGGGTTGAAAAGGGCCTCAAAGATCACCTAGTTTCAACCCCCTTGCTGTGGGCAGGGTCACCAACCACTAGACCAGGCTGCCCAGAGCCACATCCAGCCTTGCC
>JANHGO010000063.1:10019778-10029988 GCA_024606505.1 Aquila spilogaster | reverse complement strand
TAATTTGGGTACACACAAATTACATAATTTTAAATGATACAGGAAAAAAGTGGAGCTTGACATGCTTTATGTTCCAGGGTAGCCTTTCAGTTGAAAAAACAATGTGGTGATAACTACGATGCTGCAAGAATACTTCTGTGGGCAGTATTATTAATCTGTCTTTCAGAATTAAGACATGACAGCATCTTCTCTTGCCCTAATAAAACCTTGTTTTAAACATTTTGAAAGCATTAAAATCAAAGATCAGTGTTCTTCATTGTTCCTGCATAGTACATGGAAGTGCTGATTTTTCTTGCTGAAAACTCTGCTCAAGTATTCAATGACTTGTCTCTTTGGAACACAAATGTAAGACCTATTGCTTAGATTTTGCTTTAAACAGTCATTGAAACATTCAGCTGCTGCTTAAATTTTAGAACAGTAGGAATCTTTTGCAGGAGACTATATCTTTTGCTCTAATTAAGATGATTTACTTGCGTACTTGAACATTAAGCCATCCTAAAAAGGGGATGTTTTTACCTGTAAACCTTTAAACATGTTATGGATTGGAAGTAGACTTATTTTGCATGTGTAGTAAGGTGACCATGCTGATAGGATTAATTTGCAGCTGGTACCAGACAATGGGAACTGGAACATTATGTCCAATTATTGTCTTATAAGTTCTGTAATTGAAGAACCTTGGGAAAGATGAGGTTCTGTGAAGAAGCAAGAGTTCAGTACATGTGTATTTGTATTTTCACTATTTATGACTCTCAGGTGCTCATCTTTATGCAAAATCTGAAAAATATTTCTGTATGTGAAAGTGATGCTTGTTCTGAAATCAGGCTAGTTCTTTGTGTTTATCATTGCAAGGTACCAAGTAGCTTTACTTTTTAACCTTTTATTGAGACCTTTATTTTGAAGGCTGACTTTGCATTTGGGATGTATGTAAATGTGCAAGTGTAATGTTGATTGTCATAACTTAGTTCATGAGTGATGCTGTAAAAATATTGAAAGATCTGTAAGAGAAGAGTTACTTTATCTTCATTGTCTTTTTTCACATTTATGTGTAGTATTGATTTATGACAAGTATTTTGTGAATGTTGGGTAAAGTATGTGAAATTGCAGATGGAAGAACCTACATGTAAATAAAACATGTTGATACCAGACATGTTTTGTAACAGGGGAGACATTAAAACAGATGCCTGGCACTTGTTTAGTTTGTGTAATGTTAAATGTGTAGGTGGAGAGGCCTCTGTAATCAAAGTTAAGGCAGCTGAAATACTTTTGACTCTTGGTGCTGTTGCTGAACGACAACTTTTACTTCTCTGTAGACTGTACCTGTGGAATTCATTTTAGCTACTTTGAGATTTGAGGTAATATCTTAAATTGCTGAGGCTTCCTTTAAATTGTCAACAAGATGATGTACAGGAATAACAAGCCTTCCCATCAGTAGATGGCTGTATGTGCTAGCTGTATATTGAATGACTTTACTGATCCATGTGTCTAGTAGTGATCAGTAGAGGCTTGCTGTTTCTTGTGTCAAATTTTGAGTAGGAGTTCAATAATCAAACAGACCAGTACCTCCATAAATATCAGGGAGAATGGAGTGTGAGGAAAAGCGTACTGACTTTCTGCACTGTGGAGGATATTAACAATCTGATTTTTTAGCAGGTAAGGGATAGCTTTATAAAAATGGTTGAAGTAGGAACTTGATAAGTTAAAGTTCCATAGATGTTACTGATTTTTAATATATCTGTCTTGCTATGCAAGGGCTTCTGGGCATGCACTTATCAAGGATTTTCATTAATTTTTCAGAAATAGAATTCTAATTTTTTGCAATTCTAAAATGTTCTTCACTATATGTAGTGAAGTGACATACATATGTTGTGGTATAAATAATCAGTTTGCTGCTGAATCATCCACTTTCATCTGTAGATAAGCATTTCATAGCATGAAAGATGTGCGGTGCTGCTCGTTCTCAGCCCCTAATGGTGTTACATGTAGTCTGTGGCTGTGTAACCTCGAACTCTCCCTTTATTTCTCACTGTAGTCTCAATCATGTGAGCAACACTTGTTTCAAGTGTCCTGCTCTTGGAGGCTGGCAAAACAGTTTATGAATATTTTAGGTGTTTTGTAAAGCAAATATTGCTGAAGAAATCTGATTGGGTTTTAAGATTACTCAGAGCATTCTATTAATTTGAATAAAACAGTAAATTTTGTAATATGCCCTGCAGACAAAGATTCTTTTCAGTCAGCAAGTCACTTTGTCTTAGAGGTTAACTAGAAAGAAGAAACTCTTCTGTTGTCTTCTAGTAATCAGACTTCAAAACAAGTCTACGAAAATGTGCAGGGGGAATTGGTTATTTGGCAGGCTCAGTGTGATGAGAAATTTAGTGACAGTAATAGGAATGAATATGGTGTGATGGTAGCACCATAAAACCAGTGAAGGCTGACTTTGGTTCTTATTTCTATTTTCTTAAAACAGCATGAAAAGTAATATGATTTGGAGTGAAGAAGAGATTTCAGAGATTGTCCTTCATGTCTCAGCCTTCCTCCTTCAGGAACACTTCAGAAGTAACATTTTTGTAATGGTTGGTTCTTTGTTTTTACTGGAGTGAAACTGTATTGGGAAAGTCACAGGACTTATTAACAATTAGATTCCAATCTTTGTCTCTTAAAAGGCTGGGCAAGTGATTTATCAGGTATTCCAATCATGTTAACAGGGCTGCTGTGAAATGCAGCTGAAGATAATCATACATACTTCACCCTAGGCTCATCTGCTCTGAAGCATGACTCTAGCCTGCAGCCACTCACTGATGATCACATTTAGTTTAAAGCTGACTTCTAATTCACTTGCACACTTACTTTGGCAGTCAATG
Source organism: Aquila spilogaster (assembly GCA_024606505.1). NCBI lineage: Eukaryota > Metazoa > Chordata > Aves > Accipitriformes > Accipitridae > Aquila > Aquila spilogaster. Next base: position 10,027,130 of record JANHGO010000063.1, on the reverse strand, counting down.
AGAGAGATCGAATTTAAAGGTTTCAAATTTAGACTGACATGGTTTGTCACTTTCAATCCTTTTTGACACCAGCCATGCAAATTAAAACTGTAACCTTCTGAGTACTTATTTACTGGAGAAATCAGAAAGAAGGTCACAGCACTGAATGGCTGCTCTTCTGGCCTGTGGCTTGTTTGACTGACATAGATTTTAAGTATGTGCAAGTTATGTAACCTTTCTGCCCTCTGAGTTTTCCCCCCACCTGTGACTTCAAGTATAATTAAGAAACAAAAGAATTGGATATCAAAGTTCAGAGTTGAGTAGCCACTGTAAAATATTCAGTGTGGTACTGCATGACTTTTTAATTAATTAGTATTTAACAGTTTCAGTAAAAAGCATGTTTAAATGGATTAACTGGTAACTGACACACCTAATATTTTATGGTGAATTAACTGACTGTTCTTAGCTGAGCTCTTGTCCTGGTTTTGGCAGGAGTTTTGCAAGCTTAATGTTTACATTATTAATACTGTGTTTAAGTAGAAAATTATAAAGGGCAGGATGTTTATACTGGGCAAGTGGAGTATCTTGATAAAGTGGAGTTATCTATGCCTGTGACCTGGGAAGGCAAGTCTCACCTGTGCAATTGGAGCTGCATGGTAGGGTGGTAGTAGTTCTGGGAATTACTTTAGATCTGTATACTGCTAGCTGAGTGTGACTTCCAAGTGCAACACTAGCTAGAAAATTAGTATCTTTATGGCTTTAAGAGAAGGGCACACGAACTAGGGAATTTAATTTTCTTCTGACATTCTAGGTACAGAAGTCCCTGTGTCTTAATCTTTGAGAATATCGTGGAAAAAACAATGCTTTGCAAGCTTGGGAAGGTCTGTAGGGCTCTTGCTAGTCTGATTGGTTTGTGAAAGTGATTGCTAATGTGTGGTTTGAGTGCCTTACTACTGTCACAGAAGTAAATAAAGGTGCTAAGAGGCCCTTTAAACTGGTGATGAAATGTCTGGCCAAAAAAGTGCAAGTGAAAAAATAAAGCACAGTGCTTTAGCAATGGATGATTAACTCTTAAATATAATAACTGGTAGATTTTGCATCTCTTGACATCTTTGACTCAAAATGAGATGTATTTCTGGACATTTGATCTTGACTAAATTGTTAGGCTCTTTACTGAACTGTCAGTGACTTGGGATATACAGTAGATGTAGGCTGGCTAATTATGACAAGGAGCAAATTAAAGAGTAGCAACTGTAGAGGTGGCATGAAGAAACATTTTTGTTAAGCTGAGAAAGATGTAATTTTGAGTGTCTCAACAGCTGAGCAGTGCCTGTGTTATTCTTTGTGTGTTTATCCTATCTTAAATTATTCTTTTGCTTGAACTCAATTTTGTCATATTTATCACTTGTTGTTTTGTGTTGTCATTTTTCATAATTTTACTGTATTGTCAAGGTAAAATTAATAAGAAACTGGAAAGTTAAATGGATTTCCTTCCTTCGTATTCTCTGTTTCCAGTTGCTGTTTTGCTGGCTGCCTTCCATTTCTTATTTTGATGTGTTTATCAGGCTTTTGGCTTCAGCTAGCAGCTCAACAGCAACAAAGTTGCAAGGCAGCAAACAAATGTCAGTTTAATTCTTGTAGTTGGTAAATCTTTCACTTTTTCTGGCCTATATAGGTGTTCTTTTATAGGCCTTTATTTTCTAGGAAGAATTTCTTGACAAAATAATTGGAAACCTAAAAGATTAGAAATCATTTCAGTAAACCTATTGTTCTTGCACTTAATCCAAAAGAAAATTTGTTATAACTGCTCCTGTGCTGATCTTGGCATAATGTAGTGACAGTGAAAATCTGAAGTTGCAAATCCTTTGAGGATTTACTGATTTTCAACTTTATTACTCCGTTTGGGTTGTACAAAAGGAATAGCTAGTAGGGGAAGATGCCTTTTTGTGGACAAGACAAAGAATCTGGGAAGAAGTCAAAACTGCTGCTGTTGCTCTGATACTGAATGCTGCTGCACTTACTGAATGCTTGGAGAATAAATGCATCTGTAGTTTCTTACTGCCTCTGATCCTCCAGTAACAGTACTCTGGAAGGCAGATGTGTTTGAAAGCAAAATGTTGTAGATATTTTCAGCCAGTTTTTCCTGCTGCTTTGGGATAATGTCTTTGAAAGATGTAGAAATGGAAGTACTGCTTTTAATGCAATCATTCTTCCTTTCATGTGTCTCCTTTTCCATTAACTGATAATGGACAAAAGTTTTCCTTACTGGTTCCTTTTGATCTGTATCCTAATGAACTAGAGGTGGTCAACTAGAGGTGGCAATGAAGCACCAGTCCTGATGTCTCTGGTCAGCAGCCCAGTTTCTGTTCCCTGAGCTCCTTAACCCTCACATACTGAGGATCTGATCTTTTTGTTGTTTCTCCTGCTACAAGGCAGAAACGATGTGCTCTATTGTATGCAGACTTGAGTGATACAGCTTTATGGGGTAAACCAGTGAAGTAAAAAAAATCACCCTTTTCTGCAAAAGTGAAAAGGACTAAGGTCCATCATGTCTGGCTCTTTCATGGCTTTTTGTTAAGCTTAACTATACCCTATACCCTTTTCCAAGTTTGAAGGAAAACAAATTTTTCTCTTCTAGACTTGCTTTCACACAGTTTGAGTACGATGTTCTTGGTCAATTTGTACAGTCATGGAAGTTCAGAAACTTAGAGTGGTTTTTCACTTTATTAATTATCTGATGGTTTCATGACTACTTCCAGCCTGCTTTTTTTAGGATCAAGTCGTCCTGTTTTCAAGGAAGAAGGCAGTGTCACAGCTGAGTTTTCTGCCTGCCTTACAGGGGTTTCCTAAAACTTTTGTGGTAGGTGGAAGAGTTTCTTAAAGTGAAAGTTTCTTACTAATGATTTGACACAGTTTCTCCATTTAAATCCCGATGTGTGTGGAGGAACTATTCTGCTTCACTTTCTGCTTCACAGCAGATAGGTTGCAGTGGTATCTTCAGCTCTAGTTAACGCTTGCTGCTTTTCTAGAGATACCCTAATGATATCCTAGGCTGGCTAGTCTGCAAGGTGAAATGTGGCACCTTAGTACTTGATCTTAAGAGTGGAAAGGACTACTGTGGTCCGATTTGTCTTGTGTAACACAAATTGGTCTTAAAGATTCTTTTCACTTATCACACACTCTTGACCTTTTTATTACACCATGCATCCATGGTCTGGAAAAATGATTAGGTTTTTATTGGCCTACTGTATAAAAGCATACAACAGAAGATTTATCATGTTTTTAAAGCTTACTGTATCTGTTCTTCAGACATTTCTTCTGCAGACACTTCACAGAAGCCTGTTAATACCATGTGAAACAAATGCTGGGAGTGACATAAGTGTTGTTGTATAAAATGCTTGTGAGGTAATTAATGACCTTTTAAGATTTCTTCCAGCCTTATTTTTTCTGTGAATTTGGGGACCTTGGGCAATTATGAGTATGATTATGAGCACACGTTGGAAAGAGCAGAAGTGTTCCACAATGGGTTTTCCTGCAGGATACCTAGAGAGCATCTTAAATACAGCGATGCTGGAATTTTGAAGAGAAAACTTACTCAGGAAGGTTTTTGGATGCTATCCCTGTGTGAGAAATCTCTATTAGCAGCAGGTCGCTAAGTACTAGAGAAATCATCATGCAGTTTTTAATTTTGGGTGGAGCTTCTTCTGAACGGCTTCGCAGCCCGTTTTTTTTTGGAATTATTTAGAATACAACGCAGGCTGCACTTGCAGTGTGACGGCACCGTCCCGTAACTGCAGTGCTGGCGCTGCGTCAGCAGGGGGGGCTGGCGCGCAGCCGATGCAGCCCGACCGGGGCTCCCCGGGAAAGGGGATGGTCGGGAAGGGGTGTCAGCCCCCCAGGGAAAGCCGGGAGCTGCTTTTGGGGGAGCTGCACCAGAGTCCTGGGTGCCATCGGTGTTCGCTTGTCACAAGAACTCTTGCAGCCGCATGTGTTCTGTCTGCATCTTAAAACGCGGTCCCTCCTGAAAGCCGGTATTTGGTTAACTGAGCCTTCAGTGCTTAGAGATCACTTTGTCATTATTGCTTTTCATGTAGCTTCACTATGTGAGTATAAAAAGTTGATGCTCAAGGTATAAAGGCTTTAATTGGTAACTGGCCTGTTTGAAATTAGTATTGGTTGCATCTTTCTGCTTAGCCTTCTCAGGTATTTGTCTTTACTGCTCATACCTTGATCACAAGCTGAGGCTCAAATGTAGACTGAATGCTGTGGCTGTAATACAACTACCTTATCTTTGGCCACAGGGTTTCCGAATACAATTGAGATATGGCTGGGACCTGAAATAGCTTTGGCCTGTGCTGTTCTCTTGATGTATACTTTAACTAGTAAGACTGCTGTCAGTCCAATTTGATAAGTGTTGAATGAAGTTTTGAAAGAAATACTTTGCCAGACTCTTAAACTTTAAGCTCTTAGAACATCCCATTATTATCAACTGATTAAATGGAAAGTGCAGGGGAACTACCATAATGTTATTTATAAATCATTTGTTCATAGATGCACTTACTGAATTTACAAATCTCCTGAAATAATAGACCTTGTTTGGAACACTAAGTAATAGTTCACATAGTTCAATATAAGGTTAATTAAAAATGCTGATGTGTTTTTCACATTGTGGCAAGTAGCTGGCTGTGAGATCAGCTCTATGAAGAACTCTAGACAAATTATCCCTTTTAAATTAATGCCCCAATAGAGGAAAACAGATGTGATTTGCTTTCTTAACCAGTATATCATAGTTTCTTTAGACTTCAGTGGTATGCTGAGCATTATGCTAACATAATGTGTTTTCTGCCTCTGAGTAGCATGTAGTTCCTCAAGGCACTGATCCCTTATATTTGTCAATGTGCTCAAAGCAATGACCAACTTTCAATGACTGGTTGTCTAGGATAGAAGGCTGTCTGTTATGATGGCTTGCGTGAAGATGATGCCCTCTTTATAAGGGTGTGTAGTGATAGGACAAGGGGTAATGGCTTTAAACTGAAAGAGGGTAGATTTAGACTAGATGTAAGGAAGATGATCTTCACTGTGAGGGTGGTGAGGCACTGGACCAGGTTGCCCAGAGAAGTTGTGCATGCCCCCTCCCTGGCAGTGTTCAAGGCCAGGTTGGATGGTGCTTTGAGCAACCTGGTCTAGTGGAAGGTGTCTCTGCCCATGGTACGGGGGTTGGAACTAGATGATCTTTAAGGTCCCTTCCAACCCAAAGCATTCTGTGATGCGGAGAAGTTAGCCATTCTAGGCACTAACTAAAGTACTCAGCTTGCTGGATAGCTTCCTGCTTGGTCTTTCTGCTGGGGAAAACAGTGAAATGGATAGAAAAAACTTGAATCATCCAAGTGGGAAAGAAAAGTACTTCTGAAGTAGGATGTAAAACCATAGGTTTCATTCTGTACAGTCCTTTCAGAATCCTTTGCTTAACTTGATACTATTATATTGAAGTAATAGCTGGCTAGAGCTCAAACCTGTACTTGTAGTGAGTAAATTTTTCAGAAGTAACTACTCATTATTTGTAAGTCCGTGAAAATGATGCTAATCAGATAGGTATGTCTTGTCAGCATTTGTATGAGGTATTTTTGGGCACCTCATTTGGAAGGTTTTGGTGCTGTTATCAGAGCTGAGATTTGAAGCTTTTCTGCAGAGTCATCTGAAAACAGCTGAGTGCAGAGAATACAGAAAGCAAACATAGTCCCTTTATTCAGATTCAGCACCTTAAAACATGGCTGTGCATACTTGTCAGTAATGGATGTCAAGCTGTGTTGTAATAAAACAAATGGTAGGGCATTATTTTCCCTTCATTTTATTGATGACTAATTAGTTATTTGAGCTGTATCAATTACAGTCAATCAGCTTTTGGTAATAACCCCTTTTCCCTCTTCATCTTACAGTATTTCATCCTCAAGACAGCTATCCTGACATGGAAGAAATTTTTACATGTAACTAATTGAAATCCTAACAGAATAGTGAATGCAATTTCAAGCTAGGCCACAAAATGAAGAAATAAGAGCAGATGGCCCCTTCAGAAAAATAGATTAAAGAGAATAGATGCTCCTGGCCAGCTACGTAGTTAATCCCTTGCTTCTTGTCAAGAGGTACTGCCAATAGATAGTTATTATGCAAGGGTAAAATAAAAGCTGTATGAATTTAGTGGGAAAAAAATGCTTTTCCTTATTCCCAGCTCTTTCTGATAATTTAGTGTTATGTACATATTTTTAAGATACAGCTATAGTAAATTGGAATAGTAACCTCTTAAATTAGCTGTGTGTGTCTTCAGAAAAGGGTACTACAAAAAAGAGTAATCCTGGGAATGTAGTTCCATTTATATGTTTCTACGTTTATTCCATTTATACCATTCTGTGATTCCGAGAAGGTGATCGGGAGTAGTTGGCATGGATTTCCAAAGGGGCAATCAAAGAAATCATGCTTAACCAACCTGATAGGATACTACAATGAGGTGACTAGCTTGGTGGGTGAGGGAAGAGCAGTGGATGTTGTTTACCTCTACTTTAGTAAAGTTTTTGACATTGTCTCCTGTAACATACATGTAGACAAGCTGACAAAAGTATGGGTAAAATAAGTGGGCAGCGAGGTGGAAAGAATACTGGCTGAACCACTAAGTGATAAACCCAGCTGGAGGCAAGTCACTAGTGGTGCGTGCCAGGGTTCGATACTAAACATCTTCATTAATGACCTGGACAATGGGAGAGAGTGCACCCTCAGCAAATTTGCAAATACAAATATACCAGATATGCTGGCTGATACACCAGAGGGTTGTGCTGCTGCCATTCAGAGGGACCTCAACTGGCTGGAGAAATGGGCTGACAGGAGCTGCATGAGGTTCAATGAGGGAAGTGCAAAGTACTGCACCTGGGGAAGAATAATCCTATGCACCAGTATACACTGGTGATAGACCACTTGAGAAGCAGCTCTGCACAAAAGACCTTTGGTCCTTTGAACATGAGCCAGCAATGTGCCCTTGTAGCAAAAAAGGCCAACAGCATCCTAGACTGGTTTAGGAAAAGGATTGCCAGCAGGTCAAATGTGGTGCTCCTTCCTCTCTAGTCAGGACTTGAGACCACACCTGGAGTACAGTGTCCAGGTCTGGGCTCCCCAGTATGAGAGATACAGAGCTACTGGAGCAAATCTGGTAAAGGGCTATGAAGATGGTTAAAGGGCTGGAGCACTTCTCATATGAGGAAAGGTTAGGAGACATGAGGCTTTAGTCTGGAGAAGACTCTTAACATTGTGTGTAAATACCTAATGGGGGGGAGATGATGGAGAGATGGACTCTCTCCATAGTGCCCACTGACAGGACAGGTTGGATG
>JANHGO010000063.1:9984957-10016551 GCA_024606505.1 Aquila spilogaster | reverse complement strand
CTTCAACGACTCGTCGACTTCGACGACTCGACAACTTCGACGACTCGTCGAGTTCGATGACTCGACGACCTCGAAGAGGGGAGATCAAACTAAATAAACTTTAGAAGTTCTGAATTCTCTAAATTAAAAACAATGCTGTGGGCTAGTTTTAATCTGAAATCTGTCTCAAGAGCACAAATTAGCTTAGTGGTTAGTTGTTATTTTGGAGCTCTCATGGAACATATGCAAATATGTGGTCTTTGATCAATCACTTGACAAGTGAGTAAGATACACAAGACTAGATGTGACTCAAATATTGCAGTCTGCAAAGTATTAGCGTTACCATTGCTTATTGCCAGCTTTAAAACGTTTAGGAGTACTTACTGGGAAATGGATTAGAGGGACTGTCAAAAGCACAGCAAACAGTATGGCTACTTTAACAGTCATGATGACAGTATCATGTGGCAGGTACCTGCTGTAACCTTGTAGCAATTCAGAATCCACTTTGTCTGAAAACAAGAAAAATTAATTGCTTTGTTAATCATTTGACAACTAAGATAATTAGCAACGCATATTAAGCTTACATTCAAATTGATCAATTTGCTTGTGACTAATGTGGAGTCGAGAAAGGTTGCAGATAAGCATCACTTTGGCATTACTGATACACTAGGATACATAACCTTAAGAAAACAGAAAAAAACTTCAGGAGGCGAGTCTCTGTAGAGCCTCTGCTGAAGCCAAAGCTACCTAAAGAGAAGATACAAATATGAAGCAGGAAGCATTGAAAAGAAAGATGATATGACATGAAGCCAAGTTACGGTAAAACTTGTTCTATGTGTCTGAAACAGTCAACACTAGATTCTTTTGGTTGAACTAGAAGCCAGAAACAAATTAATTTTGCTAAAGTATCTGAATTGCATTTCCTTTTTTTGTCCCAGAAACATTAAGTCATATGCAAGGTAAAATTGCACTATTTGAAAGAAAAGCTGCAATTCTAATTTAAGGGAAGAAAGAAATGTTCAAAACTATGCTAGCGTTATGTGCTTTTACTGTCTATAGTTAGCAATATATTGCTATGGAGAAGGATATATCGACATGGAGAACGATAACTAGCATTAGTTATACTTCTAAAAGAGATTTCTTATTTAAAAAAAAAAAAAACAAAAACAAACAAAAAACCAAACAAAACAACAAAACTATTGACAATTGAGACTGATTTTTCCCTATGCCAAATGAGTAGACAAGTGCAACGCAAGGACACCTGAAGGCTGTCAGTTTGGATTCTTACAGCACCCACAGAATAACAGAGGACTGGACTGCACTGGCACTGCACCCAACCAGGCCGCACACTTTCAGATGACAGCTCTGTTTTCTTCAGCAGTAGGAATCTCATGTGCTATCCACCACATGTATATTTAGCTTTGCAAAACCAACTCTATTGTGGAATTAACTATAGTACCGTATACCACGCAGATACCATTATAAGTGTTACTTCTGTACTATTCAAGGCAGAAGTTGGACAGAAAGTGATGAATCAGTGATGAATCCTTCGCCTTTGACTTTTGTCCTTTTAAGGTGAAAATCTTCACTAAGTTAACAGCAAAAGTCAGAGCCCCAAAAGTGATCTGCTACCCCGACTTTTTTTTTTTTTTTGGCATACCTTGACTCTATGCTTTTTTGGACTTCAGAATGGACCAAAATTTCCACCAAAGTCCTGTTGCTGTATGACATTTCAAATTCACAGAAAACAATAAAACATCTGAATCACAGAAAGATAAAGCATATCTCATTTCAAAGAGGAAGCTCTTTTTTTGTTTTCAATTTAAAATAAAATGTTTTATATTTTCTCAGACCGGTGTTTTATGAACAATGAACAGATTCTCTCTATTTAAAGAAATAAGTCAATTAAACAAGACAACCAAAAAGTAAAAAAAGGAGAAGAAGCTTGCAAGGGCTGGGGGGGAGGGGAGGGGGCATAAATCTCTTACAGACATCCACTGTTGGTTCTAGTGTTTTAGACTCTTGGAGTCTAAGAGTTACTAAAATAAATCAGGCTTGCAGAAAACCAGAAATGTTCACAGTGAAACAGACTAAAAGTCTACAGTCAAGACAGAGTCTTGTCCCAAAGAAATCATGACAGTGAAGGTAACAGGAACTGGGATGGTTTCTAGGACTACTACCATTTTTCTTTTTCCCTTTTTTTTTTGTACTTCTTGTTGAGATCTCATCTGGAGACAGATGGTCATCCTGCACTGCCTGCTGAATCCTTCAGACGCTCAGAGTGGCACTCAAAATTATATTTTCCTACAAACCACATGGAGACAGTCAGGAAATGGTAATAGTGGCCCATACACTATTAGAGGTTTCAAGACTCCCCATATAATTTTTCAAAGGATTCAAAGGAGTGTCAAGGGAACATTTTCAGACAGTTATGGTCAGACATACATTTATACTTGAGAAAAAAAGGTGCAAAATTCCCTAGAAATCTGGAATTATTAGCTGCTGAAAGCCAGTATTCTTGGTGCTTTGTCAGACACTATCTCAACCCCATGAAAAGATCAAGAAATATAAAACACTCTGAAAGGAGAGGAAATCGTAATCAGAACACTTTTGTCTTACTGCCTTACCATCCCTTATAAGAATTTTTATTCTTCCCAATCAACACAGGTTAGCATGTGATCATCTCATAAAAGTGGTGAGTTTTCAGAAGACATTAGAAGAATCCTCATAGATGACTGTGATGCATTTATGTGACAACATTTGTATGAAACTACTCCAGAAGACAGATCACCAAGTAGAGGCAATTCAATTTGACAATGCATGCTATGTGAGCGAAACACACCATAACACAAATTTACAGCAGGATACAGAGGCAAATGACATTGCTTAGAAAAGACATGACACTGTACCGTTATACAACAGTATACTAAAATCGCTGCATGAAATAGACACACCTACTTCTGCCAAGGTTATGATGGACCTTTAAAAAAAAGGCCATTATGTAGATAAGGGTTCTGAAATCTGTGTACTTGGGAAATGCAAGGATACCAGACAGACGAAGTCATCTATGTTTAAACTCAACTAAAAAACTACCCAGAAGTATCAAAAAGTCCAAATGCAGAGTTATTAAACTGGTACTGAAGTACATTGCCACGTAAACTCTACAGCAAATGAAAATGAAAGATGTCAGTAGAATTTGGTAGGGCAAGTGTCATACCCTACCCACTTTTCTGTTTGGTAAATAAAAAGGTATATTTACTTCATCACGCACTGTGTTAACAACATTTCTAAGAAATATGAATTTCTTGGTTCAGTTCATGTATCAAACAGATACCATGTCTGGCTCAGGAACTGCATGCAACAAAAATTATTGAAGACTGGAAGCATGTGCTAGGAAGCCCAACTCAAAGCTTTTCCTTTTACATTTTTAAATCCTTCCCTAGTCTTTTGTCATTGTGTCCTGGTTTAACCCCAGCCAGCAACCAAGCACCACACAGCTGCTCACTAACTCCGCCCCCACCCAGTGGGATGGGGGAGAAAATTGGGAAAAGTAAAACTTGTGGGTTGAGATAAGAACGGTTTAACAGAATATAAAAAGAAGAAACTAATAATGATAACGATAACACTAATAAAGTGACCGCAGTAATGATAAAAGGATTGGAATATACAGATGATGTACAGTACAATTGCTCACCACCCGCCGATCAACGCCCAGTTAGTCCCCAAGCAGCGATCCCCCACCCCCACTCCCCCCAGTTTATATACTGGGCATGACATCACATGGTATGGAATACCCCTTTGGCCACTTTGGGTCAGCTGCCCTGACTGTGTTCCCCCCAACTTGTGCCCCTCCAGCCTTTTTGCTGGCTGGGCATGAGAAGCTGAAAAATCCTTGACTTAGTGTAAACACTTAGTGACAACTGAAAACATCAGTGTGTTATCAACATTATTGTGGTACTAAATCCAAACCATAACACTATACCAGCTACTAGAAAGAAAATTAACTCTATCCCAGCCAAAACCAGGACACCTTTTTATAAGTATTCTGAAAGCATTTTGCAAATTCTTAAGATATAATTTTGTTGTATGGATTAAAATACAACCCATCCACAATGTTATGTCCCTTCGTTAACCTGTAGTTTCATGTTCTCTCTGTACAAGTTTACCTTTTCACACAGCCTACTTGCACATCAATGGTTTGTGCTTTAGTAAACAAAGTTGCAGTCATGAAGTCTCAGGAATCTGAGCAATTTACATTAAAGGACCAGGAAAGTTGTATTAGAATCAACAAGCTGAGAAAATTATGAACAGTAGATTGAATCAACACAGATATGCATGAAGGTTACTCCAGCATGTACTGTTAATTCTTTTGTAGGCTCCAAAGCAGTGATAGCACTCACTTTCCTACTTTACTTGACGTCCTGGTTTCAGCTGGGACAGAGTTAATTGTCTTCCTAGGGGCTGGTATAGTGCTATGTTTTGAGTTTGGTATGAGAAGAATGTTGATAACACTGTTTTCAGTTGTTGCTTAGTAATGTTTAGACTGAAGTCAAAGATTTTTCAGCTTCTCCTGCCCAGCCAGCAAGAAGGCTGGAGGGGCACAAGAAGTTGGGAGGGGACACAGCCAGTGGCCAAAGGGGTATTCCATACCATGTGATGTCATGTCTAGTGTATAAACTGGGGGGAGTGGGGGTGGGGGGATTGCTGCTTGGGGACTAACTGGGTGTCAATTGGTGGGTGGTGAGCAGTTGCATTGTGCACCATTTGTATATTCCAATCCTTTTATTATTACTATTGTCATTTTACTAGTGTTGTTATTGTTATTCATTTCTCTTCTGTTCTATTAAACTGTTCTTATCTCAACCCACAAGTTTTATTGCTTTTCCTGACTTTTCTCCCCCAATCAACTGTGGAGGGGGGAGTGAGCGGCTGCATGGTGCTTCGTTGCTGGCTGGGGTTAAACCATGACACTTGACCAGTTCAGTGTCACGGAATGTATAGATGTTTTTCTCAATTTCTGTAGTAAGAGCGAGATTACACTTGTTGGTAATGGTTATGTTGGATCTAGTGGGTATGAGTTTTCTAAGTCCTAACAGTGTCTGGTGCTAACTCTGAGTTTCACTGAATTAAATATAAGAATTTAGACACCTTACAGGTACTTGTGATAGCCTCATCTCTGTTCCTTTCCCTAACGCTGTGTGAAATATGAACAATGACAAGTTTTTATTGGACAGAAAAAAGACAGCATGGTGTTCTGGGAAGCAGTGGGAAGAGATGTGTATGCTTTCAGCCATGCAGAGCAGAGTAATGGTGGGGCTATGGAGAGGGGAAACAATGGACTGCTGTACACTGGCTCTGTCTGAATCTGTTTCTCTGGGCCATTTGAGCATATATAATCCTATGATGCAACATGAATTTCTGGCAGTCTTTCAGATAACAAATCAAAGCTTTCTGGGCTACAGTATTTCATGAGAAATAAGTCTTGGGATGGGGGCAGAATTTGCTAGAACTAGTATTTTTTTTAAATACCAAAGATGGAACAAATCTTTTCTTTCAAAAAATCCTTACAAAAATCTTCTGCAAAACAGTAGAAATCAAACAAGCTAAAACTTGCATCAGTGCTGAGTAGAGAGGAAGTATCGCCACTTTCACAGAACTGGCAATGCTGTTCTAGTGCAGCCCAGGAGGATGGTGGCCTTTGCAAGTATACGTTCCTGGGTGCTGCCCAGCTTGTTAGGGCTCCCAGGTCCTTTTCTGCAAAGCTGCTTTTTAGTTGTTTCGTTGCCAGTCTGTTCTTGTGCATAGGGTTATTCTTCCACAGGTACAGGATTTTGCACTTCCCTTTGAACTGTGTGAGATTTGTTGTCTGCTCATTTCTTCAGCTTTTAAAGGTAGTTCTGATGTTATTGAAACCCTCTGGTGTTTGAATCACTTCTCCCAATTTTCTATTATCTGTAAACTTGCGAAGCTGCACTCTGTCCTATCATCCAGGTCACTGATGAAGATGTTAAACAGTATTGACCCTTGGAGCACACCACTAGTGTCTGGCCCTCAGCTGAACTGGTTGTGATGCCAACCCTTTGAGCCAGGCAAGTCAGTTTTTAGTCCACCTCACTGTCCATTTCTCTAGCCTGTACCTCATCAGTTTACACGAGGATGGTGTCAAAAGCCCTGCTACAGATGAAGTGGACAACATCAATTGCTTTTGTCTTGTCTGTGGAGGTGCTCATATTGTTGAAGGCGCTCTGGTTTGGTGTGACTTCCCTGTCATAAAAATCCATGCAGACTACTCACTTTGTCCTTCATATGTTTGGAAATGGTTTTCCAGGGCTGTTTACTGCATCACTTTCCAAGGGATCAAGGTGAGTCTTACCATGCTGTTGTTCTCCAGATCCTCCTCCTTGCTCTTGACAATAGGACTGATACTTGCTTTGCTTCAGTCATCAAGAATGTTCCCTGATGACCATGGCCTTTCAAAAACAGTAGCTTGTCAATAATATCAGCTAGCTCCCTCAGCGTTTGTGGATGCTTCCTAAAATTTCTGTTTTAGTGATGATTTCAAGTGAATTGTGACTTATAGGTGTGAATTGTGTTTTACTAGGATTTTTCAATAGGGTGCGACACCTTACTGAATTAAGGATTGCCAGAGTGTGAGGCTGTACCCTGGCCTTCCATCAGTTGGGATGGAGGGTACTAGTAAAGCTCTGGAGTTGCTCAAAATGATTGTTACAGAAGTAAGGATAGATAAGACTACTTTGTCTTGCTGATAGCTACATAAATACTGCATAATGCTAGGTAAACAGTTAATTATTTGTTACTTATTTGTGTAATTATCAATTATCTAAAATATGGGGATGGAAGATACCCTACTAAGATGTGTTTTGGTAGTGTAGGTATATTCCGGTATTACATGTGGTTTGTTTGAATCTGGCAGATTTTGAGACTATACTGTCTCTGTCAGTGCCCTAAAGCTTGAAGTGTGGTCTTTAATAGTGCTCGAGTCTGTCTGCTTTAGGGTTCAATAACTGGATGTGCTATGGGCTAGTGTTTCAACTTGGCAATAGTTTAAAATGTGATATATGCATATTAAGAGCTGCAGGTTGTATCCATTTTTCAAATAAGATATGAATTGTGCTTTTCCTTCTTGTGAAAGTTGTCAAAGGAGAATCACAAAATGTTTGAGTAGTGCTATGTACATAATAAAGGATATAGACCCTTCTTGATGACTCACCAAGATGACAAGTTAAATCTTGTGTAAGGGCTACCTGATCATGTTAATACATATAAATGAAAAGGATGGAACAGCTTTTTGTAAGGGCTCTTGATACAAAATACTAACTTTATTTTGTCTAAGCCCTATGCCTCAAGTAGTACAAGATCTGTATGTTGGATCCCCTTCTGAAATAAAAAGTAATGGCTTTACATTTGAAATCTGCACCCAAAGTAGCTTTATATCCATACTGCCAGTTGTCATGTTTACACATGCTGCTTTTTTGAGGGAACTACTTTAGGCTTATGTCTAAAACTCCGTAAGAAATGTCTTCTAAACATAAAGATCATTTAATACTAACTCCTCCATTTTGTTCCTACCATACTGTTATGGTTTAAGCCCAGCCGGTAACAAAGCACCATGCAGCTGCTTGCTCACTCCTCCCCCCTGGCCATGGTGGGATGAGGAGAGAATATAAAGAAAAGCTCGTAGGTCGAGACAAGGACAGGGAGGGATCACTTACCACTTATGGTTATGGGCAAAAGACAAGCTCAACTTCAGGAAGAAACAAAACCAATTTAATTTACTACCAATCAAATCAAAACAAGGATGGTAAGTAAACCCTAAACCCTAGAACACCTCCCCCACACCCCTCCCTCCTTCCCAGGTTCAACTCCACTCCTGGTTCTCTTGACCTCCTCCCGCCGGTGGCACAGGGGGACGGGGAATGGGGTCAGTTCATCATGTGTTGTCTCTGCTGCTCCTTCTTCCTCAGGGGCAGGACTCCTCATGCTCTTCTCCTGTTCCAGCGTGGGGTCCCTCCCACAGGAGACAGTTCTCTGTGAACATCTCCAATGTGAGTCCTTCCCACAGGCTGCAGTTCTTCACGAATTGCTCTGGCCTGGGTCCTTTCCGTGGGCTGCAGTCCTTCAGTCACAGACTGCTCCAGTGTGGGCTTTCCCATGGAGTCGCAGCCATCTTGGGGGGCATCCCCTTGCTCTGGTGTGGGCTCCTTCATGGGCTGCAGGTGGGCATCTGCTCCCCTCCATGGGCTGGGGGGGGACAGCCTGCTGTCTCACCACGGGCTGCGGGGGCATCCCTTTTTCCCCTGCTCCTCCTCCTCCTCCTGCACTGACCTCGGTATCTGCAGAGATGTTCCTCTCCCATTCCAATCCCCTCACTCACTGCAGGTTCCCCTTCTTAAATCTGTTCTCCCAGAGGCGCCACCACCGTCACTGATGGGCTCAGCCTTGGCCAGAGGTGGGTCCGACTTGGAGCCGGGGAAGCTTCTAGCAGCTTCTCACAGGAGCCACCCCTGCGGCCCTTCCCCTACTTCCAAAACCCTGCCACACAAACTCAAAACGAACACACACCTTCTAAATAGTTTAGAGGGTGTCCAGAGCTTTGGCTTTGGGACTTGTGGGCCACTTGTGCTGTCATATGGAAGCACAAAAAAAGTACTTGCTGAAAGAGAATCGTATCATCTACAGGCTATTACGCAGTAGATATGGTAGGTAAAACCAAGACAGTAAGGATCCCTTTTCAGATGTGTTCTACTTATAGGAAAGCTCATAAGGTGCCTGAGGCTTTAAGAAACCTCTGAAGGTCTAGTCTCCTGCTCAAAGCAGGACAAAAGCCAATGTTCCTGCCAGTATTTAGACAGCAAGGTTAGGTGTTCCTGAAGCAGGGAGGAAGATGGCAGTCAAGTATTTTTGTCCTGATAGGATGTAGCATCCCAGTTTGAAGTACTTGAGTGTAGGACATTGGGTACTGTTTTTCCACATGCTTAAGTTGCCTTTGGAATTTTTTTTATTTTTAAGTTTTGGAACAAATGAGTTGACACTTCTGCAGTTAGTGGATTCCTAGCCTTGCTAATGTAAAAACATCCATGTTTAAAGCAAGCTGTTAAGAGTAGGTAAATGATACAGGAAATTTTAGCACTTTGTTTTAAGTTCAGAAACTCTCTTCACAATAATATGATACAGTAATTTTCAGTGGAGTAGGGTGGGTATATGGGACTGAAGCCTGTGTTTACATCTTGTTTTTTTCTGAGCAAGACTGACTGAACATCTGTTAATATCGTATATGTTACTACTTTCAGTTTCTACTGTAGTACTTTCTACTTTATTGCTAATATTAATCAGTTTAAACAGATTTTAGTGGAGCATTTTTGATCTGAAGGTAATAGGTGTTTGATTAGTTTTGAATTGCTTAAATAAAAAGGCCTATTCAAAATATTTGTCATACTGGTGACTGAAATGTATTTTCAGATCAGTGCTGACAGTAGTACGTAGACTGTAAAATAGAACTTACAATGCCTGTGAATGCAATTTAAATAAAGATTGGTTTGAGTCCTTCAGTAGGGATATTATTACTAATCTGAGTACGCTGAATGTTGTAGACATCATTCTAGCATGAACCACTCATTTTGTTGTAAATTCAAATTAGGTTCCTTGTTGCTTCTACAAAATTAAGGTGGCATATGAAAGACAGTTATTCTGAACTCAACTAATGTAATAATGTGCATTTGTTGAAACAAATTCCTATGTTTCTTATGCACAGTTCGTGCTCTTAATGTATTACATTTTATGTCAGTTTAGAATTAGGACCTCCTGTGGAGGCTAAATTTGTGATTTAAAAAGGCTTTTCTTTGAAGTAACAAAATAATGGCTGAGGAGGATAGGTAGAGTTTTCTGAAGTTCATAGAGGAATGGGGATGGGTGCAGTAATAGAGCAGCTGCATTAAAAATTGAAAATTTTATTGCATTTTTTACTGGAGTCTTTTAGACCCATGCAGGATGGCTCTAGATATAGCCATTCCACATATATTTAACTCCCTTATTTAAATTTTTTTGAGGCTATTTTTGTTTGTTTGATTACTGTAGTTCTCTAATTTGCATTTTTCATGAATATATGCTAATTATTATTTGCTTTGGATATATCTTGTGGGTGGAAAAAGGGATATTTGTCCAAGCATTTAATTACATCAGAAAGTTTAGTTGCTGCTCTCAATTGTGGTGTTTTTTCTGGGGGATTAGGATGCTACATACAGTTCAAACTGAGGAATTCTGCATCTTTTGTGAATATATATACAGAGATACTGCTTGAAAGCTGACTAGAGTATGCTAGATGTTTTAAGATACTCAAAAGCAGGAGGCTAAGTTTAGCTCTTCTGTTAAGTGCAAAAATTGGGAGGGTCGTCCAGCTTAATGCTTATCAAGAGGATAGGGATAGTGAGTAGTAGGTCTTAGACGCTGCTTTCAGGAAATCTGTGGGATTTATTTCAGAAAGCCTTTTGAAACGTATTAAAGCCTTAGTGTGGTGATGCTAGTTCAAGTTCATACTGTTGCAGTAATATTTTCAGCTGAAAAGACAAGAAATATTTGTTGGAGAGGTACTGTTTCAGATAACTTTTAATCACCTCATTAGTGGGGTAGGGACTAAAGGAGTCCAGTGTAAGTGATCTATAATCTGAAGCACAGCTGAGATCATTTTACTAGTACAATAATGAGATTAAGCTCTCATCAATGTCATCAAAATTAGAACTATGGAAGTTATGGAAGGACTGTGCGCATTAAATCAACATCTAGCATAGCAGACTTTCTATGACTTTGCTTCATTGCAAAAGTTCAAACTGCCAGTATTTTCAGAATAGATGTGCTTAAAATGTGCCTCCTGACATGAAGTATGGATTTTGCCACAATGAAAATTTTAAAATAAGAAACAGTATAGAATGCTGGAGAATTTTATCGATGGTGTAAAAGCAATGTTTTAGTCCCAAAGACTATTTCAGAAGTACTGATATTTTGAACTGGAAGGATTGTAGAAAGTTTGAGGAAACTGAACTGATATTGTTCATGTTTTTTCCTCCATTAAGGAAAAACTATTTTTGTTCTGAAATTCGGCTACAACTGACTTGGAGTCCCCCTCCTCCTCTGGAAGCTTGTCTCTTATCAAAGCTTGGGTGTGTTTCTTAAAGGAGATCTTTAAAATGCAAAATAATAAGCCAAAGTCTGTTTTTTGTAGTACCATCACTTTGATTTTTTTTTTCTAAAGTGAAAACATAAAGACTCATACTGTCAGACGAGATATCCATCTAGCTCAGTGTTGTATCTCCAGCAATGGTTAATAGCTGTGATTTTTTTTTTTTTAGAAGTAAAAGGACAGGGAAAGTATAGGAAGATACTTCCACAGCCTTCAACTTGACTTAAGAGTTTTCTGACTTGAAGATGGTATGGTTTTTTCCAAGTCAACTATGAAGTATTGAGAATTTACTGAGAAATACTATTGTTATTGGGACATGCCTCAGTAGTTGTGTAACAAACTTATTTGGTTGACTTGGTCTAAATTTTAATGTTTCTTTCTCTTAGCTATAAACAAATATAATTGAAATTGTCCAAATAAAGCAAAATATATTGCTGCTGTTGTATAGTGTTAGTAATTTCCAAAACTACTTCAGTGTATTTCATTCAGGTGTTATTTAGGAGTATTTATAAAGGATAATAATATTCTTACATTATTTTCATTTTCAAAATTAATGTGGAAACTTTCTAGTGAAATTGCAGTGCAGTTCAGCCAACCCCCTGTTTTCTGAAGCCACAGTCATTTGGATGTCCTAGAATTTGAGCCTTGGATTCTTCACTTGTTCTTCCATCTGAAGTAAAAAAAAAAAGTTAGTATGAAATGATTTGGATTTCATAAGGTACCTGATAAGACTTATGAATCCAAGGAAAGATAGTAGAATGTTTCTTAAGGATATGCAGACAAATTTACCTGGTTCTGGTTTCTCCTGATCTTGTGTTTTGGAAACATTATATTATGGACAAATGCAATAAACATTTCTGTTTACTTTAAGTTTGAAATTTGATCTTATATTGATTATATTGATTTACTACAGACAAATACAGAGCATCACTTTGTTCTACATTAAATGCAAGCATTTATATTGGCTTAGAGGGAGCTGGAATCCTGGCTTGTAGTTCTGTCACAGGAAGATTAATTCTACCTAAAGATTAATGTGAAACAATTCTACTTTGTCATTATCTGATGTATCTAGCAGCATTCTTTGGTGAATTAACTGAGGAGTAATCATTGCTTAGATCTCTCTGCTATGATTAAACATAAAGAAAAAAAATCCATGCAGCTATTACTACATCCAGTTAAATTCCTGGACTGTTGCATTAGCTGCATCCTCAGTCTGAGAACATGGGATTTTAATCTCTAGCATTATGGGAAGCTTTAATCACATGTTCATTTACTATTTGTGATCTAGGAAATGTCATTGCTTCATATAGCTAAGAAGTACAGAATGTAATCTAAGGATTAGGAAAAGGCAAATCTTACTATCCGTTTGACCTTGAAAATCTGATTGGATTTCCTGTGTGATCTGGCATGATTTTTCCCTAATTATCTAAAGCTTGATGTATGTGAATGATAGATATTGAATGAGCTGTGCAGATATGGATAAAATTCTAATGCTTAACTATATTTCATATTCATCTTAGATTTGAGTGCAAAAAAAAAACCAAGAAAAGCCAGAAAAATCTGAGAAAACGTGGTCTCAATGTAAGATAAACTGTCAGTAATTTACTGGCCTTGACTTTGTTCATTCAAAATGAAAGTCTTATGATAGCAGTGAATATGCATAAAGTCTTAAGTCAGTTTGATTACCTTTGGACCAAAATAGGAAAAACTTATTTTATTTTGTAGTGCTATGGCAATGGGCTGTGGCTGTTTATCAGAAGAAAAACAAGTCATTTGACTTTAAATCAAATGGGAAAATTGTGATCCATTTTTCTGAGAGTTGATTGGCAGCCTCTTATGGGTTTCAGTAGATTCTTCAAGCAAATGGAAAGTTGATTAAACAGCAAAAGTTAAAAGATAAAGAAATGGTGTTCTTAAAATGGCTAATAAAAATTATGTAACTATTTGGGGTAGGAAGACTGATCTTGAGTAACAAACGGATTTCTTTTAATATTTACTTCAGCTACTTCAAGTTGAGTGATTACTAGAGCAAGAAGGGAATATTCTTTCTATGACCTTTTAAATTTTTTCATATTAACTAAATCAAAAATACTATAGGATTATGAATGAATCTAGCATTAATGAAGTTGTTGCAGTCAAGTCCTTCAAATACCAAATTCAAATAACTTATGTAAGCTAAAATATTTAGGTGATACATATAACAGTGTAGTGATCTCTTAAGGAATTATGCAGCTGGCTCATCTGAGGAACGTTACTGAGACTGTTAGATCTCTGCTCTTAACTCTTCAAATACATTTTAACCTTGACAAATCTGGGACATCTGAATGTTCCTGAAGCAAAATGCTTTAGGTGTAATATTTCTTGGCAATTTCTAAGAAGGTCCTTAAACCATTGCTCATTCATAAACTTGTGGTTCTAATTTAAAATTCCTTACTGCTTCGGGATATACAATTTTTGCTGTATTAAATTTTCAGGTGGGCAGGGTGATTGCAGTGTATGCCATACTGTGCAGGTGTGTACAATAGTATGACTCAACAGGAGAAAACTGATTTTTAGCTTTACCAGTTCATAAAAACATGGTGGGCTTTTTTAAAGGTACTTTTATTTTGTAAGTTTACATTATTTCAGGAAAAAGTCTTTCACTCTAACAGTAATTATAGCTACTGAAAACTTCAAAAGATCTTGTATCAGTCTCGTATCAATCTAACTACCCGGAGTCTTTGGTGCACTGATCTGTTCCAAAGTACTACAGCACAGTGCATTAATTTCATTTTTAATCTTGAATGGAGTTGAACTGTATTCTTCTGATTTTTCTGAACAAATTCTAGTCCTGAGATTTAAAGTCAATACTAAGTGAAGTCATGTTAATTTTGTTGTAACTGCATTTGTTTGTCATAACAAAATGGATATATTTTTATTACAATTTTAATATTTGGTATTTCTTGGTATAAAATGTTGCTAAAGAACAGCAGAATTCTGATCAGTTTTGAGCTTTGAGTTTTTATACTATTAATAGTGTATACCAACAACAGCATTAAAAATCAGTGTCATGTTTCTGTTTTCCACTTGTAAAACATACAAACCTCTAAGTATGTAGTCTTATTTTCCAAGAGAAATCAAAGAGCTTTATCATAACTGCCCTTGTAATATCAGAAAGCAGGGGTGTTAAAAGTGGTTTATTTGTGTGCGAGTGCTGTGATAGTACTACACTCCTAGTTTGAATGTGATATTCAGAAACTTTGATTTCTAAAAAGTACCACTCATTTACTTTGAGTGGGAACCTCATACCCTATAAAATTTCAGTCTTAATTTCATCTGAAAATGAATTTCAATGTAACTTCACATCTGTTTAATTGCCTATAAGTCTCTAGTCCCTAAAGTGGCATCTACAAAGAACATGTGAATTCCATTTTTACATGGATTCAGCTGTTAAAACATGTTCCTCAGTAGTTGTTGTTAGCCTGTGGGCTGAGGGATTTGGAGTTTTTTCTGAGCATACTGCAACATAAAGGATACTTCAGAAGAAGGTTGCATTGATAGGGCTCCTCCAGAATGTTCACATTACTAGAATCCATATGAATCAAAAACTTCCTAGGAACTTGCCAAGAAGGTTTGAAACTAGAGCTGAGGAAGGCTTTTCTTTCAAGAAGCCTTCGGGTAGTCTGAGGCTAATTTGGCTTTCTTAGTTCTTCAGTCACTGAACACTAACTTGAATAAATGCAATTGTATTTATTTTCTGTTCTGTGCTAGTGAGGTGAAAACTTGCGTGGAAGACTGGAGTTTCAGTTATTGGGAAAGATGTTAGCATCTTCAGTTATTGTGGTAAATGGAAATGGACTGGTATTCATTAAACAAGGTTGCTAATGATGCATGGATTTTTTCAGTAGTAAGAAATGTGTTCATTTACTACTTCTGTTTTTCATCTCAAGTCATTTCAAACTAAATTGTCTTTTAAAGTGTACCTAAAGGATGCATTCTCCTTCTATATTTTTGATTGGTTTCTTTGCACTCAAAAGTTCTTGTTACTGTCTCTTGTTGGCATAAGATCACATTCCCACTAAAGAAACTTCAAGGTCTTGATAAATGTCATTAACTTCCACTGGTTAAGTAGAGTAGAAGGGTATTTCTTGTGAAAATCTAACAAGATATTTGAAGATGATTGTGGAGGACAAATGCTAAATGTCCATAGAAGAACTTTTGTTGCACTTCTGAAATTGATTGTATTTTGGTATGTCCTGTGCTAACATGCTTAACACTGCAACCTGCAGCATGCTTGACCCAATCCAGCAAAGACTTCAAGCAGTGCTTGATTTTTTAGTCTCCTTGTATGCTCCTCATGTTTCCCTGCCAATGAAATGAAATCTGCAATTTTTCATTAGCATACTGGAGAGTCAACATTTGGAGAGAATTATAATCAAGAATCAGTTTTGTATGTATCTCTGGAATGACTAGAGACATGCAGCCTGGGTTTGAACTTCTAAATCTCATTCCTAATTAGGTCGTCATTGGTATAACACTAATCTCAGATTTTTGGGTCTGATCTGTATTCCTCAGTTACATTCCTGAAATTTTGAAAGATTGATTTGACATTTGCTTACGAGTGCATTGTAGACAACCACCATTAAAACCGTATGTTTTGTTTATAGCACAGAGGAATAAAATAGTCAAGTATTGAACTGTGTTGAAAGCTTTTGAATTTAAAAATTAATAAAAGTAACTAAGAATAGCTTTTACTGCTTGAGCCATATAAAATGTAAATGTATCCTAAATCTCAAGTTAAAAGCATTTAAAATGCTTGCAGTGCTAATTCAAGGTGCTGATACGAACATGAATATTAAAGCCTGGAAAAGCCAAACGTGGTTTACCCCATTGACATATATAATGAATTATATGTATTAATTAGACAATGCCATAAGTATTTTGCCATACAGTATTATTTTTAAAGTTTGAAATTTATACTGACTTCGAAGATTCTCAGCTTTTAGATTGTTGTATTAAACTGGGAAAATAACTAACTTTTTTCCTTTAACAGAAATTGAAAAATTCCAAAAAGGAGAAGGAAAGGAAGAAGAAAAGTATATTGATGTAGTCATCAATAAAAATATGAAGTTGGGACAAAAAGTTTTGATTCCAGTAAAACAATTCCCTAAGGTAAGCCCAATTTTCATACTTGATAAATCTAAGTGCTTATAAAAATATTCCACTAGTATCTTAATTAGTTTTTTTAACTGTTAAATTTAAAACTATTAACAATCTCTACTGTTGCTGTTCCGCAGCCTGTTCTATAGAAGTTCTAAGGTAAGAATTGTTCTTGTTGGGATAAACATGTAGGAAAGTGGTGCCAATCACAAAAAAATAGTATTTTGAGAACAAATAATAAATGTATCATATTTTCAGGATAGCAGGATCTTCCTCTTCAGAATATCAACAGGAATGAAATATATTTAAGTTGACTCTGATGCCACGCTTTGAAACTTATTATTTGTAGAAGTGCAGCTTAAAATGCAGCATTAAGGAACTCACTGTGTAAATTTTTTCTTGTCATCCTCTTATGCTTCAGCCATTGTTAGTCTTAAATTAGTTATATCTGCACTACTAAATTATGCAGTCTATTCTGGAGGGGCAGGGAATGTTTTGTTAATATCTTTGACCACCATGAATTCTTAACACTTTTTTACTGCCAAGTGTCCTGCACTAAAATATTGCTACCTGGAAGCATTTATTCAACATTCAATAGACTATGGAACTTTATTCTTTTGGTCCCTTTTTAACCTTAAACTTTAATGTTACAAAAATCAAATTAGCATTTTTTAATTTGTTTGAAATGGCTTTTTCTTCCTACTAGAACCTTCAAGACTGCTTCTGTTTCTGCTCATGGAGGAAAGGAAATCTTTCACTCCTTCCTCCATTTCTTTAGGAAGACTTTTTCTAAATATTTTTTCTCACACTATCAGTGTCTTTCTCACAAGACTAGGCTGGATAACTTGCAGGGATTGCTTTACTGCTGCTCAGAGTTTCATGAAATACTGCTCTGGCAAATTCAAGGCTGCATACCATTTACATGTGGGCACCTCTTTGGAGCTCTGACTTAAGTCATCTTTATGACTGGGAAGAGCTATATACAAACATACAGGAACATGAAGATGGGAAGGTAAAAGGGAAAGCTTACATTGTCAGTGTTTGTAATCAGGATGTTTTTCTTATGGAGATGTAGATACTTCAGCTCAAGGGGAAGAAAGGCAAAGTGGGTATTAGAAAGGGAAAACAGTGGCTTTTGAAAGATGCTTTTGCTTCCTTATGTAGTGTCAACTTTCTTTAAAGGACTGAACACTGAAATTCTTATTTAGGATAGTTAGTAGGAAAGCTCTTACCTGCCCATTCGAAAGATGGCATGCTCTGCTATTTGCTCAGTAGTTCTGTTCCATGGAGACAGTCTTTGACTGAGGTAGAATAAAGCCTGATATGTGCTATGGAAAGAAACCTGAATTTATATCCAGATTGAGCTTTGATGTAATCCTGTATGTCTCTGTTTAGACAACCAGGATCCAGGGGGCACAGAGTACAACTGCTGTACGGAATAGACATGCCATGTGAGTTCCTGTCTCTCCATTAGGACTTTCTCTACAGAAAGCAGAATACTAGCATCTCTACTCACACAAATCTCCCTTCTGCCAGAGTGAATAAAACCCTAGGTGTCTGCTACTTAAGAATATTTTTACCCCAATATAGGGGGGTCAATTTTCCTTAGAAATTTCCATTTTATTACATATAGATGGATATTTATGTTAAAGCTTACTCATTAAAGATTCTGTATAGTCAAAAGGAACTAAAATTTCTCACTGTATAGGAGTAGTCTGGGAGGTGAGTATGAATTCAGACTTATGACAGGTATTCTTGATCTCTGAAAAATACCCACCCTAAACCACAAGCAGTCACAGCAGTTTAGTATCACTTGTTTACTAGAACCAGGCTTGTGGTTTTATTTCTGATGTCTAATAAATTTAAATACATTGTATGAAGTGACATAGCTTCAAGATGGCAAACTGAGAGCCTTATCCTGGCATACTCTAGTCTGCAGTGAGTGGCATGAGTTTTGAATGCCTGTACACAGTGTAACAAAGTCTTTTTGTGTCCTAATGTTTGCTCTAAAGGCTAATCCTCTTCCTGTTAGGTGTGTTCATAGGACGGCTCAGAAATTAGGGATGATTTGTCAAGTCTTTTGAGGTAGATATGGAATTATTCCAGTCATCTTGGTTTCACTGAGCTGGATTTAGAGTGCATGTGTTGTATATTCAGATTCTGCAGAACTTAAGCAGGAAGTGTTATGTGGTGCTTATAAAACCTGACATGATGCTTCATGTAAATGCTTTATGCCTCTATGCTGTTTGCTTCTGTGCATGTGTGCAGTTTCCTAGATCATTTTGCTTACAGGAGGAGTTAGTATTAGTGCAAATATGTCATCTGTAGAAGGTGTGAAGTGATAGTTCCTCAGGAAAATGGTTAAAAGATCTGGTTCTGATATATGAGCAATTTTCTCCTTTCTACTGATCAGGTTTGGTGACAAATGCTTCAGAAGAATGAAACTTAACACTTAAATATGGATTAAATCTGTGGAAAAAGTCTTCTGCATGCGAATATTGAATTTAGAGCAGTTCTCCTAGCAAGCTGGCATCTGTTTCTCTATGCCTGCAGTCCACACTAATGCTGTTAGCTATTGTGCAACATCCTGAACAAAAAGATACTTCCAGTCTTTCAGGAAATGTAGTCTTTTTGATGTTAGTGAACTGAGAATCTGCTGTTTGAAGCTGACCAAGTCACTACAATAATTGATAAATCTGTCAAACTAGCATTGGGGTACCAGTTTGGGTTGAATCTGGCAAACTTGGGTATCCAGAAAGTGGTGAGGAAAAGCTAGGTTTGCTTCAACTTTATGAATAGAATAGTGCTTCCCCAAATAAATGATCCTGCTTTTAAACAGGATCAAAAAGGCAAGTTATTAAAGCTATTAAATCCTTAACAGGGTTTAATATCTGAAAATGAAACTAATTGCAAATATATGTGATTCTGCTAGCAGAAACTATTCCATTGTTTATATTTGCCAGTGATGACTCTGGCAAGTAAAGATGCCTCTGCTGTTTAAGTATATAGATAGGATTAATGAATTTTTTTTTTTGTGATAAATAAGGTCTCTGGACCAAAACAGCCCCACAGTGCACTACCCCCATTCAGACAGCTTACTAGACCTGACAGGGGGTTAACTAAGTTTCCTTTAAGTGTTTCATTGCCCTTTCCCTCTTTAAAACTTCTCTCTAACTCTGACTCCTTGAATAAATCATAATAACCTTAACACGGGTCAGGCAGTCCTAGCTCTGATCTGATCAGCCTGGCATTGTAATGCCTGCTCACATTACCTGTCCTGTCAGATACATTCTCACGGGCTTATAGCTGGGTCCTGTGCAAATTCAGCCTCATTACCTCTGACAGCCCTGGAAGGTGACAGGTTAACTGCAGCAGAAAGCTATTCAACAGAAGTTCAGAGCAGCTGGGTTTCTCTTGGAAAAGAATCTGGTAGACCTCAGATTCAGAAACAGGTATTTCACTTCTTTGAGCATCTTTGCTCTCCCTGAAAAAACCTTACAAGTTTCTGGTCTTCTGCTTAGTGCGCAAACAGTTGAGTCTTTGTGGTTATGTGCTTAACTTGCCTCCTACCTAACAGCTCTTGGTCGCTTCTGTGGTGCTATATGTTTATATCCTTTTGCTGGGACCTTTTGTCTTGCTCAAACCATGGCAGTGTTAACAGGTCTAATGTCTCATGCTAGAGCTGGTTCACGTAATTTTTTTTTTTTGTCTGGACCTTGACAGAAGGTGATAGAATAACCAAGACAGCCTGAATTTTGTCTGCTTTATGAAATAATCTGTTAAGATAGTTAGTCCCAGGAGTTATGTTCAGTTTCTGCTTGAGGCTGGTTCTGCATTTGAATTAATTTCTTCATTTGTGTTCTCTACAGACTCCTGTACACATTAAAAAAAAAATTGATTTAATATGTCTTGATATGGTGACAGATAGTCTTGTTGGGTAAGAAGAAACCTTGTGGAAACTCCTCTATAGATTGCAGATCCAGTCAAGTCTTTTCAAAATCCAATTGTATACAGTCTTGTTATGAATTTTTCAGGTTGGTCCAGCTCTACAGATTGCTCTGAGAAGTCTGAATTGCTGTGATATGGAATATATCTGAGGTATTTAGGTGAGGTCTGAATATGCTTTGGTAATGCTCTCTGCAGCCCTATTGTAACTGGGACATGTGCTACAAGCAAGGATTAGAGAGGTCAGGGCTTTTATGCAACCTTATAGGAGAAGGGCCAACTTTTTGAGGTAGGATTCTGTTCTAAATCAAGTTACCTGTGGGTAGGAGTCCACATAGATGCTGTATGTCTAAACTGCAGTTAGTGGAATGAGATCTTGTCAGCTTAGGCAGTGGAGTTCAGGGTGATTTAATGTACCTTGCTATTTGAGCAGCTGAATTCCTCAACTGAGTCTAGGTCAAGTGTGAAAATGTGACCCTTAAACCTGTACTTCTGTTGCATTTCATGCTTGAAAATCTTCAAACTTGTACAGCCTTAAAGACAGAAAAAGTGAGCTGGCCATGGAAGGTCATAATGTGGTTGTCTTGAAGGGACTCTCTGTATCTATCCTAACACTACTACGAAATGCCAGCATGTGTGAAAGGTGTTTCATAGCTTAGATAGTATAAATGAGGCAGGAGCATGTTATCCCCCTCCCACGCATTTAATGAATATGCATGGTGAAGTAGTATAGTCTCAAACCTGATTTTGCTTTGACAGTTTAGTGAACTCCAGTGTTCTGAATTCAGAGAAGAAAAAGCTTCCATGGATGATAAATGGAATGATGTTGGTTCTTCCATGAGATGGATCAAAACTATGGGAACAATTATTTCCGTTTTGTGACAGGCTACCATTTTAAAAATTGCTCATAGACCTACACTTAAATACTGGGTAAATCTCAGAAGTCAGTAAGAAATGGTCTGTGGTGTGTTCTCTGAAGTGATACTTTAAATATAAATTCTCAAAAGTTACTGACTTATGGAACTGGTATCCATTTAAGCCTTTTAGCTCAACATTTAAAGGGAAAATATCTATTTTAAAATGTCGTCAATACAATATATCTGCAGTTGTTACATAAAGTCATGGAGACATTAATATTTTAATCACATGACTAGTTAGAAAACAATTTTTCATAATAGCTTAGCTCTGAGGATTTCTTAGAGTAGAAATAAGAAAATGTGGTTGTATAACCATAAGTGACATGGAAGAACAAGCATCGAATATAATACCAGGGATAACTTTTGAGCAACTTTATAGTAATTGACCAAGCTTTCTGTTGGGAATAAATGTTTAAAGACTTATTACTGTGTTGTGTGAAGGAGAGAGTAGTTTAATGTGGTACAACATAGATGATTGAAGTACTTACCTTTCTGTAGAAACCTTATTTTCTTAAATGAGTAAGAAAAATCTTGACGTCTTCCTGGTTTCAGATCATTGAAAGGGAAAGTGCTCTGAATCTAAAATTAACTATTTTTTTTTCTAGTCACCCTATCACAGAAGAACCATTGCAGAAAACTGATATGCCAAGAAAGCTGTCTATGGCTTTAATGACAATGGCTTACTTAGAGCTTTACAGGAAAGCATTTGGTCAAGTGTTTATACTTTCGCTAAGCATTTTAAGCTGGATGAACCATTCTTAGCAGACTTGGCTTGGTGGGGATAAACAAGGATTACTTTTTCTATTCTATCCCTCTTTCTGTAATATATACACTTAAAAATGCTGTAGCATTGGCATTAATTTGTTTTTTGCTGAAATTCATATAGTAGATCAAATGCTTATGAAGAGAATGTCTCACTTGTGTACTCTTTGTATCTGTGTTTTCTCCAGAACTGTTTTCAGGGAATATTTTCATGCAGGGATCTGGTAAGGAAATAAATCTCTAGGTAACTGATAAAGTTATACTTTGGTTTGGTGATTCTGAAGAAATGGGTGTTAAGCAGTGATGTCCATAATCTCCATTGTACTGTATCTGCAAAAATGCTTAAAATGAGGATTTATGAATATTTAGAGAAGAAACAATTTTCAAGCAAAAACCTGAATACTGATTAATTTTTTTCTGTTGGGATAGATTTTTTCCTATTAAAAATGTATTTTAAATTGGAGTTTTTTAGTTATATAGCACCTCAAGGTACTCTGTAAAAGGGAAACAAATACATGGTTTCAGTATAGTTAACCAACATTTGTGGGCTAGTAGACACCATGGCCAAGGGATAGAATCCCATATCTGAGGAATTTGAGAAGGAGCTGTTGCACTTCATGGTGTATCTTTACCCACAAAGTAAACCGGTTGTGTAGATACAGGAGGATGTGCTTTCAGTGATCACAGGTTTTAGGAAGTAAGAACATGCATTAAATCTTGCCTCCTTTTGCTCAAACTAATGTATAACTGGTGATACTTTGTAATGATGTAAGACTACAGAGGGTGCCATTTATCACTCACTACTGAAGTGTTATTTGGCTTGAACTGTAGCTGAGGTAACAATTTTTCCTGTCTTCTCCAATTGTCGTCTCCTAGGTCTGTTAATCTGAATCTTGATTTTTTTTTTTTTTTTGCAAAGATGCCTTAAGTGTTTTGCTGTAATTTTGTTTGAGGTACCATATTTGGCATATCCTTCAGGGCTGGTCTAGAAGCAACTTTGAGTTGGGAAACTCTTCCGTTTTATGTACCATCATCCATAATATCCTGATTCTTACCTAAGACATCAGAAACTGTCTTAATGTAGGGACAATCCTTGATTTAACATGGGTGACTCATACAGTGTAGAATAACATTCATGGCTGGCTCTTCAGATTTCAGTTATCCTGTAGAACTGTGAACATGGCAATAGATTCCAGAACAGCTTGCACTGGAAAGCAGTGTGACTGCTCTAATATAATGTCAAGGTGAAGCTAGTGAACTTGAGGACAATTTTGGGTGTTTACAACCATTTGGATATGATCGTGCTGTTCTAGGGAGAAGAGTGAGTGAAGAGGGAAGTCTGGCATGTCTGATTCTGAGCCAGAGCTAGTGAATGTGACTGATCTGACTTGTACAGAGCTCCTCAGATGTTTTTATGTTACTATCCAGTGCCTCTAATTCAGAGATAGTTCATAAGCTTGAGCTCAATACTAGACCTGAATTTTTTTTTGTTCTTGTGCTCTTGGACAAATAAACTCTAAATGTGATACATGGGTAGTGCCCATGAAACTTGTACATGACCTGTCTTGTGTAAGAGCTAACTTGGATCTGCCAGGCTTATTTGCTTCTGTTTCACCAGCAGATAGACTGGGTTTGTTAATTTTGTAATGAAAACTTGTCTTACTGTGTGGAAGTTTTGTACCTTTAGGTCTAACTCCTACTCTTTGATTGCTAGGGATAGAGGTATATAAATAATGATAGTAACTTAGTGACTGATACCTTTCTGAGTGTTTCTATATCTCTATGAAATATTTCAAAATAAACCTTTGCTGATCAGATGTTTCCAATTTGATGTAAAAGAGAGATAAACCAATAGTTCAAATGAAATCTAGTACTGGTTCAAAGTAAATAATCTATTTTCTACTGAAAGGATTTGTTCAATATCATAAATGGGTTTTATTTATGGAATAATCAACTGAAATGTTCAAAAGCTTTTTAGCTTTCTTATGTGGGAGCAAAAAGGCTTTGGGACTGCATTGTAAGCCATTTTTTAGTAACATTCAATGTATGTTGTGTTTTTAAGCTACATCTAGAGGTACTGTGCTTTCAAATCAGCAGAATATTTCAGACTTGCAGCACAGGTTTCTTATGCTTCAGACTTGTCAGATCTAATATTTGGAGCCTCGGTGCACAGAAAAGAAGAGTTCAGTGGATCTCAGATACAGTTAATACATTTTCACGTTCATTAAATGTGTTGCTTAGAGCATGTCGTCTGTGCAGCTACTTGTATAGCTACCATAATGTCTAGCTTCAACACTAGAGATTTTTGGTTTTAAGAGGATGAGTTTTGGTGGTATTAAAGTTTTGCAGGTCAAGTTTTAGATACATGCAACTTATTAAACTATTTGGCTTTAATTAAAATAAACAATACAGCTGGAGTAAACAAATGTGCTTTGGAACACCCAAGTCTTCTCTGAGCACTGAAGCCTTTTATTTAGTTTTATGTACAAAGTGGATTTCACTTTTGTTGCAGGTATGCACTTCCATTTGTTATGATTTGTAGTTTGTATTTTAATTGTCAGGTAGTTGTTAGTTCCAGTTAGGAAGTGATATTCAGAGCTATGCATTGTTTAGTTAAATACATGCTTGCCTACTCCTAAATCGTAGTCAAAAATTGAGTAAAATTTTATCTGAATATTTTAACTAAGATTACTGCTAGAAATTTAGACTGTATCAGACTGCAGGTACTCAACATTCTGAAATAATTTCAGCATACTTTACTGTAGATGGAAAATATCTCATTTTAAATGTATGCAGTGTTTATTTTTGTTCCTAATAACTTACAAGGCTATTTTAAAGTAAACATAAGTAATCTTAAGTAATGCTTGAAAAATTGATGTGGTATTCCACTATATGAAAGCTTTCATTTGAGCTTAACTGCGAACTCCCTGTTCATAAGTAATGATCCTTTATTTAAGGAAACTGTTGACAAGGAGTTATTGACTTCTGGCAGTTCAGACTTGTTATGAGTTGTTTCAGTTTGCTTGCTTTCCTTGCAGTTGCACCTCCAGAAACAAAATCAGAAGTCCAAGTTGGAAGGGAGCTCTAGAAAACATCTGGTCCAACCTTCTGTTGAAATCATGACTGTAAATTGGATTACACGAGGCCCTGTCAGTGGCCCTGAGTCCTAAATATTCTCAGCAAGGGAGATTTCTACTGTTTCACTGGGCAGCCTATTTCTGCTGAATGTTTTCCTTGACTGTATCTTAGGACCTATAAGAAAAAAAATGCAACATACCTAATAAAACAAACTTAAATTGCCTGAGGATTTCTTGAGATTTGGCCTGATAATTTCAGAAAAGACTAGTTCATGCAAGGCCTTAAATTTAATAGCTTCTGTGGACTATAGTCATTCGTAAGCAATTTGCTCAATTGTATCTTAGTTCTAACTCAGGTCTACGTTGGGAATTGAACTTGCAAGTACTAAGGGGAATAAAAGCCTACTAAATATGAAAATATAATTTTATTGCTTGCATTTCTTTTTGTCCAAAGCTGAAGTAGGTGAACTGGAGCTGTAGACTTTCTGCATTATAGGGTGACTACAGCTGGCCTTTTTTTCCATCAGCCCTTCCAATGTAGAAACAAAGGATTTTGAGCTGCTACTACGCTGTTCTCAAGTGTTTTCAAGTTCCTCTAGAGGAACAGGGAGGGAGATCAAAGGAGCCCATCTTGGCCCTTTCGTGACAGAGTAGTAGAGGAACAGTCAAAGAACTTACAAACTGTTTCATAAATTTGAGGCCACAAAAAAGTAGTTTAAGCTGGTTGGCTTTCTAGCATCACTATATTTTACTTGTGCCTAAAACTACATTATTGTTAATGTGACTGTGTCACTTTAGATTCTAACAGTGCGAATACCCTGGTTTTACAAAGTTTCATTGGGGATAGTAAATATTCCTGAACAGTAGTTTGTTGATAAATAATCTCTATTGCAGTGTTACTTTGACAGGAATTGTGGTGGGTTGACATTTACTGGCTGCCAGGTGCCCACCAAGCTGCTCTATCATTCCCTGCCCCTCAACAGGATGAGGGGAGAAAGTAAGATGAAAAGCTTGTGGGTTGAGATAAGGAGAGGGAGATCACCCACCAGTTAGTCATGGGCAAAACATACTTGACTTGAAGAAGACAAATTTATTGCCAATTGTAACAGAAGGATAGTGAGAAATAAAACAAAACTAAAACTACCTTTCCTACCCCTACTCCTGCCTTCTTTCCGGATTCAACTTCACTTCTGACTCTTCTACCTTCTTCCCTCAAGTGGCTCAGGGGAATAGGGAATGGGGGTTGTGGTCAGTTCATAACGCTTTGTCTTTGCTGCTCCTTTCTCCTCATGTTCTCCTTCTGCTTCAGCCTGGGGTTCTTCCCTCAGGATACAGTAGTTCACAGACTGCTCCAATGTGGGTCCTTCCCATGGGCTGCAGTTCAAGAACTGCTCCAGTGTGTGTCCCCTGTGGGGTCACAGGTCCTGCCAGAAAATCTGCTCTTGCATGGGTTCTTTTCCACAGGCCAAAGCTCCTGCCAGGAGCCTGCTCCAGCATGGGTTCTCCATGGGCTGCAGTTTCCTTCAGGACACATCCACCTGCTCCGGCGTGGGGTCCTCCCCGGGCTGCAGGTGGAGATTTGCTCCACTGTGGACCTCCATGGGCTGCAGGGACAGCCTGCCTCACCTTGGTCTTCTCCAGAGGCTGTAGGGGAATCTCTGTTCCAGTGCCTGGAGCACCTCCTCCCCTTTCTCTGCTGACCTTGGTGTCTGCAGGGCTGTTTCTCTCACATTTTCTCACTTGGCAACTTCATAGTGTTTTTACCCTTAAATATGTTGTCATGTAGGTGCTATGCTGCTGATGGGCTAAGCTTTGGGCAGTGGTGGGTCTGTCTTGGAGCTAGCTCTATCCAACATGGGGGCAGCTTCTGGCATCTTCTCACAGAAGTCACCCCTGCAGCCTCCTGCTACCAAAACTTTGCCATATAAATACAATACAGGAATAAATTATTACTTTCAGGAAGTGTTTACACCATTCCATACCAACTTCCAAGTGTAGCTTATGTGTATCAGCTCTTTTTTGTGGTTTCCCCTGCCCTCCCCCCAACTAAAATAGTTCTCTGCATAATTAAAGTGAATCCTCAAGTCTTCCTTGTAACTATCCTTCAAATTTTTTATATATATATATATATATATAATTTTATATATACCTTACAAAATACACTGCAGCGATATAAGGAAGTGGACTGCTGAATGTATACAGCTTTTCTCCTGGTATATGTGACTAGGAATATATGCCCTATGGAGCAGTGCTTGTGAGAAATTTCACAACACCTGGCTCTAAGTCCAGTTTTGTGTCCTTGAAATGAGAATAGGGAGATTCTCCCTTTTTGTTTTTCTTTGTTATGAATGGATTTTTTGATACCTGTTTTCCTTAGCCTACTTTACTTCTGAAGCACCTTTTGGGCTGTATGTTTTGGTGTTTTCTATGAATGGAAATGGTTGTGTTTGTCTTTATTTTTGTGGCTCACCACTTTCTTCTCCCTAGTTATCTTAATACTGTAATGCCATGGTTATGAACCCTAACTGCCTTTGGTAAACTTCAGTGATAATGGGGTTTGAGTGGCAGTTGAGAAGATCTTAAGTGTTGATTCTGGTTTGGCACTGGATTTATATGCTTATATTCTCTGGATTTAATTCCTTGCTCGTTTCTGTGTTTTAGTGTAGGGTATATCGTATGGGTTACTTCATAAATCTTCAAGGCAGAATAAGGCAAATGAAATATTTTTCTTCAGAGCTTTCATTGGTATTGTATCTGTGAGATTGCTGCCAGCTTTGTTTTTATGGTTATGTACCTGGTAACAATTGTTGAAAAACTGAATTGCAGTTTGAGCACATCTGTTCTGTGTTGAATGGGATAAACACAAAGTTCTCTTTATACTATTTGATTTCTTTGAGTTCAGATAATTCTGTGTTTCTGTTGACACCTGGTGGAGCCACTGACATCCTGTTAACTGTCCTACACAGTTGTACTTAATCAGTGTGTAATTTATGATCTAATGCTTGTTTGCACCTAGAAGAAAAAGTTGTTTCAGCAATGTATTCCATTTTGCTTGTTTGTTTATGCTTAAAAATCCGAAGAGCTTAATGGTTTTTTTTTTGTTTTCTTACAGTTCAACTTTGTGGGAAAACTTTTGGGTCCACGTGGCAATTCTCTAAAGCGTTTACAGGAAGAAACACTGACAAAAATGTCTATTTTGGGAAAAGGTTCTATGAGGGACAAGACAAAGGTAAGACCTGAGTATGTTAGTGGAGTGTTTGATACCTGAATTTCATAACTTAACCTATAATTTTGGGGGAGGTGGACAAACACTGTGACAAAAATTGGAGCAAACAAAAAGCATAGGAGAAACAAAGAGAAAAACAGCTGATGAAAGGAGACAAAATACAACCAGAAAAAAATTTCACAGCTAGGAGGACTTATGCAGCCTAAGCAGTTGACAAACTGCAATTGTTTCTATGGGAAGTATTTGGTTATAGTGGATGCATCCATTACAATAGCCAAAGTAGACAGCAGAAGAGAAACTTTTAGCTTGATAGGTGTTTGTACTAATCAGTTTCACACTTTACTGAAATAAATCTCTGGCTAAAGTTGTGGCAGATAAGTGTACATGAGTGTGGAGATGTGTCACTTGTCTGGTAAGCTGCATTTTTTTTAATTGGAGCATTCCTAATGATGCAAATTAAAACACTGAACATATTTCTTGCTTGTAGCATACCATGTTTTATAGGCCTCCAGTGAAATTTTTCTGTAGTTATGTAATCTGAAATGTAAAAATGCTATGTGCTATAAAGACTGATAATGGCATGCATATGGAAGAGTGACTTAGCGGGCTGGTTACTGAATTTCCTAAACTATATATTTTTTAGCACATTTCTCCATCAGCAAAATATAAATGTTATGTGATTTAGAGTATTTATCAAGAGCTTGATCAGAGCCTATAAATTACTTTATTCTGTGCAACTTAAGAGCTAGCTCTTCCTTTTAATTCCTTCTTGAAAATATTTTTATTAAATATAACTTACATAAATGTAACTTATGTTTTTACAAATACATTCTCCTATAATAAAGGCTTGAAAATGAGAGGGATCTTTTTAATGGGATCTGTTATGTAATACATAATGAAGATAATGCAAGTTTAAGATTTAAGTGTTTCACAGTTAGTTATTCAAAACTACATTGCTAGTAACTTTAAGAAGAAACAGAACTAGTTCAACCAGAAAGCAAAGAAGAATATAAACTAAACTTGCTCTAAGCCAGGATGACAAAGCAAGTCTCCAAATTGTTTTAAATGACGCTTGGTGAACTTTCTCAGTTCTTGTGTCAAACTGACATTCTTCTGTTGCTGCATTACATGTTTCTATATTAAAATATGATGTCTCAGAGTAAGAAGGCCCCTGAGTTTTTCTAATGGCTCTGCAGTATAAAAAAGGTTTCTGTTAAAAGCAGAAGCTCATGCTGAAAAGTTCAGATCCTAACTTGAGTCTCAGAAGCCTGGGGAAGAGTCTTAAAGGTTTCTTTTTGAATGAATTGAACTTCTCTTGTTTCCTTTGGTAATGAAGTAATTGTTCAAACTTTTATTTTTCTTGATTGAGATGCTAGCCAAAACTGATTAAGTTGTTTTTTTTTTAAATTAAGTGGCTAAGAAAATTGTTAATTTGAGCTATTGTTTGCAGATAACTTCTATGCAATTAATCTTTGAGTTCAGAAACAGTAAGATTCCTGTCATTGTGGGTCTGGTTTTGTTTTTGAAAGGGACAATAGAGAGAAGCCAGTTGGATAATTTGGAATAATACAGCTAGAATAGCTTGTATGTACCTACTTGGAATAGTCTTCAGAAAGAGTAATTCAGAACTAAACCAGACTAAATTAATGACACTGTTTCCAGGACTCAGTTGAGTCTACAGGACATGTGCAAGAAAGTACTGGTGCTACAAAGGGATCCTATCAGCTAATTACCTAAACCAGGTTGCGCTCATCCCTAGCTCTTTGGGGACACAGCTCAGCAAGCTGGATACTCTGTGTGTGGAGAACTTAACCAAACAAGAGAACTTGAAACAGTTTTTTCTAGTTTCATGTAGATTATGTACCAATTGTTTCAACCATACCTCTTTCACTAACAAGTAATTTACTTTTTTGCCTTGATCTTCACACATTCTTGGTTAGCACTTTGGATCTACTGTATTAAACTTGTCCAGAGAACTAGCAAATAAGAGAACCTTAATTATACAGTTTTATTTGTATGAGGGACAAGTGGTCTTTGCTGAAGAGAAGCCGAAGATTGAATTACTTGGTGACAAGGAGTTGCTGTTCAGAAAGGCTGACAAATTCTCCATTGTGACCAGTTTTTGCATTACTTGGAAAATCTAGCTGAGACTTTAGTGTGGTATTGACAAATAATGAAGTACATCACTGTTAGAATCATAGAATATTTTGGGTTGGAAGGGGCCTTTTGTGGTGTGTTGACCCTGGCTGGATGCCTGGTGCCCAGCAAAGCTGCTTGATCACTCGCCTGCCTCAGCTGGACAGGGGAGAGAAAATAAAATGAAAGGCTCATGGGTTGAGGTAAGGACAGGGAGAGATCATTTGCTAATTGCCATCATGGGCAAAACAGACTTGACTTCGGGAAAAATTAATTTAATTTATTACCAATCAAATCAGAGTAGGATAATGAGAAATAAAACCAAATCTTAAAACACCTTCCCCCCACCCCTCCCTTCTTCCTGGGCACAACTTCACTCCCAATTTTCTCTACCTTCTCCCCCCAAGCAGCACAAAGGGATGGGGAATGGGGGTTGCAGTCAGTTCATCACACATTGTTTCTGCTGCTCCTTCCTCTTCAGGGGGAGGACTCCTCACACTCTTCCCCTGCTCCACTGTGCCATTATGTAGATTTTCTTCCACTTCTCATTGACTACTTGATTTATCTAAGGGTCAGATGAAAGTGAAATCTGAACAGTATTATATTCTCCTGTTGAACAGAAGTTGGAGCAAACCTTGTTTTCAGAAGTGCATAGGTGATACAAGACTATGACATGAACTGTAATTTAAAAAAAAAAAAAATTGGGGGGAAAAAACCTCCCTATTTTCAGTTTTAAAGCACTATTGTGGTTAGAATTTTTGTTGCAGGTAGCAAAAGCTTTGGAATTACATTATCACAGATGTTGTGGTTTAACCCCAGCCAGCAAATAAGCACCACGCAGCTGCTCACTCACTCCCCACCCACCCAGTGGGATGGGGGAGAAAATTGGGAAAAGCGGCAAAATGTGTGGGTTGAGATAAGAACAGTTTAATAGAACAGAAAAGAGGAAACTAATAATGATAACACTAATAAAATGACAACAGTAATAATAAAAGGCTTGGAATGTACAAATGATGTGCAGTGCAATTGCTCACCACCCGCTGACCAACACCCAGTTAGTTCCCGAGCAGCGATCACCTGCCCCCACTCCCCCCAGTTTATATACTAGGCATGACGTCCCATGGTATGGAATACCCCGTTGACCAGTTTGGGTCAGGTGCCCTGGCTGTGTCCTGTGCCAACTTCTTGTGCCCCTCCAGCTTTCTCTCTGGCTGGGCAT
>JANHGO010000063.1:9936623-9984926 GCA_024606505.1 Aquila spilogaster | reverse complement strand
AACACTACTTAGCAACAGCTGAAAACATCAGTGTGTTATCAACATTCTTCTCATACTGAACCCAAAACATAGCACTGCACCAGCTACTAGGAAGACAGTTAACTCTATCCCAGCTGAAACCAGGACAACAGATTAAAAAAACTTCAGCTGATGTAAGTTAGTACTCTTACACTGAAGCCAAATCTGCACCACAAAACAGCTGAGGATCTGATCTATTGTCTCTGAGTTAATTGCAGCATCTTTGCTGTCACTAGAAGTGAGAGAGCGTATGCTGTGTGGCTATTTAGTGATGGTGATTACAGATTCTGGGATGAACCAATTGTTGGAGGCTCTGGATCAGATATTTCTAAACACTTACATGTTAGTATAAGTGCTACATTACTGGTTTTAAATGAGTAATGATTGTTACTTCTTCCCTGAGGAGAAGTGGCACTAAGCTTCATAGACTTCTCTAAGCTGAATTTCTTAATATGTACTTTTTCTTAAATTTTTTTGAACTTTAAGAGAACTTCAAAGGCTTGTGGAAGAACGCTAATTGATGTGAAAGGTTGAGAAAATGTAGCAAAAGATCACCTTTACCTTTTGCAAGCTCTCTAGAGAAAGATTTAGATAAACCACGATAAGATACAGATAAACCAGTCTGACTTTAAATTCATTTTGGGCAACAGTATTTCTCTAGCTCTGACTTGTAATTGCCTTTTTAGAATGTCCAGTCTGATTTGGGTTTAACAGTATCTTTCTTCCTTACTCCTTAAACTGAGTCCTAGAATCTGTCTAGGCTTCCGTTTCCATCTGTTTAGTCAGCATCTGGAGGACCATTTCATGTATCTACTCGTGATATACAATATCTAAATTCAGTAATTCTCTGTGCTGTCACTTCATCACTGACTTTTCCCTAGTTCACTTCTGCTAGACTACTCAGGCTTTCATGTGTCTATAGCAGAGTGAAAAAGTAAAAGGACTCATTTCAGAATTTCTTTATTCCATGACAAGATTGTATCTATATTGTAAATCTGAAGAAATAACTTAAAGCCTTCCACCCCAATCAGTAATTCACGTGTTACCAATAGTTCAAGACTGGTACAGGCCTTTCAGTAACTTGAGTATTCTGAAAGGTTTATAAAATCTGACAAGCCAAATTTAAGGTAACATTAAAAATAGATATCAGGTAGTACCTAAAGAAATTTAAAACCTAAATCAAAGGTGACGTAGTGAAGATGAAGACAGACAGTATTATGAGCGTATTTTGATAAATACTGCTACTCAACTTCTGATTTAAACCAGTAGACTTCTAGGGTTGTTATTGGTTCTTGATAGCTTGACAAGTACAATGAAAAGCAAAAGGCTTTATAGATACAATAGAATACAGGGCAAAGTATATTAACTGTCTTTAGTAGGCATATTGCCAGATGCCTTGTGCTGCTGTGCATCATAAGTTGTGCTAGTGCTCTTTGTTCTGGACCACGAAGGCATGAAATATAAGAGCACAAGGTACAAAGCAAATAGGGTAAGATTTCTCATAAGGCTCCCAGAGTGCAGTACTGCAGGGATGTGTGTGTACTGAAAACATGAAATTAAATCAGATTGTCCAAACCATGAGCTGTTTGGTGTGATAAATTTTGTGTGAGAAGATGGAGATTTACAGGACAGATTTAAGAAAAGAAAAAAAAAAAAAAAGTGGTTCACCTGGCTTTTAGCTTCCTTATTTCACATCTGGTTGGCTTTCATCCTTTCAGCAACTCTCAAATCTCCCTTGCAGTAGAGAAAAATGTTCTGTGTTTTGGCCAGCCAAGCAGCATCCATGTGTACTGGGCAAGCTGAGCCCATGTATGTACTGTCAAGTAATGGAAGGCAGAGGATTTTGTGGGAGCTAAAAATACTGTCAGTGAGGGATACTGGAATGGGAACAAGCTGTGGCTTTTGTGTTGGTCATTGTGAGGAATAAAAAAACCTGAGATGCTTAATATGTGCCCAAGGTTGGGAGATGTAGGCCAGTGAGTGAGCTCATTCTCATTTGTGTGCTGTTAAGAGCTGTGGAGAGTGGCGTTGCCAAGTCATGTTACAGAATTGGGGAAAAAAGAAAATTGAACAAAGTGAACTTTGCAAGTGAAGCAAGAAAAAAAATATAAAGTTACTTTAAAAGCTTGCTTATGGGAATGATTTTAGAACAACCTGCACTGAAATTTCTTATATGTTTTGTTAAAATTGCTCATTGAAATCCTTTTTCACCAGGCACTGCACATGAAATTGTGACTTTTCTATTGGTTATTGCTGTTACCAGGCAAGTTGATTGATAACCACAGAAATGAATTTTCTTAATTCTCAATTCTCGGCACATCTAACTGCACGGTGATTTTTTTTTTCCCCTTTAAAAAAAAGGGACAGGGAATGCTTGGTAGCATGCATATACTAAACAAAGTATATGGGGAGCTCCACTGATTAAAACATCTAGTTTCCAGTGCTAGATGACAGTTCATATGTCTTGAATAACTGTGCTGAAAGTGAGGAAAGTTCCTACTAAAACTAAATGTTTAAGAGCTGTAATGTTTATATTATTGTACTTCCTAAGATCTGGTTTTTGTATTGACAAGATAATGGTTTTGCTGACAAAGTCTAATCCTACTGACTCTGGCCTCTTAATATTCTTGCTGTGGATGATCTAACAGCTAACTAGATTCTGCTGATTTTTTTTTTAAACATCCCCATAGTCAAACACAAAGTATGATGACAGGAATGTTATTTATGAGAAGCAGAAATGGATTGTCACTTATAAACTTCAACCCATAATTAAGGCGTGTGCGTGGGGGGAGACTTCAAGTATCACTGAAACTATAATTTTAGTAATCTAAAGGATGAAGTACTTACCTGGTGCTTGCTAAATATAATAAGCAGCAGGGGAGAATTCTTAGAGCTTTGTTTTTCAGATAGCAGAACTGCTAAGAATTTGATATAATGTTACCTGGTAATACAGTTAAATTATTTTTAATGGTGGTTTAGTCTCTTGAAATGCACCTATCAGGTACATGTGGGAGGGAGGGAGCCTATCTGAGACTAACAAATGATGTCCTTTAGGTCTGTGAACATTTTGCATGTGAATGTAAATATTTGAGAACTGAGCTCTGCTCCACTACATTGAAATCATAGTTTCTTGGTCATATTGAAGTGGATTGGGTGAAGCAGAATAAAAGAAATAAACTCTCTTCTGAAATAGCTAGTGAACTCTTTTTTTTTTTTTTTTTTCCTTCTCTGAAGTCCTCCTCCCTTGTCTCGTATGCTGTTTAGTTTCATATCCAAGTAGCACAGTTCTGTGAAGGATGTATTCATGGAGTAGAAGTCTCAGTGAGAACAGAAAATAAATAAATACCTGAGCAGTGCAATAATCCTAAGATTGAAATAATATTGGTTAAAGAATCTTGCTCTTGTGGAATATTAGATCAAACCTGTTTCTAAAGACTTTACTTTTGAGAAAAGAGGCTTCAAGTTCACTTATGTTTCTCAGTGTCTTCTACATGAAACTGATGCACTTGGTAAAACTCCTGGGAACATTCTCCCTTGTGCTACAGCTTCTGTATGTGAGCAGAAGCTGATGGGTCCTATTTTGTGTGTTACTGGTCATTACTGTTGGTAACCCAACTGATACTATTCTGGTATTTTAGCAACATGATTGAAGTGTATCAGAAAAGTATGTAATTATATACTTTTTTAGTTGACTTCTAAACATGAGTAAACAGTATGTGGAAATATTTCTGAAGCAACTTTAACACTTGCATTAGAATATGTTTAAAATAAGAAGGTGGAAAAAACCCAACTTTTTTCTTGTCTC
This sequence comes from Aquila spilogaster, assembly GCA_024606505.1. Classification (NCBI taxonomy): domain Eukaryota; kingdom Metazoa; phylum Chordata; class Aves; order Accipitriformes; family Accipitridae; genus Aquila; species Aquila spilogaster. The sequence goes on along the minus strand of JANHGO010000063.1, from coordinate 9,981,103 downwards.
CTAGGAGGAAGAGTTGAGAAAAAGTGGAGAGGCAAAGTACTTCCACTTAAATGATGATCTGCATGTTTTAATTGAAGTATTTGCTCCACCGGCAGAAGCATATGCCAGAATGGGACATGCATTGGAAGAAATCAAGAAGTTCCTCATCCCTGTTAGTATTTTAATTTTTTAATAAGAATTCTGGTACTCTTGAGTGAGAGATTTTGTCTCTAAAACTAACTTACTGTACAATATTGGTTAGGTCATGTTGCTTAATTTTCCTTCACCTGTGAAAGAAGTGGTGATGTTTACAAATACTTTTCACTTTGATGTACGCAGTTATTAGGCGAATGCATAACTGTCCACATAGGCTCTCATCTCATGGTATGACCTAAAGTAAAAGAGCAACTTATTCTTGCTTAACTGGTCATGTGCAAAGTATTGAAGTTTACAAATAATTGTAAAAACTTGTAAAGTATGGAAAAATAGCTTGCTTTGCTGAAGGTAGAGCTTTTCTGTGTTCTTGGTACACCTGAAGTATCAGCAGCATAGGGTTCTGTTTCACTTAAGAATAAATAAATTTGAAGTTATAGTATTGTTTCCACCTGTAATCCTGGCTTAGTGTTCAGTGCTGAGAATCAATACATTTTGTCTTGTATCTTTATTTTTTTCACAAAGCTAGTGATACATGGGTTATACTTGTCTTCTGGTATATACTTCAACTTGTGATGTTATGGATGTATAAAATAAAATGTGATTTCCAGTATAAGTTTGTAGTCCAGGTTTGGGGTATGTATAGACAATGGTGTTGCAGGGTTTCCAGTGTCTTTCTATAGAAGATTCCTTTATTTGCTTCTCATGTGAGAACCAGCCTTGATTGTTTTGTGGTCTTAAACTGCTTGGAACAATCCAAGCTCTCTTAAGAAGCTGGGGCATTTGAGGTGGTGTTACTGTGTGTGAAGTTCCTAACTATTAGCTCTTCAGTGAATGTTCTCTATTTTTATTGGTTATTGAATGAATATAGAAAGCAAAACATCCTCAGGGGGCATTGAGTTCTGTTTATTTTTACTGCTGAAAATTTTATCCAAGTGTTATTCTTGACTAGTGTCAGATCTTGGAAATGTGGGAGACATAGCTAAGGAAACTTCAAGGTGTGTATCTGAGTGACAGCAGCACACAAATGTTTGAGAGTATAGTCAGTGTAGCTGTATTCAGGACCAGCTGGGGATGCCTGTTGGGGGTGGAACTGCCAGTTGTGCTCTAGGGTGAAGCAGTTGGTGCTGATGACCTGATAGTGCTACTGTATGCATTTGGGAGATTTTAGTTTGTACTAAACCTAGTCTAGATCCATGAAACTTAAGTCCCCAAGTGACTGGAGTTGATTGTGTGCTCCTTGAGTGTTTCTTTTGGCTTGTTTTTGGCTGAATGAAAGTTCATATGCCCCAATACTACTCCATGACATGAACCAAAGCATGATAAGTAACAGTCATCAGGTTCATTTAGGAATACATCCTGATGTGAAATAATATACTAATGTGGATGCACCTTAAGATAGTTAACCCCCCCACAATGTCCTGAGCATTATGTTCTATTATAAAGAAGCAAGCACCACATCATAACTTTGCAGGTTCCAAATGGCTTTTGTCTTGATGTATATGAAGAGGTAAATAAACATACTACTGTTCAAACATCATAGCTGATTAGGCAGGAGATACTCAACATGATACTTGTAGGAAAGCTGGGCTGTCGTAATGTCAAAGGTTACTGTATTTACATGATTCATGATTTGATTGTATGAAGAGATAAGGGAGAATTAAGTTCTTGGCTATTCTAGTGAGCAAACAGCTGTTTTCTTTTTAGATGAAAATATGCTCAAATTGGTGCTTTTTGCATGCACTGGAAGTAAGGATATGTCTGATCCCCCTGCCCCCTTCATCAGAGATCTTATTTTTCTTCATTGAGCTTGGTTCACTTAATTTCTTAATAAATGAAGCAAGCTTATCAAAACCTAGCCATAACTCTACTGCTGTTAAGCTAGTATTACAGACTGATAATGAGCGATTCCATTCATTGGTTGTACACTTTCCCATGTCAGTTTTTGATCATTGCATCTTTATTGTACTGAGCTGAACTGATGCTACATAATCTCTTCTGAACTATGGGATCAAGCCACCACTGTCTTAATTTCCCTTTGGCTGCTCAAATGTAATCTTATCAGAATGCTTCTAAATGCCCTAAACTCTTCTGCCTGCCCCCCCGCAGCCACTCCAGGAAGCAACAAGGAGCACTCTGTCCTCTCGAACTACCATTTGGTTAACTGCTGCCAAATGCAACTTAATTTTTATATTCTATGTCTGTTGTGGCTTTCTTAGTAAATTATCAGTTTTATTTCAAGTAAGAAGTCCTGCTATCAATATATGTGATTATGATCTTAATTTGTGTTCTTACAATGTAAGCTAACTATACCTTCCAACAACCTTAGATACTAATCTTAATTTATGAATATGGTTATTGTTCAGTTTTCAGATTAGGCCTGAATGTACAATCACAATTGGTGCTTGAATGTAGGATATAAAATATCTTTGTAGTAGCTGACTATAGCAAAAATGCCTCAGCCTCTCTTCTCAGATCTTTTTAGATCTATGAACAAGCACCTTTGCATTGAAGTTCATCCTCAAGCAGCTGCAGTGGTGTACTTTCCTTTAACCTATTGGTATAACTCAAACCAAGTCATAAAACCTTCTGACTTGAGTTTTTTGGGCTGTGCTTATCATGTTGCCTTGACTGCCATCTTCTGCAGGTAGAATTGTGGCTTCTGAGTTCAAGTATGTTCTTTTGTTCTGCTTTAAATGAGCCAGTCCCTTTGTTCTGGCCAGATCCTCTGGTCAGCAGTCTGTTCAACTGATTGGTGGGTGTTGTGCTTGATATTAATAGCATTACTTCTGTCAGTTAAGACAAAAAAACAGGTACTTCCACTCTCACCTCCCTGCAGGTCCTGTATTATACCATGATTACTGCAGTTTTGGCCAGTAGGACTTTTCTTAGTCCATTTTGCTTAATTTTTTTAGTAGTGGTAGTCATTCTTCTTTTGACAGCTACAACATTAGTTATGCTTTACTGTTGGCTACCCAAGTTTCTTTTTTTCCTTGTCTTTAAAGCAAAGTATAAAAAATATCTGTTAGGGAACAATCTGTAGCAGTCCATTTACAATGTGAGCAGAACTTACAATTTTTTCCTGTAGTCTGCCTTGCCTCCTGCATGTTTAGTTTGTAAGGTGTCGTAATGAAATAGAGTTTAATGGCATTTGGAAGAGCTGTTGGGCTCTGCAAACTCACACACTTTTATTTAAACAAGCTGGTGAATAACTGCAAGGTGTGTGTATAAAGGTGGCTGATAACTATTCATTGCTCACTGCCAGGATAAAGATCTGCTTGGCAGTTTTGCAGAACTGCATAGGGTTTTGCAGGGATTTGTCCTAACATTAAATAAAAAAATGTTTTTACTAATAGTTTGAATGATAAATTGGCATAAGGTCTTAACTTACAGGTGATCCCGAGGAGAACTGCTGCTGCCAGTGTGCTGATCAGGGCTGGTGAGGATTGCAGACAAATCTACAAGAATGTTGCTTAGTTGTGTCATATAAGTAATTCTATGTAGGGAGAAAATCTCTTGCATGTATCTTGATGACGTAGTCATTCCTACGGAAGAAAACATTCTCTATGTTCAGAGAAGACTGTAGTGAGGATGGGCAGTGCTCATAAAATGAGAGTACATAAGTTCACTTGAAATTCAGCAGCAGCATTTGACTGAAATTCGAGTGTTGCCTCTGCCTAAACTGCACAGGGGAGGAGTGCAGTCTAAAGGGTTTCCATATCCATCTTGTGTGCTAGGGGAGGAAGAGATTGTTATCTCCTCAATTTGACTTGAAGTGTGCTGTTTTCCAGCAATGGGCATTCATAAATTGACCGTCTGTTACTTTTAATTGAAGAATCTATTTCAGAGTCTAATGGATTAACACTGCAGATTATCATGTCTTCCTTGTACTGCCCTTTCACTCTGTATCTTCCTGCTGCCTCTGGCATATGTGATAAGGACCATATTTTCTGTCTGTGCCTTTGCACAGTGGAGTCCTTGTCTGTGACTAAGGCTGCTGGTATGTCTAGTAGTATGCTACAGGAAAACGAGAAAGCATCAGAGAGAAAAGAAAGGACCCAACATGCACAGTGGCAACCTAAGCACATCTTTGTTAAGAAATTAAATGAAATTAATATAAAAAGATCAAAGGTATTTTTCCAGTAGTCCAATTCTGAGGAGGATATCTTGCGGGGAAGTTATAAAGAACATCTCTGATATACGTTATGTCAGAACTTTGAGACCAGAGGATTGCTTTTGTGGTACAGTTTTAACAATTCATTAGCATTTTGTTTCAGGATTGGAGTTCTTTGTTCCATACATTGCATAGAATTTTGCATTTGTAGCCAGTTCCGGTCCAGCCACAAAGTATGAATATAAAGTGGGTTTCTGTACAGTAGTTGGCCAGAATAGTGTCCAATTGCCTGTTTCTATTCTACTCTCTGTGATGGTTTGGCTATGTATTGGTTCCAAGTTGTTTTATAATGGAATCCGTTTCTCAAAAGCTTCAGTTATGCAGTTTGAAACAGTTGATTCAGTCTTCCAGACTTTTGTCTTCATCTTGTTTGCTGGTTGGTTTCTGCTGCTAAATAGAGGATGATCTCAAATGGACGGTTGAGTTGAATTTCAAAGCCTGTTTACAACAGTTTGGACAAAATGCTTCTGTAGTGCCACTTTAACAGTAGTAACTATCTTCAGTAATGGTATGTGAAGGAAAACTTTCTTATTTCTGTTTGTGGAAGCAGAATGTTTCAAGGATAATTGAGATCTTTGAGTTCATAGATGTTTTAATCTCCTTTCAATACAGAGTTATGTTTCAGTGAGTTGTCTGATGCAAGGCTGCCTGACAGTCTTTTGGTACCTGCCTAGTGCATGAATGTAATAAAATCAGATTTCCAATAAGAGATGCAGATCCTTCGTTTTGTAATTGAAATGTAAAAATAGGTAGTATTTGGGCAAACCTGCCTTCTTTGAAATGGGAGAATTTGTAGGAAGATAAGGCCTGTTATATCAGAAGTATCACTTCATTCTTATTAGAGGACCTTTTAATATTTTGGTACTTAGTGTGTATGTATACACATGGAGTAAAGTGTTTTTCTGATTCACCTTTACAGATGCATTCTTTGGCACGCTTTAAGTGGAGGGAAAATGGCAGAAAAATACGTAGAGCTCAAGAGTTCATTGCTGTATCTATTTTATTCCTGTGTGATGTGCTAGTTTTGGAGGCTGACTCAAGGTCCCTGAGAAGACTTTTGTGTATTTGAGAAGTACCGTATTAATTCCATGTAAATAACTTCAGCTTTCTTTTTGGTAGACCTTGAGAGAGGATTTGTGCAGAATAAGAAACAAGCCATGTGTCTTCAAATTGTTTATCCTCACATGTTCTAGAATTGACATTTTTGGAGCTTTTATTATTAGATAATATTGCATGTTTGTATTGAATGAATTTCACTGTTTATTCTTTCTTTAACTCCTGATTTTAAGGATAGATGTCTAATCTGTTGGTTAGTTGTCGGGGACTGTTCTCTACAGTGTATTCTGTATTGCTTTGCAACACCAGGCAATGCAATTTTTGCTGCTTTTAACACACTATCATACTCCAGCTGGAACTACAAACCAGATCTCAGCTCAGAAATGGGACCTTGATTTTTTTGTTATTTCCCTCTACAGCATTTTAACATTGGCATTTGAACTGGTAAAGGACATGGGGAGGTAATATGCAGGGGGAAAGAAAAACATGCCTGAGCAAAAATTGTAGTTAATATGTAGAATTCTTTTGGAATTTTTTGACTGAATAATATGCCTATAATATACTGCATATTAAACTTTTTCAATGGGATGTTCAACTTTTCAAGAGGAAATTTTCAGGAGCAGTGTTTGCTGGTACTAAGTTGGTGTGGTGGTTGAACAGTTTGGTTTTTTTCTCACTCCACCCCCTGTTCTAGGACTACAATGATGAAATCAGACAGGCACAACTTCAAGAATTAACATATTTAAATGGTGGTTCAGAAAATGCAGAAGTTCCAGTAGTTCGTGGAAAACCCTCTATTCGAGCAAGAGGAGTACCAGTTCCTGCTTTGTCCAGGTAGGTATCTCAGCTGCAGTGGAATTTAATTTGAATGTGTATATTTTAAGCTTCTTCCTTCAAACACTAGTCCCCCCCCGCCCCCCCGGAGTACAACTGTGAAATATGTGAAGGACCCCCAAAATAAAAGGAAAAGATAAGGGAAACAAATCTTGATTTGTTGAAGGTAGTCTCATTAGCTTAGATTGAATTATTAATGGTTAATGGCTGAAACTTGTCTTATGAAACTTGAATGGTACCCAAGTTAAGAAACAATGTACATCATAAAGATGTTCCATTTTATTGCGAGCAGCATAGTAAGACTTCTGTGCTGCTTTACTTCTAACTTTCAGTTGCTCCTTAGGTGCATGTAGGGTCTGTGTATTGGCCCTACAGAGCTCACAGCTTTGGAAAACTGGTAAATCTTGCTTCGATTGACATGAATTTTGGATCAATTTCTCTAACTTATGGAATATACGTATTCCTTTTACTGCATTACAAAATTCTTATAGTTTTGATACAATAATGTTATGGAAGTGTTTTGGAGGTAGAATTTGGATTTAGTCTCACCTGCATTGTGCTTATTTCATAAAAATGTGGCTTTTGTTTGATTCAGGAATAGGAAAGTCTCTTACTACTTTTGCTTTATTTTTCTTTGACACAGGAAATGTTTTATTTTTACTGTAGCATCCCCTATCTTCCTTGCAGTACAGAGATGACAGCTTCTACTCCTTTGAGTTCTGAAGTGTGAAAACAAACTAAATAAAGTGCATAACTGTTTCTGTTACAGTACAGAGAGATTGTGGCTGCAGCAGCTAAGTGTAACAGTTTTCTACTGTGAACTATTTTCCTTCAGTTATGTCTATGCCACTTATAATGCAAGCTTGAAACTTACATTTTAGCTTTTAAAATAATTTCAAAATAATATTCTGAAGTGTTTTAATTTAGAATAAGCATGTTAGAAGAAAAAGCACTAAGGAATTATTCCATTCATACAGATCTGTTTAGTTACATGTATCCTGTAATAATTGCAAATGCAATGCAGAATGAATGTTAATTTAAAGAATTTCCACTTACTGTTGGTTGTATCCTGTAATAATATAATTATTTTCTCTAAATAAATTTTTGTTCTTATATTCTTAAGTAATATTGTGTAATATATCCATTCCACTTCTTTTCTTGATTTTAACGTTGTTCAGAGTAGAGGTAATTATATACCAAGGTTCACTTCTTTAGCACTGTAATCAGCCATACAAAAGTGCTTGCAAATCAGAGATCCCATTTGATTTTGGAGATGGGTTTTTTGCTTATTTTACTTCAGTTCTTAAATATCTGTTTTTAACTTTCTCATAGATGCCTGTAACAGCTCTGCTACAGATGCTCAGTACAGAGACACTCACAGTTCTATTTCATATTTTCTTAATTTTTCATATGTCTGTAAGCAGTGTTTGTGGTACAGAAGTTATTGTTTGGTCTGATCTTATCACTAAAGTTTCGTACCTAATTTCCACTACTAGTATCTAGCACATGCATGCATAATTAACTTTTCATAGTACGGAATTTCCAGCATCACTAGTTCTGTCCTCTGGATTTTGGTATATTATTTTTTCAAATCTGCATTTTATATAAGACATACATGCTGTTAGGTAGCTCACAAACTCCTTTGTAGTTTATCCTATTGGCCTACAACTACTGAAGTGTCATCAGGGTAAATCTAAATGTTATTAGCGTTTGATTTGGAGGTGACAGCTAAAAATTGTATTTGTATATATGTTCTAAAGAAAACTGAAGGGGTTTTGGTTTGTTTGACTTACTTTAAGGCTTGTCTTCAACTCCAAGACTTTTTTCCCTCAGAAATCGAAGCACTCTATTAGCATATTCCTTAAGTGAAATTCAATGCTATTGCTCCTGAGATACTACAGCCATTGAGTTAAAGATCTCAAACTCAGTTGTAATGCTCTGATTCTTTTTTAGCACAAATTGATTTCAGTGAGTAATACTTCTGTTGAAGGAAAGCTTTGTTGAAGGCTTTGTCTTAGTATTAAATAAAACAGTTTTAATAGCAAGCATTCCTGAGATATGCAGGAGAGGTTGAAGCAAAGCCCCCAAGAAGACTTGTAAAATAAAGTCTAAAGCGTCGATCCTAACCTCTCTTTATAATCTATAGAATATTTTTAAGTTATCAGCCTTGATACATGAAACATCCTGCTGAGGATGCAATATCTGAGTGTGTTTAAGTTCCCAGTTTTTTAAGCCTTTATTCCTGAATAGTTTCACTTAAAAACCAAAAGAAAAAAAAAAACACCAAACCAAAGTACTAATTTATACCTTTTTTTACTCCTTATCAGACATTTTGAAACTGGAGATAATGCATCTTACCAAGTGCCTTCTTTTAAGAAGACTTGTTATGTGTATGTTTAGGTCCATACCAAAATTTTACTTTGTAGAAAACAATACATGTTGTGCTCGCATACAAAATTCTAGCTTGTGCCCAGGTATTCCTCTATATGGTAAGTAATTTCCTAATGGTTATGGTTTTATGGTAACTTTTTATTCTGCTATTTCTGACTTGTTCCAGACTTTCTTGACTTTCTTTTTTATGACTCTAGAGCCAAGTAAGATTTTGGGGGGGGGGGGGTGGATGGAAATCACTGTAGAAGGGTTGTATGTCTTTTGAGCTTTACCTTTAGGAATATGCTTTTCTTGTCATTGATCTTAGGCATGTAGCTGCTTCCTTCTCCCCCCTTGCCCACACTTTTGTTTTTTCCTTGCCCTAGTGCTGTTAAAGATGACCTTCAGATGTAATCATAACACTTCTATTTTGTGTTGTTTATGCTGAGTATTTAACCTATTTAGGCAGTACCTGCCTCTTCTGTGCAACAAGAGAAGGGGCATGAGAATCTTTCCCTGGTGAAAATCTGGCTTTCATTCCTTTTGTTCCTATTGGAAACTGACATCGTTCTTAAATGTTTTTTTTGGAGGTGACTAGGAAATGAAGGATCGTACCAGTTCCTTTTTAATTGATTGTGCTAGAAGCTTAGAGGAGCCATGATGTTTAATGTGCTGTTATAGTGAGTAGCTAGAAGATGTAACTCTTTTGGAATCAGTGTTTCTTTAATGCATTTGAATTCCCATCCCGAATCAGTGCAATAAAAATGATAATACTACTGAAATGTGAATTGAGACTTCTGATTATCTAAAGACTGCAAATAAACATGTGTTAACATACATGTTAATGTACACCTCTAAGGACATTTTGCAAATAAAGTAGCATTTCCTCTCAAATTTCACATTCCTATTTTAGAGAATAAGTAAAAAACAAGATTTAAGGATCACTCAATTTTGACTCAAACTAAGTTATACTGGAAAAGTGAAATTCTAGAGGATGATAATAGCAAGTCTAAGAATATGGATAAATCTTCCTTGCTACCTAGAGGTGGGGTAGGGGGAATCAATTCATGTCACTTATAGTTAGAAATCACTTTTAGAATCATAGAATGGTTTGGGTTAGAAGGGATCTTTAAAGATCACGTAGTTCCAACCCCCCTGCCATGGGCAGGGATGTTTTCCCTAGATCAGGTTGCTCAAAGCCCCATCCAACCTGGCCTTGAACATTTCCAGGGAGGGGGCATCCACAGCTTCACTGGGCAACTTGTTCCAGTATCTCACCACCCTCATCATAAAGAATTTCTTCCTTATGTCCAATCTAAATCTACCCTCTTTCAGTTTAAAACAGTTGCCCCTTGTCCTGTGACTACAAGCCCTGGTAAAAAGTGTCTCTCCAGCTTTCTAATAAGCAAGTGTTGAAAAGCCACAATAAGGGAGATCTGGTTGGGTTCACTCCCCAGATTGAGAGGAATTGTATTTGAAAGCAGATGTTTTGGTTTCAATAAGATGAGGGGAGGAGAAAGTAATTTCTTATAAAGCTAACATGTAGGAATAGTTTAATTAAAGAAATAGCAAAATTCTGGTTTATGCTTGCATATGATTGTGGTTTTTTTTACTTTTCCCATTTATTCTTTTTATTCATATTTCATTGTATGCATGGCTTGGATACTAATGGTTGAAAGACTGCAGAAAAATAAAGCTGTTACAGAGGCTGTAGGTTAGAATTTGCTGTCTTATATGTCAGAAATAATATGAGGTGATGTGAATCACTGCTGCAATGTGTTTACAACTTCCAATTGTTCTCCTGTCATATGTCTGGAATCAACTGGTTTCTTTTTTGAAGAATAACTTTGTTGAGAACATATAGGTAGTGTACTGCAAAAGATACTGTAGCACAAAAATTTGGCAAAGCCAGTTCGGGATCCAGGACAAAAGGCAAGTATTAAGTTTAGTGTGATTTGTTTCTTTAGTCTTGTGATAAATCTCCCATTTTCCACAGAATTGAAACATGAACATACCCATTACTGTTTTCAAATAAAAATGTGAAATAAAACTTGCATAAGAGTGTTAACTTCAGTGGTGACTCATTTAAAAAAAAAAAAAAAAAAGAAAAAAAAAAAGAAAAGGCAGGAATCCTAGCTCTGTGAGTGGTATCTGGATATTAGTGTTCAATATTTTGGTACTGACATTTTAAAATAACAGGTGTGTCATTTTTCATATGTCTAATATAAAACCTGAACAAAAACATTTACTGTGTGAGGAATACTGACTGTAGTTGCTGAGCTCAATGGAAGAAAGTATATCAGCATCTGGTAACAAAATTTGTTAGATCCATGTATTGAACAGTTTAAATCCTTGCAGATGTATGGAACCACAAATGCTGATATTAAAGAATACCAAGTGTTTCCTCATTGAGTAATACAGTGTTTGGGAACTGGTCCTAAATTTCACAATTATTTTTGTTTTAAAGCTATTCTTGCATTTACTTTCCCTTCTGGACAGGAGATACTGAAAAGAAAATTCGTACTGCAGAAACTCATTTAATTGTTGTTCTTTCACAAAAACAAAGTGAAGGAAAGCTGTGAACTGACTCTAGCTGGGATTTTATAATCAGAGTAATTTTGCGAACTCATTCATCCAGTGAAAGGAGAAACTTGAAATAAAAATCAGTATAATACTAGAGAAGACAGTGATAAATGAAAAGATAAAGTAGAGCTATTGCTGAGGGAAGCTGGAAGGGAGTATTGGCTAGATGCTATGCCTGCCATGGTCAAGGGCAGTAACTTAGTTTGCTGGAAACAAAGCACAACAAAGTGCTGGAAAAACACTATGGGACTACTATAAAGTAGATATGGTAAAATTATTGCTAATAAAGGCTTGTCATGGTTTAAGCCCAGCCAGCAACAAAGCACCACGCAGCTGCTCACTTACTTCCCCCCCCACCCGGTGGGATGGGGGAGAAAATAGGAAAAGAATTAAAACTCGTGGGTTGAGATAAGAATGGTTTAATAGAATATAAAAAGGAGAAACTAATAATGATAATAACACAAAGTGACAGCAGTAATGATAAAAGGATTAGAATATACAAATGATGCACAGTGCAATTGCTCACCACCCGATGATCGATGCCCAGTTAGTCCCTGAGCAGCGATCCCCCTGCCCCCACTCCCTCCAGTTTATATACTAGATGGGATGTCCCATGGTATGGAATACCCCTTTGACCAGTTTGGGTCAGCTGCCCTGGCTGTGTCCCCTCCCAACTTCTTGTGCCCCTCCAGCCTTCTTGCTGGCTGGGCATGAGAAGCTGCAAAATCCTTGACTTGTTGCTAAGTAAAGTTTAGACTAACTGAAAACATCAGTGTGTTATCAACATTCTTCTCATACCTAGCTCAAAAACGTAGCACTGCACCAGCTACTAGGAAGACAAGCAACTCTAGCCCAGCTGAAACCAGGACAAGGCTGAAGAGGAAGTATTTTAAGTAGTTTTGTATGGATGTATTTAAGTTGTATGACTTGGTAAAATACTATTTTAGTGGCAATCACTGATTAGATTAGTACCTGTGAATTACTTCTAAACATTCACAGCTGTTCTAAGTCTAACATAGTATGTGGCTCTAAGTGGTACTAGATTTTCTTTAGAATGTTTTTCCAAACATTAAACTCTTTATTCAAACAGCAAGAGATTAATCAGTTACAATATGCAGTTCTTGAGTAATATTTTAACTGGACACAGTAAGGTAAACTTTTCAGGTTTTTATACGTTAAAATTATCTTCTATAATTACTATACTGTATTTCCAAATCACACTAGCACATTCTAACGCTTTTGTGAAAGGCTAGTTCTCCCATTCTCTAGTCTATCTGATAGCTTTATAAAAATTTGGTGCTTCACTTACTATTCTCTTTTTCCTGTCATACTAAATTGCAAGTATAAATAATGAAATAACATTATGGGGGGAAGATCCAGGTTCCAACATAGTTTTTGTGGCATTATCTTAAAGGGATGCTGTGATGTGAGTTAAATTAGGTTATTTCACCCCACTATTCTGGTATACTGTTCAGTGTCTACTGAAAACAAAAGAAATTAAATAAGTTACTGGAATTTGACTTATTTGGTCTAGTTGATGGTACCCAGATTGAAAAAGACCTTTTCACTGCAGAGCCTAGAAGTTAATTACATAGCTATGGAAGTAATATTATTCTTAATTTAACCACCTAAATTACCTGTGCATTTAATAGGGAAGGGTTAAATCCCTTCACTGGATTCACCACTGCTAGATTAATAAGTTCAGGAAAATCAAAACCAAACTGATAATAAAGATGAAACATAGAAGTATTTCAAATTTTCTCACATAGCTGTAGTAATCTGTTTTAGGTCAGTAAAATGTTTTGAGAGTATGGTTCAATAGTCTCAAGTACATAGATGATCGCTTTGTTGTTAAAGCATGTCTGGAGGTGGTAATAGGATCTGGCTAGAAGCTAGGATTTACTGAGTATGTTTAAATACTGTCTGTTTAGTATAAAATACAGTTAATAGGTACTCGAGTAGGGTTTCCCTCATCCAAAGAAATCTATGGGCTTCTGGAAAGTATACTGACATAAGATTCAGAAGGGTGGTTTTCTTTTTGCTACATTTGTAAGAAACTCTAAACACTGATGTCTCCTGTGATGCTTCAGTACTTGTGTATTTGTAGTATCATAAATCTGAGGGATCGCAGGCAAGGACCTTTTTATTTCAGGTGTCCTGAAAATAAGGCACATTAAGTCTCTTTCAAAGTACTTACACAATCAAAGTATACAACAAGTTTGAAGACAGTTATGGGGGGGGTTTAGTGCCCACTTATGTACACCATAACCCTGGATATATTGGCAGTCTCAGCACTGTGAAAGATGTTCTTATGGGCACTGGTGTAAAGAGGACATTCAAAAGACTTCTGAAAGGGAATGAGATGATGGCATGGTAGTGAAGAGGGAAAATAAAGGCAAAAAGGTCCTTCTTGTATTTCAGAATATGAGCAGGTAGTCAAGGCTGACATGGGCTGAAAATGAGTTTTGATAACATACAACTTTGAAGGTTTGGGGATAATGTTTTGTAGCTTATAGAAGTGGAAACAAAGATCTTTTTCTTCTGCAACAAAGAAACAGTGGAAGTATTAAGAAGGCTAACAGGCAAGAAAACGTATTGGGAGACTGATCAAATTTCAGATTCAGAAGCATTCTGATTGAGGCTTAATATAGCACAGTTTTCTTTATCAAAAGGAAAAGGTATTTCCAGTAGTTGTGCTGCTTGTAGTGAAACCGTGATTATGTACTTGAACTAAAGTTATGGATCAAGACTGTTTCATAGTTATTTGTTCAAATGTGCCATAATTGTAATTAAAATAAATGGGAACTTGGTATTTAATCACTGATACTCCAGAAGGTTTCAAAATTTACTTTTCTAAACCCTTTATTAACATGAAAGAACATCTGATTTTGGGAGAGGAGCCCTTCATTCTCTTAAAGTTTTGATGTCACCTGAAATCTCCATGCCAAATAATTTTTCATGTAATTTGAAAAGAAAGCCTATGTGAGGTGTTTTTTATAAGGAAAAAAATAGTCTGTAAGCTGTGTGCAAAGACAAGGAGAGTTGGTGATGGCAGCTGAAATTTGGCCTGCAGAATGATGTCCTTGGTCAAAGAAGCAAGCAGTGAAAGACTTGGAGGGGCTAGGAGTCATGATGAATTTGATTTGATGGTAAGATATCTCTGAATGTGATAGAACAGAGCTGAGATGTCTTGATTTGAATGAATTAAGTAGAAGAGTGAATCTAAATGTCAGCAAATGCACCAAAGTTTTTGAATTTATAGGTGAGACAGTTGTAGAAGAAAAAGGGTAGAGAAAAGACCCTCTGTGCATTTTCTTCGGAGACCTGGGAAGCAGATGGATACCCCTCAAAAGTAGTTGATTAGGAGAGGGAAAGCCTGGGAAAGTGAAAGCACAAGATTCCAAAAGGAAAAATGTCATTGGATCAGAAATGGTAAATACAACATGGAATATGTGGAGAAACTCTGTGGGAAATCTAGCTGAAAAGTGATACCCACTGGGAGTGCTTTCTAATATGCTGTGTGTATTTGCGCACCACTGAATGTCCAGGGTATAACTGGAAAAGTCTGTTGGCACATTCACTGAACTTACTGGTAGTAGTGGGTTACATTCAAGTATGTGAGTGAAGCTTTTACTTAAAAAGCAAAATAAAACCACTTCAACCTTAAACACCCAGAGTAATATGTAAATTATAAAGGAGTGAAATGGAAAACAAGACTAGGCAAGATGGATCAGAATTGAGAGCTGTGGAAGGATATTAGCTAAGGCATAGATGGAAGATGAGAATTCTAAGAGATGCGTGTGGGGACTAAACTGCCCTAGGGCCATCAGTTTTGTCCCTAATGGATAGACACATCTGCTATGTAGACATGAGAAGACACGACTTACAGGTGTCATCAGCAATGTGTTGAGGGATGTCAAAGTCAACAAGAAGTGATTCTATGTGTACTTAAGAAGCAATAGGAAGACTAGGGAAAATGTGGGCCTACGGCTGAATGGAGCAGGGACCCCGGTGACACAGGGCATAGAAAAGACTAAGGTACCTAATGACTCTTTGGGCTCAGTCTTTACTAGTAAGAGGGGCCTTCTGAAATCCAAGGACTCAAACGTGAGGGGGAAGGCATACCCTTGGTAGAAGAGGGATCAGGTTAGAGAATAGCCAAACAAACTGGACACAAGTCTATGGGCTCTGATGGGATGTACCCACGAGTGCTGAGGGAGCTGGTAGATGTCATTGTGAAGCCACTCTCAATCTTTGAACAATTGTGGAGATTAGGAGAGGTGCCTGAGGACTGGAGGAAAGTAAATGTCACTCCTACCTTCAAAAATGGCAAGGAGGACCTGGTAAACTGGTCAGCCTCACCTCAATCCCTGGGAAGGTGATGGAGCAACTAATCCTGGAAACCATTTCCAGGCACATACATGGCAAAGTACCAGGCATAGTAAACATGGATTCACAAAGGGGAAGTCATGCTCGATCAACAAATTCCATTCTGTTGGGTTCTATCATATAAGCCTCGGTTGTTGTTTGTAGCATTAAGTGCCTTAATCTACTTAATTGTTCCTTATATGTAAGCTGTTCTATACTGTTGGTCATCTTTGACATAGTTTCTGATGCATTTCCAGTTCTTTTGTTCTTTCCGAATTAGGAAACAGGACTGTAAATACACACAGTAGGGTAACAAAGTTTTCTGTGTTCTCTTATATTTTTCTAAAACTTGATTTGTTTTTTACTGTTCTGATCACCGGGCCAATCTTAATTATAAATGTTCTAGGGGTAGTGATAGCTCAGAACCTATATATCCTAACATTACACAAAGTAATAAATTTGTGTGTGTGTAAGTCTGAAGTGTTCTCTCTTACAGTTTGCTGCTTTGAAATTTTTTTTTTTTGCTATTTTCCTTAACATTTAGGTTGGGATTCGGCTACAGATTAGAGATAGACATCTGAACTCCTGTTGTAGTTTATAGAAGGATAGCATGAATACTTTCAATTGCTTCTCTTGTTCTGTAATTTGTCTCCAAGTCAGCTGGCAGCACCATCCAATGCATTCCCCATAAGGAAAGACTCTAGCATGAGAACCTTGTCCAGTCTTTCTTGACTGTGTAGCAAAAAACTTTATGAATGTAAACGTACATATATACAAAACTTCTTTCTGTTCTTCACTGGTGATTTGGCCTTGGACTCTGGCAGGTTTCCCAATTCCAGGAAGCTTGAAAGACTTTGGCTTTTTACAAATTCTTTAAATTTTCTGACCTGCCTCCGAGTATTTTTATTTGTTTTATTAGCATTTGTCCTTTGATGTTAGAGATGGGTTCAGCTTTTCAAGTGGTACCTCTTTTAATATCTGTCTTTATCCTGCTGTTCTAGCCTTACTGAGCTCCTTTTGCCCTTTCTCAAGTTTTTTCTTTTTGACAATTGTGATGTATTTGCTCTGACTTCCTGTGGGATTTCTCTAAATGTCTTCCCATATTGTGTATATACATTTCACTCTTCTAAATCTTTTAAAACATAATTTATATAGCTGCCCTTTTTCAAATTAAGGAATACCAGAACTGATCTGTTGTTTTTGCAAAGGTATGCAAAGGTTCTTATTCAAAGTGATTCCTCAGTGTTTTCAGTTTCTGTTCATTGCTCATGTCAATCAAACTTTGTTAGTTCCCTGATAACTTCTTAATGAAATAACAATTTACAGTCTCTAAAAATTTGCTCTTAGCATCATACCCAGATATGACTCAAATCTGCATTGTGGCAATTGAACTCTCCTGTTACTGGGTTTCCTATCTGTGCACTTTTATAATCTTCTCCAGCCTGGTGCGGTAACTGAGTAGGGTAATACAGAACTACACGTCTCAGATTGTTTATTCTTCCTACAGTAACGCTTAAAAATACCATGTAAATGGTCTCCTAATATAGGAGAAATGTTTTCCCACCTATCATCACTCCAATCCTGTTAACTGTTTTTGAAATGCAGAAAAGACCTTCTCATCACGTGGATCTGGTGTTCGAATTCTCTTCAAGAATAAATCTATGCTGGCTCTAAAACCTGTACTTTTTTTTCCTCCCTCAAATGTTTTTCCATGTTTTTCAGCATGTCCCATTTCCTGCTGCTTTCACTTGCACCCTGTCTGAAGGATGCCATGATGATTATGGCTAGTGATTCTTGAGTCTTTTTACTGACTTTTTTTTTTACACTTGGTATTGACTGTTGTCTATGCCAATAGGTTCATTTCCCTTTCTTTGGCTTCACTTGGAAAGTATCACATTTGCTATTTCTTTATATTACTTCAGCAGGCTGTGTCTGGGAACATCACTGCTCACCCCTGCCCCCACTACAATGAAGTCAAATAAGCAGCTGGTACCCTGTCCTGAGGAGGCATTCTACAGATTAGCCAAAACCAAGTAATAAGCACAGTTTTAAATCACTTACTCTCTAGGCTTGTTTAAAATACTTTGTGACTGTGTTTTGATCAGTAATTAGAATTAATAAAATCTATCCTGATTGTATCAAGTATTTACGTTTTTGCATTCTTCATTTAGTGATGCAGTTTTTCAAATACTAATTATTTGTGCTAAAATGATTGTTTCTTCCGATAAGCTTACCAATGAGAAATTATATGATTTATTTGAAATGGGATAGGAAATCTTAAGGCCAAATCTGGATTGTACTTTGTAATATTGTTTAAGTTGGAAATGACTACTGAAATCAGGACAGAGTATTTTCACTCAATTACTACTCTTTAATTAGTTGATGGCTTGATAGGTAGAAAGGTAGTGTGGAGCTTGTGCTTGTTTGTTTTCTTTTATGTAAGGGTGTGACTTCCTCGGAACAAGTCTATATGCCTACAGAGCAGTCGTTTAAACTTAATTATACTCCATGGGGTGACATGATCTCCTTTAAAAAAGGAGATGTCTATTAGCAATGTTTTAAACATCCTGTTTAAAAGATGATAAATGATGCAAATTTCTTATAGGTTGTACCTCTAAGTCTCTCCCTTTACTATAGGGAGGCGGGGGGGAATGCCACTTCTAAATGGATCAAATATTTTCAAAAATTGTTCTGGTTTAGGTCTCATTTTTCATCCATATGTTAAGTGTCTGAAGTAATGGAATGCAAGTTAATGCTTATCATTCTTTCAGAAATTTAAAAACAAACATACTGCTATTTCTTGTTCTTAAATACATACAGAACATCAGGTTATATCCTATAATCACCCTGCACATTTATTACATGTTTGAATGTTTCCTGCAACAGCTGGAAATCTCTTCAGAACCAGAAGAAAATGTAATTTTTCTGACCCACTCAATCTCTTAGATGCAGTGTGATCTTTGGATTGCATTTAGAAGCTTACACAGGATCAGAAGGGAGTTGCAACTGATCCCTCTGTGCAGGGTTTGAGTATGATATAGCCTGACAGCTTCAAATTAACCTGTTATTCTGATTGTGATTTCACATACCATAAGTCAAATTCTAGTGAAGTTGACTGATTCCAGCAAATTGGTTTGGGTGTCTCTGTATATGAGAATGACTCAAGCTAGTGAGAAGCTCATCACTGAATCACATGTCTAGTTTGTATCTTTCAGCATTTTTTGCATAATGTGTGTAATTGGATTTAAGCATACAGAAAAACGACAAACTATAAACCTCTTTTAGACTTCTGGCTGTAGCAAGGCTAAATTGTCATGATGTGGGGGAGGGAGCTGTTAAAAGGGAGGCCAAGGTATAGTATTTACTGATAAGTGATCCATATATTCACAGGGGCCGTGGAGGAGTGCCTCCACCACCGGCAGGAGTACCGAGAGGGGCACCAGCACCCAGAGGAGTGCCTCCCAGTAGAGGACCAGTCAGTCGTAGCCGTGGACTTCTGGCACCCAGAGCAAGAGGAGTACCTCCACCTGCAGGCTACCGGCCCCTTCCACCACCTCCAGCACAGGAGACTTACGGTGAATATGTAAGTCAAGCTGTTGACGTACTGTGCGTTATGTGTATAATTTTGGAGGGATAATCCCTTCACTTTAGAACTCAGTAGAATCTCTTTAATTAGTACCGAATTAAGTCTTGCACCCAGAATCTGTGGCAACTGTGGTCATTTCTCGTCACCTTTTCAGACTTGAACTGTTTCATATTAATAAAACTTCAGGTTATGTGTAATGCCATAAAGACATTTACAGTGCATTTGGCAAAATAGTTATGTCCCTCTTAAACATACTATATTAGGCTTCTGCTTTACAAAAACCTGAAAAATCACGTTGTCAGTGGATTTTTAATTCTCAACTAAAACCGAGAATAATACTCTACTCTTTTTCCTAAGCCTATCTTTGTGGTCATATAACTGTTCAACGATTAGGCAATTAAAATATTTTTATGAAAGCTTCAGAATTGATCCTAAAATTTTAACAATGTACAGTGTATCTTAATAAGCCATGCATATTTATCTTTATTTTATTGTATTAAAAATTAAAAAAACACATCAAAATGCTTTATATTGTACATGACTGAAAATTATAGATATTTATGAATTGTTAGGGTAAATTTAATTTAAATTGAACTTACAGAGCAGTGAGATAAAGAAAAAAGCTTATTAAATCAAAACTGTCATCATAAAAATCAAAACTGTCATTGTAAAAATGGATTTAGTTTTGTAGAAAAATAACATTTTCAAGGACAATGCTTTCAATGTTGTATATATCTTAAAGCTTTTAGTGTGCCCTCTTTACAGCCAGGTCTGACTGGACTTTGTTGTTCAGACTAGCAAAGAAGGAATTCCTGAGCTCCAGAGAATGGTTTTGTTATTGAGACATTTTTTGCTTTTCTCTCAACCTTTCTTCTACCTACCTCCTCCATCTCTTCTTCTACTCCCCCTCTCCCAAACTCTCTAAATCAAATCTCAACCATTGTCTTTTGGATCAGAAACCTAATTTTCTATATAACACTTAAAGCTTTATGCAGAAAGAAGTTTAATGTCGTTAGAAGTTCAATGTCATTAGTACAAACACTTATACCCATACCTGAACAATTCAGAAGAAATTTATGTAGTTTATTAATGTTATGAGAATTAGTACTTGAACAATGTATCTAAATATCCCCTGGCTATGCCTGACTTGACTAGTCAAGATGGGTACTGCAAATATTTCACAATGCTGTCAAAGGACTTAGTCCTCATTAAACAGCCTGTTTCCAGGGCATACACTGTAGAATGCATGGTGATGTGGTAGAAAAACCTCTTTGAGTAACTACATATTTATATATATCTGCTGTTTATAGCATGTGTATATAGAAGTGGCATGGAAATAACAGCTGTTCAAATCAGTATCCTGACGTATGCTTTACTTCTGAGAGAGAATAATTAGAAAATAGCACTATAAAGAAAAATAGTGCTGTGCTGTGCTAAACAACTTCTAAAAAGAATGTTCTCTAGAACTGGATCACTTCTCTTCCAAACAAGATATCTTAACTGGGATAGATATATTTAAATCTGTAATTGACAAAGCAATGCTAGCTGGTCCGTTTTAAAACTACCATATTTTCTGTGTCTCCTTTGTTAAAACGGAGATTCATTAGAATAAAGTTTTGCTAGGACGTGAGCCATTGGTGTATTGTATGTTAAATGTTAAACTTAATGCATGGTATTTTTTTACCTGCCCGTTTGTAGTACATTATCAAAGTGCCTTAATTGTATCTTTTACAGGTTAAGGTAACATGCTAGGAGTCATTAGTAGTATTTCTGTCCTTTCCTTACTAATTGCTGTTTAACCATATCTAGTATTAAGCGCTGGTTTGCCAACCTGAATATCAGAGCAGGATAAGGTGTCACTGTTTGCTGAGAAGTGTCTGTAGAATGAGAACGTCAGTGAGATTGTGGGTATCATAAAAAGTTATTTTAAGCAGCATGTAATTTCAGAGGCTTGGAGACTGGGATATCCAGAGAGGTTACAGAGCAGCTCTGAGAACTTTTCCATTGAGGACTGGAAAGTCTTCAGGGATTCATGAAGCTTTTAATTCCCTTAGGCTTACAAGCCTCTGCTTTGTACTCATTAAAATAATGTGAAAATACGCAAGTTGAGAAAAGCAAACTATATCCTGGATGGAAGCCTTCCGCCACTTTTGTAACTCTGTAAATATCTCAAAGATGATGCAGGGCTTTTTGTACATAAAGTCCTTGCCCGTTTCCTCTGTGGAGTACTATTAAGTATACCTTGTGACAGAAAATAAGGCTGTCATTGAGTCACAAACAGCCTTCCTTTTCCTTCACTCCCTTTGTTAACTTTTTTTTTGTAGTCCTTGAGACCAATAAATCTTTAACATCTATGAGGATCTTACTCAGTTCTGCCTCCTGCCTATCCTTATCTCTCTCCTTCCTCTTCCTGATTGTTTAAGAAGTTGTTTTCTAAAGGATAACATAAAAATGGGAAGGGGAATACCTATTTTATTCTGAAAAATTGGAAAGGTTAATTCTGGAGGCAGTATCTCACACAGCGACGATCATGCCACAGGCAAAAAATCATTCATCTGAATTTAGATGCATTTTAACGTGAGCTCAAGATGAAGAGAACTAGGTGATCATTGCTGTCCTGTGCTTGGAGCCCGTAGGGAAGTTGTCCAGAACTTACCCTTCACCGAAAGCTCTTCACAGAGGTAGACGACCTCCGTTGCCTGTCAGCTTTCTGGGATGTTTGTAACACTAATTCTGGATGCTTGACGTGGCCTTCTCTGCTGAAGTCATGCAACATATCAGACTAGCAGCAATATCTGCACATTTTTCCAGTTCAGTATAACTAGTTTTTCCACTCCAGTGTTGCTAGTCTCACTTATGCATCTCTCAGCCCCAGGACCCATTCTTCCTGGGACCTCACCATATTGTTAGTACCATGATGAAGTTTTTGAAGCCACTGAAATGACAGTTCCTTATCATTTTCTGTGAACATTGTCTTTTTAATAGCTTGTAGCATCAGCTTAGACGATAGCAAAAATTCAGGCCTCTATGGCCAGCCAGCTTTATAATCACCATTTTAACCTCACTGCTCTGGTGTGATAAACTTTCTCTGAAGGCTAACACGCCTCCCGTTTTTATGTCCTCAACCACTCAGGTCAGGAGAAAGCCCAGTATGATGTGTGAAGCATGGCCAGGATTATTTTTATAATGCTTGGATAAGGGAAATTATGCTAGATGGTTGCTAGATTTATTGAACCACTTACAGATAGATTCAGGGACATCATTCTCTTAATTATATGAGGTTTTTTCTCTATTCATTGAACAAAACTGTGTAATAGATAAAAATATTTTCATGTATTTTTAAGTTGACAATTTATTCCATTAAGATAAGAAATAGAAATTGTATTTAACTGCTAGCTGGAGATTTTTAGCTTTTCCATAACTTTCAGTAAGCAGGAAATTAGTAACAGTATGCTAGCAATTCACTACTTTTTAATAGTGTCAATTCCTTAGCCAATGCTCAGTCAGACATCGGTTAGACCATAACTGTCCAGTCTCAGTTACTGTCTAATAACAGTTGCTGCTCTCTGCCTCATCCTGTTGCCCTCTTCTTACCAGCTTCAAAACTTTGAGGCTCTTTCCAAATTAGTAACACAGCAATATGGCTGAAGCTTTTTTAAGATTAGATTTTTACTAGCTGCTATTTTCATTTTAAAGGTAAATATTTTGTAAATATTCTGTGAGTATTTAAATTCTGTATTTTGTATGAATATGTTTGTGATCATGCCATGTCAAGTCCTGTTTTGGCTGCTTAAATGTGTTAAATGCAAAGTGAAATTTACAAGTTTATAATCAGATTTTTAGGCATTGAGAATTGCACTTTAAACATGTATTTAAAACCCATTGCTGTCACAGTGTGGAATGTCTGCACTGAAAAATTAAACTTCTCAGTCTAGCAAGTTATGGCCAAGACTTGCTTCAACACTACGTCGAAAGGCAATCAGATCTAAATGTTCCTCCCTAGTGCATGTGGGGAAAAGTTGTGGCAGAGCTTTAGTTCTGTTTATGGCAATTTTATTGATGTTTTCTTGTGTTCAGGCAGGGGTTACTTCAGTGGCAGATTTTTCTAATGTGATGACCACATGTATAATTTCTAGCAGTTAATGCTTCAATTAGAATGCTTCAATGAGATTGCTTTCTGTAATAAGAAATTGAATTAAGGTGGAATGTCTACCAGTAAGAGACCTAGGGACCCTTTCTAAAGTTAAGTAAATTGTAACTTGAAAAAGAACATTATGAACTATTTCCAGTTACATGCAAAGATGATTTTTTTTTGTAACTTAGATACAGACTACTTAGAAGGGTGCACAGAACACTTGGATACAAAAGAGAAGCTGATAACAGACTTCAAAATCTACTCTTTAAAATGTATATTTAGTTATTGCCTGATTCTGGAAGATCCTAAAGCTTAGGGATTGCTAAATTTTAAAAGATTATAGTTCCTGAAGCATACATTTCTGGATATTTCCAGAAATATGTTACTTTTACTGGTGGACAAAGTAGTGTTTCAGACTTAATTTAGACTTAAGCTTGTAATTCTCATACGAACTCTGTACTGTGAGACTATACTCACACTACGTATGCTATAAGATACATATATGTTATAGATACTAAAATAGTGTGAGACTATGCTCATCAGTTTCCCATGAGAAGTGGAGAAGACCCAAAAGACATTACATAACATGCTGGCTAACAAGTTCCCACCCAAACAATGAGCAGAAGATGTGATGCTATATGTCTCTTCGTAACTTAAAGCTCAGTATTTCTCCAGTAGTGGAAGACCCTTGGTTCAAATTCCTGTCCCAGGTATTCATATTCCCTTGGTTCTCTCTGGAGATGGTGTGCTGACCACCAGGAATAGCATACATAGTGTTAGAAGTGGTTTCTGTCCTTTTGATTTTGCAAGAAATCCTTACAAATTTGTGGGAAGATTTAAGGGATGTTTGTTCTCAAGTGATGTTTGGCTGGATGGCTAAGAACAGAAATCCATTTCATGATCCAGTGATTATTAGGAAATATGCATATATGTATCCATGAGTGAAAGTAATTAACACAAAGTCTTACTATTTACAGGTGAGAGCCCATTCAGCTGAATAACCTATAGCTTATTATTTAGTACACCTTCCTAGAAAGCTGATGCAAATTGTTTTGATCTCCAGTATTAAGCTTGAATTCTCCATCTCTTCATTGAGATCATACATAATTTAGATTTTGAAAAACTGAAAATTAGGGTTAAAAAAGGATACTGTAGAAGCAGTTTCTTGGAGCTATTAATACAATGTTGATCTTGCATGGTAAACTGTTTTTGAAGTAGACTTTTTCCTCACTAATATTTATTTGCTCTCTCAATGTTTGTGGTTGAAAAAGGAAAGATTTGTAGGAAAAAGAGTGAAAACTTTGTATACAAGATGAAAAAACCCAAGCTTTTTATTTAAAATAAATGCTTCTTGCAGTTGAGGTGGCAAAGTAAGGGCTAATCCAGATGACATAAGACTTTGAAAAGAATTTAAATTCTCCCTGATTAGAGTTCAAGTAGAACTTTAATGTCGCTTTGCAAGAGTGACACTATGTCTTAATTTACTGTGGTCTTCTGAATATTGATAGTTGCCTAGTAACATGCAACATTTTAACCAAGTTAATTTAAAATGTTTTTGTTTGTGTAGTTGTTTTGAGTGTGAAGCTTTTTGTTTGGGTTCCTGGAAAAGGGTTTGAGGTAGCTTCATTTTCTAGAACTAGAGGAATGTTTTTTTGTCCATTCTGTCTCTGTTCCCCTCTGTGGATAATGTTGTGGTTTCTACTTAGGTCTTAGACCTTTTTTTAAACAATGTATTTACTGACTTGTGGCTTTTCAGAAGTGCTAAGACTATTCTTAAAGTCAGGGTGAATTCAGGTAAGACTTTTGGAAAGCAAGTTCATAACAGCAAACCATTATTTCTTGACTTTTTTTGCCAATTACAATGTTCTTTTTCATGCTAAATAGGACAAGCAAGAAGAAAGAATGTCTAAAAGTAAAGTCTCTCAATTGTTTTGTTTCATTTTTAATCTTTTATATTTATCTTCTCTGGTGTTTTAAGGAGGAGGTGGAGAAAGAATGGAAAATCTTTCCATTTTCTCAGGAACTCAGGCAACTTTGGCTGTGGAAACAGTGGAAAGTTTTTGGGGAAAGGCTGAAAAGCTTTTCTACCTGCCTGTCTTGAAGTTGAGAGTTCATCTATAACGTGCATATAAAATATTTTCTTCTCAAATGATTTTGGAGTTTAAGCTGCTGGTCTAAGCTACCATTTTCTGACTTGATATTATCGAATGAGCATGAGTTGTTGTCCTGATTCTGACACTGCTCCCTCCTGTTATGTATAGAAAAATAGAATTTTTTGGCCTGATAGTAATTTGGTTTAAGTGTTACTGCCTATATTCGTTAGCAACTCTTTCTATTTTTTTTTGTTTTGTTTTTTTTGTTTTGTTTTGTTTTAAGATGTGTGAAAGACAATCCACTAGTACATTTCTCATTCTGGGAATACCTTATTTGTTCTGGCTCAATATGCACTAGGCTTCTTCTAGATGAAAACAGATGAAAATCTACAATATAAGAGCTTACAGTCTGTGCATGTTTGCTGCTAATGTCCTTAATGTTATCACTCAGACTTTAGATTGTAGTAGCTACCCATATTTGTTTTGATTGCCCCATATTGCCTGTTGATTTAATGATGGGGAGATGTTATTTCCACGTAACAAAATGGCTGTTCCTTCCCTTAACAATTCTAATTTGCCGAAAAAATTCTTCATTGCACTGCACTGAAGTTGCCTCATGTTCTTTCTCCTTCAAGTTAATCTCTGCGCAAACAATTTTTTCAAATGTGATAGTTTTTATCTGGAAGGAAGACATTCCTCCAATATTCTGTGATAAAGTACTGGTGTAAGTATTAATTTCAGAGAATGATGAGGAAAAGAAACAACAACCTTTTTAGTTGTAGTGATAACAGCCTTAATTTTTTCCCTTGGATGGATTTCCCTAGTTGGGAAGAGCTGGAAAATTGATTTCTTATTGATTTGATGATTTTTTTTTTTTCCAGCACTACAAATGGCCTTTTGTTAAACTGAACTTTTTACCCTCTTTTTTTTCTTCCTGTTTCTCTGTCTTGTTCTCTTGGAAACATTGTTAATTTCTCCTAAAGAGAGCCCAAATGCTAGTCTATCATTGTCACTGCCAGCAGATTATAATTTAAAGCTACCATTTCATGTTCCCTATGAACACTGGTATGTTTAGAGTACTTAATTATTAGAAAGAAATACTGATGAGCAAGGCTTAGCATGATTTATAATGTTTTGGGTAGCGTAGGGGTTTTGGCAGAGATTGCTTTCATTGCTTTTATCATCTTTTGACCTGTGATAGTAAGTAACTTACTATTTAATATATTTGAAGGGTGCATATTTACACATTGCCTTTGGTTCTGTTCATGAAAAATTTCTGCACCTCGCACTGAACAATTACTGTTACCAGTGCTGCTCTTTGGATTTATTTCAACTGCGGGCACTATCTTTGAGAAAACTGCAGGCAGAAGCTCTCTTTAAGAGGAAATGTAATGTGATTCTGGCTTATCGGCTGGCTTAATAAAGGAGTTATTAATAAGGTTTGAGATTTCACAGAATAATTTCATGTTCTTTTCAGAAGATCTGTCTTGTAGTTCTAGCTCTTTTGTTACTTTGGGGGAAGATTCTTAAGACTGAAATTAACAGAAGTCAGGACAATCGCTTTTGATACCTTGCTGGTCGATATTTTAAATGTGTGGAAAATACCTGTAGTTTAAGAGGACTTTAGCATTTTCAGCTTATCTTTTTCTACACTTTTGTTGTAAGCACAAACTGTGCAGCACACTTTCCTTCTTTCTGTCAGACTAAATGTGATGAGAATTAGTTTTCTAGGTTATCCTGAAAAGTAGAATAATGATTAACAGAAACAAAATGCTTCCATTCATGGGATGAAAATATGATCTTGTTTGGACTTTTGTTTTTTGGAGTGGGAGGGAAATATGGCTTCACTAGTAAACACTTTCTGATTAGCAAGTACCTTTAGGAAGAGCTATTTATAGACTTATGTAATTGGAGTAAAGGGGAAGTCCATTGTATTGCATTTGGTAGGTAGTAGGAATGCAAATACTGTCATCCACATGAAGAAGAATAATGGCTTTAAATACAAAAATGAATGTGTTTATAAATACCCAAAACATACTGAAAAATCAGCAGGAAAAATGCAGTTAAAATATTCTTATGAAGGTGTCATTCTTCCAGTATTATACAGAAAGAAAACTGTATAGCAATGCTTGTCAGCGAATCTGTGATGTACTTAGTACAGGATATCTGTGCATATTTAAGTTCTGTCCTGTCTATTTTCATTATATATGTGTAAAAATGATAGTTATTTTCATTTAAGTTAACATGATGTTTTATAGTACTGAAACATGCTAGATGGCCAAGGATATTTCACCTAGATACTAAATAAAGTTATGTGTTTCAGAAAGAAAATACTCAAGTAGTGTGCATTTAATCTAAAATGTAAAACATCCTGCCCTGGCCAACCTTATTTGTTAACATCCTGAAAGAGAAAGTTTTCAAATACTGTATGACTAAGCGAAAATACTGTGTCAGACCTAATTCAGGGAAAGCTCTGAAACATACTTCATCTGCCCCCGCCTAATTGCTACTTCAAGGGAATAGTGCACAGTAAACAAATGTTTTGGAATTTGAAGCTCTTATCTCTTAACAGAACAAGCCATTGAGAGCAGCTCTTTAAACCTATTCTATTTTTTCAACATGTTGCACACAAAGTTTATCTTTGTTTTAATGTAAATTTTGGGGTTTATAAATGTAAATACATCAATAAAAAAGGAAGAATTGATCTGTTTAAGCAGATTATAGTAACTGCAACAGCACGGGTTGATCTCTTTAATGCTAAGTGACAGGATTCCCCCATATAGACTGCAAACCAGATATCTTTCTATTCAAAGCATATAAGAGCCACCTTCAATATAATAATGCAGGGCTTAATTTCTGCAGTAGTATATTTGTTAACACACAAAATGGTGAACTGTAATGAGTTCTGGGAAAATTCTCTCGAAGAGAAATGCTAATACTAGAAACACTTAAGTCTGATCCAGCATGGGCCTCCCTAAAATTTTCCTTTTGTTCTGCTGGACATGTTGTTAAGCATCTTCCTATTTCAAATTTACTTTGTTCTTTTGTCTTCAAGAAGTCATAGATACACCATAACTTCAGAGTAGTCTGTTCTCCCCTTTTCTTTCATGATCAGCTTTTTAGTGAAATAGTTAACATATGTGAAGAATAGGACTGATTGCTTAAGAAGTCCCCAGTGATTCCTTAGTGGCAAAGCTTTCTGAACATGTGAAAAGGTTAATTTCAGTCCTTTTCTTTTATTTGTTGTCACTGCTGGGTGTGCATGGTTTGAAGTTTGGGAGCCCCTCTTAGGGATGGCTGATTCACAGTTGGGAGATTCTATGAGAGGAGACCAAATGTCATGTAAATGTTCTGGAACAGAGCAAATAAGTTGGCTCAGACAGCTTCTGCTGTTGATCAATGTCTGTATTGTTAACAGATGTCTGTGTATTGCATCAATAAGTAATAAAGTGCTTGTTCGTAATCACTGCCAGGAGGCAATGGTTTTGTGGGTTTAGTGTGTGGCTTATCAAGAAAAATCCATATCCATATCAGATGGGCAAAGAAAATGCTAAGACTCTATTTTAATTTTTAGTTTCAGGACAGTGAATTATTGAAAGAGAAAACAATGCATTTCCTTTTCAAGTGGAACTATTTATCCATGGATCTCTTCGCAACAGACAATTGGAAAAATCCTCATTTCTTCTTCCAGACCTATGAATAGGCTGTCACTCGTGTGCTGGCAAATATTCATAGACACCCTTCTACTAATCACTGCTGGGAAACAATCATGTTCACTGATCTAGCGGTGGTGCAGTAGTACTGATGGGCAGATTGCCTGGTTTTCCATATAAGCAATTTCAAATGACTGGAAAAAAATGTTAAAAACTCTCTTAGCAAATTCAGTTTCCTATCAGTTGTATTGAGGATGTCATTGGCTTCTGCTATAGAAAGCTTTCTTTATAATGTCTAGAAAGCTGTCAGATTCCAATCATTGGAGATGTTTTCTACTAGAGTTGGACAATCCATCTTCTGTCATCCCTACCTAATTGATACTGGTAGTCGGTTTTGTTTTCTGTCATTGCTAAAAGATTCTTAAAGGTTCTTTTTCCTGGAAGAGAGTTTGTCCTTTCATGAGACTTTATCCTTACATTGCCAGGGCTTGATACACGTTTATTCAGAAAACACTGTATGTAAGATGATGCCTGATTTTCATTTTGTCTGGTCCCTATATCTTCAAAGTGTCTTCTCATTAGGTCATTCTCATCTGGCAAAACTGTACAAGATAGCCCTAAATATCCGTTGAGGTCTCTGGCATATTTGGATAGGATTTGGACATTGGGATTTCCTAGGAGTCAGTACAAAGGAAGTGCCATTTCTACTTTTCATGTCTTTAGCTCAGGTTTATTATTGGATGAAACAATAAATTAGTGACAGTCTTTGGATTTCTATAGCGCATCCTTCTCTGGGACAACACAGCGTTGTCACTCATTTTTATCTTGAACTTCTGCGTGGCTTGTAGCTGGAGTTAGTGGTTTGTTCAACTTTGTATTTAAATCCAGTGCTATTTTGGGAAGAGTGTTCCTACAGTGTATACTTAAATAGTGTGGGTAATGTGGGAGGAGTAAGAAAGCCTTACTTTTAGTTTCTTAATGGATGCTAAACTCCCACAAGTTGAGGAGTATGCAGAGGGCATTCAAAGAAGTAAAACCATCATTCTTACTAGTTTTATCTCTAGGGAATTTCTTTCTCATCTGTAGTCTACGTAGAATATTGAACTTATTGTCCAGAAATAAGTCAGCTAGCTAAGTCAGTTGCACAATACTTATTCAGGTGTTTTAATTCCTGAGATGCTTCCCAGAGCTTTCTTGAAGATCAGTAGCTCACTCAGCTCAAATTCAAGTACGTGGAGACATGAAGCATTTGTACTGTCTCTGCGCAAGCCAGTGTTAAATAAAAAAATCTTTTCGGAGCATATTGCCAGTAGATCAAAATACATTTGAAGTAATTATAGTCTTAGATGTGTGTGGCCTCCTAAATGGAAGTAGTCTCTATTAATATCATTAAGATATTGCCATTTCGTGGTATACTTATGTCATATATGCATTTCAGGAGAGTATTGTCTTTCATATTTATTACGTGGTTACTGATTTGTTTCTGGCGTGTGCTTACGGTTAATATTGCCTTTCTTTTATATCGTTTCAGGAGTATGATGACGGTTATGGAACTGCTTATGATGAACAAAGCTATGATTCCTATGATAACAGCTATAGCACTCAAGCACAAAGGTAAGTCTCCAAATCTGCTGTAACTACATTTGAAATATTCTGCAGTTGGAAAGTTAGTTTTACTTAAAGATCTTTTTCTATTTCATCTTAAACAGCAAAAATGTTATAAGAAATTAGGAATTATTAGAAATAACCCCAGTGTTATTTGTCTCTAGTATCACGTAAGTATAAAAGTCAAGTTACTTAGTGGTTGAAAAGAAACAGAAATGAGAACTTGAAACAAAGAGTTTTAGTCATGCCAAATCATAAATCAGAAAGTTTTCAGAAGTTCAGGAATTTCAGAAAGACTTAATTCAGATCCATTTTGGGAGGGAGGCGGGGGGAGGGAGGGGAGATGAGGAAAAAAACCCCAAACTTTATAAAAGGTATTAAATCATCTGAAACACAGAGCTGATTGCATTTTCTTACTACTTGAACATGGATATGTTCCAGTATTTTACCTTTATTTGGCTGTAAAAAAAGTACACCTTTTAGTTTGTTTTACTCCCTCATGGAATTGTCTTTGTGGCATTTGAATCTCTTGCCATTTGTGTCCTTCCCCTATTCATTCTTAGCATTATTTTTAAGCACTTGTGATTTTTTTTTTTTAAACTTTGCTTTCTTCAAAGGAGTTGCTATTTGGAAACTCCATGAATTACAAGGAATACTAATATCTCCCAATGATGAGAAAAATGCTATGAAGTATAACCTACTTGTACTAGGTGGTAGTTTGAATTTAATGCAAATATCACATGACACATTATTTAGCAGCTTGGCTTATTGTCCTCACTATTAGGTACTTCTAATGTGCATGTCTGGAAAGGGAGTTTCTGTGCACCTTTTACTGAGCTGTAATTCTCGCTCTTTTTCTCTTGGACCAAGCATTCATAGTTTGATCAGTGGTAGATTTTGTAATGTCATTGAGAATTTCTTGAAACTTTTATGGCAATAAACTTCAAATGTTTCAAACAAGAATGTTGAGAAAATTGTAAAATAAAGTGCTATAGTTCTGCGTTACTACTTTGGTTATTTGGGGTTATTAGAGCTTCAAACCTTGCCCATTGGGAAGATGATGACAGTAGGAAAGGGAGATATTGGTGGATATTGTGATGCTGATAAATACTGATTAGACTGTCTTACCTTCAGCTAGATATTTAGACTATTAGATACAGACATTTTTGTAATGTAGCCTTATCTGAAGTAGTACATAACTGTTCACAGCAAAGTTGGGAAAGAAGCTGTTTACACCTGACACCTGCTTTGCTGTAGTGTTGACACACCCAAGTTAAATTTTGTTGTATAAATTAGTATTTTCCTGTGCCCAACAATTTAGTCAATGTGAAAAAGCTTAGTGGAAAGTTCAAGTGTCATTGTTGAGAACTAACAGAATGAAAATACCTTTGTGTCTGATACTTGGCTACTACAGAGTCTTGTAAGCTACTGAAAATTGATAAAAATAGTACAACTTAAGAAACCAGCAGTGTAGGACCTTCAAAATATAAGGCTCTGTAGGATGTTACGTTTAGAGAGCAGCTGCTAGTAATGGATTTTTTTTCCAAAAAGAAAATTACCAAAACACTCCTCAACTTTTATGTTGGTAATTCTGTTCTGTTTTACTGCTTCTAGTGTTGGTAAATGGGTTTATTGCACACAAACATTTGGACTTCATTACGAAGTCATTTGCCTGAGCCAAAACTAAGCATTACTTGGATTTGATATTTTTTTCTGTGTTAAGAACATTTTCATTAAGATTTTTTTTCCTTTGAACTAAAATTAGCAAAAAGTAAATCTTCTAAGAAATGAAACTGCTCTTGTAAAGGACTAATACATAAGTATATATATATATATATATAGTATTCTTAGATATAATATGTGCACATGCTTAGCCCAGTCTGGAAGGAGACACTTCATAAAATGATTGCTCTGCTTTGTATTTTACCTGTAGTTTCACGATACATATACTGTTAGATTTTGTTGAATTCATTATCTTTGGAATGATTACTTCATTTTTTCCCCCCTAATTTTATTAAGTACTGCATGGTAAAAGACAACAAGAAATGATTCTCTTGTACATTTCTCACGGGGTATTGACACTCATTCTCTGGCATATTTTCTGGCTTGGCAAAAAGATTTTTAGGATTGTATTGGCAGACAAAAAGTAATAACTATAAACAGCCATCTGAGCTACCTAGAACAGCATTCCTTTCTTTAATCTGAATATCAAATAGTAGCCCATATTGCAAAATGTCATTTTGTAACCACTAAGAGATGCTTATCATATTTGGGTGCATTACAGTGTCCTTACTGTGAAGGAAATTAGGGAAAAGTGTATTGTTTTCATAACTTAGCCTTATATCATTCTTGAAGTTTTTCCCTCATAAAGTATGGGAAGAAAATACATTTGCACATAGAGGGCATTCAACGTGTTTAAAATGCATCATTTAGTGACTAGCATGTGCAAATAACTTTTCCCCTTTCCTTTTGTAAGTTGAAAGTAGTAATCTTAAAAAGAGTATTTCTACTATATCTTCTGATATTAATTTCTATAGAAGTTTTGATATTAATGATACTGTGTATTGAAGAGGACGTTTGAGAAACAGCTAGTAAACTGAAAAGATGGGTTTGCTCATTAAATTATTTGCAGTAGTCTTTCAGTATATGAACCCTCTTCCTGCACCTCATCAAACTTTGTTAATGTTCACAAGTGTACATTGTGTGTACAACGTATATGTGTGATACAGCGGAGACAGTTGAAATATTCATTTTGGTTTGTAAAGTTTTTGCTCATTTTAGCAATTCCTCTGTTAAAGGTGGAAATTCTCCAAATTTAACCATTCTGCACAGCACAGCATAACTTTCCTTTATGGTTTTTAATTTTGACGTTCCTAGTGTATTTCCCAGAAATAGCCGAATCTGAGGTGGACTAGGATGGGTAATATGTTCAGATATGAAGAATAGCATACTGTATATTTTGGTGTGCATTAAGATAGTTGAGTTTAATGGCAGTTTATTTGACACTGTGTGAGACTGTATCCTTGCTTGTGCTTGGCAATCTGAACCTTTAGTTAAAACCTGTCACAGCACTAATAGGGAGAGAAACATCAGAGTTTTCTCCAAGTTCTCGTCTATCTTAATGCACTGTAATCCTATTAAAAATAGTTTTCCTTTAACACATTTTCTTATCCACAGTTTTTTTGTTTGTGTAACAAAGCCCCAAATAGTGCTTCAGGATGTCTTTTAACAGAATTATTTTTTTTTATGGTCAAAAAGACTTAAAAAAAAAAAATCCCTTGGAGCTGTACTGAGCTTGGCTAGATAACTGATTTTTCAGAAGAGATGTGACTAAGTTGTACGTATAGTTTTTTGCAGAGGATTGTTAGATGATATTTTTAACAGTATAAACTGGCATGGTTATCAACTGGGCTGTTCAGTATTGTTATAAAAAACCAAAGCAATCTAAATTAATTTAACAAAATAATGAACACAGTCAAAAGCCATGTCATTTATAGTTGATACTCAATGCCTAGCTAAGGAGATCAGCAAGACTAGTCTGAATGTTTCTCTGTCATACAGGGCAGATTTCACATTATGCAGTCAGCAATTCCTTCATAAAATTTCTTCTATATGCATATGTAGTAATTTAAGACATGGAGTTGTATGCTAAAAACCTCTTGGGGATCTTATGTTAGAACATGAGGTACCAGTGTGAAATGCCATGCTCGTGTAACTGGTGCTGGTATTTTCTTATGCCAGATGCATGTAGATTTGTCAGCTCCCTTCAATGGCACATATGCATGCTTACTTACACAACCTAGCTGACTCTTAAAGGACTTTCCCAAATCTGTCTAAAATTGTAATCCTTTACTTGGATTTATTGCAGAAAGTAGTGGGTGTTTTAATGGTCTGATGTTAATGCTAGACCAATTTTATTATGAAAATGCAGAGAAGAATGTTGTGGAGGAAGCAGGAGCATTTAGTTCGGTCTTCATTTAAATTTGTAGATCAGTTTAAACATTTTCAGCATGATGAAAAATTCTATTTATTTTAAATCTCAGAAATATGTTTCAAATGGAGAAAAAGTGCTTTTGTCCCTTAGTGGCTCCATACATGATCTGCACAAGTGTTTGCGAAGACAATAATAGGGCAAAGGGAAATGGATGCTAATAAATCAATTGGCGCTGTCAGTTCACTGTTAATGTTCTCTAGAATACGTGAGATTTATCACTGAGGAATTGTAGAATAATGGTAGTGTATGGAAACAAAGTCCACCAGGGAGATGTACTACATCATTCGGATTTAGCGCTGCCATCTGCTTAATAGCATTGAGATGACTACAGAGGTACTTATGATCAACCATTCATAGCAGTGACAGATGCTGCAGAGAGTTAACGTGCCAGAGAATGAGGTTTGTTACTAAAATTCAGATTATGTGACAAGGTTGCCGAGAAAGGGGGCTGAGTTTGTTACCTCTCCAGCAGCATTAAAGGTTTACTGTGTGCTTTTAACTTTACTATCAAGAGAGAATGGCTAACACAGTTACTGTAGTACAAAAAAAATGTGGAGAACCCCATCTGTCTGCTCCATGGCACTCAGAAGTTTCAAATAACTTCTTCAGGCTTGTCTGCTAGCATTTAAAACTGGATAATTCTTTTCTTAGAAGAAAAAAATGCTTTTGTCTAGCTTCATTGTTTTTTACCTACAACAGAGATCAGCAGTCTCAACTATGAAAGGAACAGTTTGTATAACTCTGACTGTATCTGTTTAGGGGCGAGAATAAGTCATTCATGTAGTAATGTAGTCATTTTGTGTTTGATTATAATTATTTTATAAATTTAGAACTGGTTTAGATCTTCAGTCAGGGTGATCTCACCTTCACTCCATTGCAGAATTTAATCTTGAATGCCAATATAAAAGGGGAAAGATTAGGACTCAGGGTAATTGCTGGCTTTATCTCCAGTCTTCTGCAACATTTTCTGGTTTCCACACTTGCCTGTTAATGCTCTACCTTTCTCTCAGCAGCAACCGTTGTGCTCTTGGCTTAAACATAGTTTCTCAGGTGCTGTTCTTGCATATCTAACAATAATTGCTACCATTTCAAATCATATCAAAATGTGATACATTCAAATACCTGTAAGTTGCCTGTAAACCTCAGAGCCATCCAGTCAAACTAATCTGAAATGAGGGAATTGGCAAATTCTCTTTAGTATACCTATGTTTATTCAGTGCCTCTAGTGTACTCTGTGTTTATTGGTTAATGTGTTGGGAAGTGAGAAGTACAGGCTGCAACTTCATTTTAAATTATTTATCTAAAAGCATAAAAAGATAACTCCCCATGTGGTAGTTCCGAAGCATCTTTAAAAGCCCAGTGTTAGGAATGCCATGTCGTGAGGCCTTATTCTTTACCATTCGTTTCAACAGTGACTGATTCAAGAGAAAATTTCTTTAAAGTAGGGTAGACTGTGTACAATGACCCTGTGGTTTGAAAGGTTTGAGGAAGTTTGCGTTTTGTAGCTTGTGGTAGTTACTTAAGAAAAAAGTAATTTGATGTCAGGTCGAAAAGAGGACTAAAGAAACCGCCCACCTTGATATTGAGCAATGGCCAATTGTTTAACTGATGCCTGAATAATACAACTAAATTTAGAGATTTGAATCCCTCAAATACCAATCTCTGATTTTGCGGCACTCCAGAGGCACCTTAGTTTTGAGAGAAGCTGATTCCTAGTATGGAGTTCTTGCCAAGACCCAGAGATGTAGTCCTCCCCATTTTCCATTAGGAACTCACATTTTCAGGTGTTTTCTGAAAGTGTGCTTAGTAGTCATACAAAAGATGATGACGTTGCTGTTTATAAGAGAAGGATTTTCATAAAGAGCTGAGGGTATGGATTTGAAATTAGCTTATGGAGGTGTTGCTATAGGTATTTGAAAGTTAATTGCTAACATTTTGTTTGTGATACTCAGTGTTTTAAATTTACATTGTTAAGTTTGTCAGCAATCATGCACTTCCAGGCTGTATAAATATGCATTATATGCAAAACAGTGTCTGTTACTGTAGCTTTTCAAGATGTAATTCTTTGGATTTTAATGCTAGTAGCTGTTTGTATTTCATGCTCTGACTTATAAATCAAATCAATCCACAGCAGTTTGATTTCTGGGGATAGTGCAAATAGCTAGTATTTTGCAATTGTTGCTTATGAACACCTGGTATGTCTGAGCTTATTGGAGGTTATAATTCTGCACAAATAAAGCCTCAAAAGCATTAGCAGAAACAAGGTAACGTCTCTTTTAACTGAAAATCCCTGCCATGTCGTTTCCTGCATAATTTTTATGGTCATATTATTGGAAGAGATTATTTTCTGCAGTTTTTCAGATCTAGTTCTTTAGGTTCAGATAATGTTTTCCTTTTTTGTTACCTGTTAAAATGTGACAAGATAAAGTATTCAGAAGTGCCTCAATAGCACAGAATGCTTTTACTGTGACTCTAACATACATGTTTGAATTTTTTTTAAATCTCTTTACAGAAATCTGGTCTGAAAACTCAGTAAACAGGAATAAGACTAAGGCAATTGAAGTGTCATGATGGAAAAAACTTACCTTTAAAGGAAAAATTAATCTTAACATAAGTGTATCACATGCTGCACTCATAAAATTGGAAAAGGTTTTTAGAATCCTCGTCACGTTGACATTGGTAGATTACTTCACTATTTAAGGAATGTTAGGATTACTTTTAATTTGTACGAATTATACTTGGTAAAATACTTTTTAGATACAAAAAATAATTTCATTTTTCTTCATGGCTTTTCTATTAAACTTAACTATGAATATGCCTCAATGTTTAGAAAACAAGTAAAATGGCATTTAAAAATAAATTGAGACCTGCTAGAGAAAACTTATATAGAGGTGTTATAGTGGTACAAGAAGTAACATGAAATTTTAAATATTTGAGGAATCAAAAAAAAAAGGAACTATTTCATAAAATTAGATTATTCATTTTGCATGATTGGTTTAATTTTACTTTGGTGATTGTACAGCATCTTGAACTGGGTGGTTCAATTACCACAATATAATTAAAGAGGATGAGTATTTGATAGGATTTAGGATTTTTCTCCTTGACCAATTACACAGGTGAAAACATGAGAAAAGGATGGTCAAACAGGTTCTTTTAAGAAGTCCATATCAGGAAGAAAAACTCATTAACAGTGAATATTTTTTAAATATTAAATGCTATATTGTAGTTATTAATGGTAGCTTGTGGAATTAGCCATAGTTTAAAAATATGTTAATTATGAGTGCTTCAATTTAATTACAGTATGTTTAAAAAAGAAAAAAAGGTACTTTAAGCTTGGATGATGGAGGTAACAAAGAGGAATGAGAGTACCCAGTTGCTAGGCCTCAGCAGGGTGCTGCAGCAATGCCACTAGATATATGGTCTTTGGAGACAGAACTTGGATAATGAGGCTTCCAAATCTTACAAATTAAAGTTGTTACTCATTTAGAAATAACTTTTCAAATGTCTTACATAATGAAACCAGTAGAAAGTTTATTAAGAGGTACAAAGATAAGGAAGAGAAACTACATAGTCTCTCTGTGACTAGAGAAAGGACAGCTTCATAAATTCACACTTGCAGTAGGTAGAGTATATAAAGGGAAGATTTCTTTTCCCCGGTGTGGGATGGAGAAGGAACTTCACTGGAAATTCACACTTGGAAGCCAATGTGTATTAGATGAATCAGAGATGCATGAGAAATTGGGCTTCATCTGTCCAGAACATATTTTTGTCGCAGAACACCTTTTTGTAGATGAAGATTTGACACTATTTTGCTGGTTGACAGTCAACATACTACGTCTACTTACTAGCAGTAATCGAAAATTGCAGGGTTTTTTCTCTTAGACTATCCTGCAGCATTTGGTTTGCTTTCAAGGGAAGAAAAATCTTGCTGCTTTCTGTCAGTGAGGAAATATATATTTAATTGGGCAACTTTAGAAAAGGGAGATGGTCGCAGGAAAACATTAAATTGGTTTTTGTTTCTCCTGCTTGTATTGTATTTTAGAAGAAATACTGGGAGCTCTAAATTGTACTTTCAAGCACAATTTTGGCATCATTCACTTGACAGACCATGAAGAATACAGTTTAGTAACCATCAGAATTTGAGGTTTATCATGGTGTAATTGTCAGGTGCAATGTGCTTGGAACATACGTGTTGATAAAAGTAGGAGAGCCCATGTAAGCCCAGCAAACAAGTCTTAGCACTTAAGTGGATTGAATTATCTTCACGCAAGAGGAAGAGGTCTGCCTTGTATTTGGAGAGGCAAGGCTCAAGCCCTGCCTGTGTAAGGAGCATTAGAGAAGCACTGGAAAGATGTTCATGGTAATACATTGCTTTTAAGATCTGTCAGATGCTTATGGTTATGCAGCCCTGAAAACAGTTATAATCTCTTTAACCAAATACATTCTTTGGCACTTTTATTGTTTTTGAATTATATTATATAAAACTGGGATGGAATGATATTTTTTCTCTCAAATGCTCTTCAATGTTAACTGATGATAAAGGATATCAAATTTATAGGAAACTGATGAAAGTTGTACTGTTCCTTCAGTAAATTAGGAAGACAAGAAGGTATGACGTATATCTTACTGAGTAGTATTTCTAATGACAGAATGGTGACATACTGTCTGTGCAGTTTTTGTGGATGATGATGTATTAGAGGCAGCCTTGTCTTGTGCTCCAATCTGTGACAAGTAATATCATATCGGATCTCTAACAACATCTTATGCAGGACTCGAGGGATAACCAAGAATTAGATGGAGTAATACCCACAGCTCTTTCCAGTATTGCAATGGATAGTCTAAAGATTTTGACTGATACCTGTCAGGTCTTCATTATTCTCTGCTGCTTCCACTGTCCTTAGTAGTCTTGCCTGTTTGGAGGGAAAGGGAGGAAAACGCATCCTTTGCCAATGTCAATGTTCACGTTGATTCACATCTCTGTTCTCTGTTTAGCAGTTGGAACACATTTGGTACACACCTGGATAGTTTAAGACTTCTAGTTTCGTTTCCTCTGACTGGAGTCTAGTTCACTTCCCTCAAACTGCTTTGCAAACCAGACAAGTGTGATGTGGGGTGGCTGGGGCTTGGTTCTAATTCACAGGCCAAACCAAAATGCTGGTGTTTACACAGCCTGAATTTTTAGTTTTTCCCTGGTGCTTTGTTTGAAGTAGTGAATTTTTGACATTTTATTTCGCATTTCTCATGTTCAGGGATGGATTGTTGCTGTATTCTATTCATAGTTTCAAGGTAAAGCTATAGCTCCCTGCTGCTGCTGCTGTTCTGAAGAAGCAGCCTTATTTGTACTGTGTGCTTCAGTCACCTCTGCTACTTGCCATTTACCTTTCGTGTTTTGAGAGATGGGACGTGAGAGTGGAGGGGGTGGGGGGCAGGGGGCAAGACTGAGTGAGTTCACCAAAAGCAGTAACTGAACATTTCAGATGGTGAAACTGTTAGCTTTAGGGAACTGTGTAGAGTTCTGCTAGAAATACATAGCTGCACATAGTTCTGTGTCTGGTGGTCAGCACCAGAATGCAAATGCCTCTGAGGGCATTTCACTATTCAGAAGTGAAATGTATTGCAATTTCTGCCATAAAAAGTAATTTCTAAAGTGATAGCTAAGGGAATCCTTGAGGGGGCACTCTGGTCATCTTTTAGGATTGTAGGAAATAGATTTGTTATTTGTATTATCCATATGAGAGTTCAATGGGGTATAATTTAAGGAAGATTGCATCATTTTTTCTGTATTTTATGAAGCTTTCACATATAGATCACAGTTGCTTTCTGAGGTCATTATCTGTTTTACAGACATAAACTGAGATGCAAGGATGAGAGTATGTACTAAAGAAACTTCTGCTAAGAAGTGGCAGAACTGGACATTAAATAAAAATCTATCTGCAAGATGCAAGAAAAGATGTGGATCTATTCTTGATATCCTGGTTTTAAGCTATGCTGTAAACTGGGTTACAGAATATGGTGTTCTAGTGATCCACAGAAGCATTAAGAACAGATATTTAACTCAAATGTTCAAGACAATTATGGAGTTATGAGAAGCTTCACTGTAGTGATTGTTGTCTTGACAATGACATTAGGGACACACCTCTTTTTTACTGTTGATGGATGCTTTTTGATATCAGAAGCAGCTGAGCACCGAGATCCAATAGGAGTGATAGAAAGAGGCTTGTGGAAGAGTTCTGTTCAGATGTGATTGTATCAGTCAGGGTCTATCATATAAGACCTCTTGCTAGAGAGATCCTCATTTGTTCTTTCTACTTTGCTGCTGTTCTCTCCGACCTCTGTGTAGAAGGACAAAGGTGATGATGCTTGTGGAGCTACTTTTAGCACAAAAGGAAACCGTAGTGTTTGGAAGGTTTTTGTCGCTTTCTGAAACTGCCCTGGCTTCTCTCTAAAGGGATCAGTCCCAAAGTTACTTGTGATACCAATGTGCAAAAGAAAAAGCAGAATTTTTTTCCATTTTTCCCTAGTAAGCATTAAAAGAAGCTGAACTGGTTGCAAAGGCTGTTTTTCATCACTGAAGATGAAGAAAGTTTCAGTTCACTTGGTGCTTAAACCCAGTAACCAGGCTTGTCAGTGCTTAAGTCTGGGCTTTTCCAGTATACTAGAAACTGTGAATCAGAGACCTTTTACTCTCCCCTTTGCAATCAGGCTCCCTGCCAAACTACTTTTGTTTCAAACACAGAAATGGCATAATGCTGATACTAAAAGACGCCTGTATCAAATCTAAAGAGCCATGGCAATCGCATTCCTTAATCACAATATATTTTGACTACCTTCATGTATTTTGGGGAAATACATGAGGACACTTGCACTGTGCTTGACGTGCCTGTTCTGGGATTGTCCCAAAAATAGCCTAATGACCTATTCCAATATCTTCATGAGTGTTAGGTTGAAACTCTACCATTCTGTTGATATCTGTCCCAAGAGAACATTCCAACATCTCTAGACAGAATAAGCTAATAGTTAGTATAGTATAAAAGGTAAGAGTTCCTTAAGACTTAACCATCATGTCAAGAGCAGTTACTGCTATTTGTTTTTTTCATAAGGATTTGTTCTTCTATTATGGTTCATCAAGATATTTTTCAGAAACAAATCAGCTTAGCAGAAATGCCTGAGAAATTGAGGTCATGTTCCACAAGACCTTTGAAGGCTTATGTTGAATACCTCTAAATTAAAGTATTTTAAGACACTCCTTACAGCACAGTGGTTCTAGAAAAAATGGCAGGAAGCTTCCCAGTCCTCTGTTTTAATAGATAAAAAAAAGCTTCTCTAAGGCTTTACTTCATCAGTGATGAGGTGCTAAAATCTGAGGTTGCTGTTCTCTATCTCAGGCTGTTTCTTGAACAGAGAAAACAGGCACTTCCTGGCCTTATTTTAAACTACTTAAGCCTCACTTCACACTTGCTCTAAGCATTGTAGGATTAATGCCTAGCCCTCAGCCATCAGAAGTGACATACTACTTAATTTTATTGTTGTTTGCTAATCCTTCCATACCATTAGGTGATTCTAAGTTTTTATGTTGACATGGAAAATCAAAGCATTTTTTTCTTTGTCACCTCTGTCTTCTCTCTTGTCAGCCCAAAGACATTGTGCTGGAATAGGAATACAAAAAGAAGTTAAATACGAGGAGGTAAAAGCAAGGGCTCTATGTGTACAAAAGATCTGAATCACAGCTGATTTGCACAGTGTTTATTATACTTGTACTGTTTACCTGATGGTTAGGAAAATGCTTGAAAACTCAGCTGACTATACCATGTAATACAATTAAACCATCTACAAAGTAGAAACCTGGAGAAGTAAGGAAAAATTAAGAAAAGAAAATTTAGAGAAAATGGCCTCAAGAAGACATTTCACATCTGAAAACAGGAACTCAAAGCAGACTCCAGGTTTAGCCTTGCTGGGTTAAAAAGGAAAGTATCTGTGGCATGTTTTTTCCTTGTCCTGAAAGGAGGGAGGCACATGAGGTGAAGAAGAACGTGAATCCTCTTTGTGGTTTTGCTCTTCTTTCTATGAGACAAACGGAAAGGAATTGGAAGAAAAGGGTTTCCCTTGCAGAATAAATCCATTTAAGGGAAATACAGACTTTGAATAGTCTTCAGTTAGAATGCTAAGATGCCAGAGAACCTATATAAGAAAGTATAAATGTCAAGGATGCTTTTAAAACAAAAATTGACATCATGCCTTCTGTCCAGATGAAGAATTTTTTAATATAGCTACTTATTTCCTCACTAACAGAATTAACCTCAACTATCTCGGTTAATGAGTTTGCAGGTACAATTTAGAAAAGTTCTGTATTGCATGTTCCTTTGA
Organism: Aquila spilogaster; assembly: GCA_024606505.1. Lineage (NCBI taxonomy): Eukaryota > Metazoa > Chordata > Aves > Accipitriformes > Accipitridae > Aquila > Aquila spilogaster. Next base: position 9,938,156 of record JANHGO010000063.1, on the reverse strand, counting down.
CTAGGTTTCCTTTCAGCAGGCGATTGCTTTGGAAAAAATACAGTGCCATAAGCTGTAACTTCATATACAGTACTAGATTTTTCTGTAATACCTCTATAAAAAAAATCTTCAGTTATCTTGGTCTTGGTTGTGAACTCCATGGGTGATTCAGACTGTTACAGATGAAACAAAAAAAAATAATCTTTTTATTGTTTTCTTTTCTTTGGGTCATAGTCTTTGAGTTGTCTTATCTGAAGTTTTGCATTTGTTTAACGTACAGTTGAGAGAGCGTTGGCACTGTTCAAAGAGCACAAATGAAAGCAGTCAGAGTAGAGAGTTTTGAATTGCACGAGGCAACTTCACTTCCCATTGTAACTTGTACTTTTTGGACAGATAATTAATTTTGAAGGGTTTGTCTGTTAATAAACATGGGCCATGATATACTTTCAGTATAAGTAAAAGATTTTTTCCTTTCTGATATTTATTCATCTTGCAGTTTATATGCTGTAAAATGAGTAATTTTTTGTTTAATATATATTTTAGATCTATGAAATGAAACCCTGCAAAAGTCATTCTGGCAGGATTGACAGCTATGGGGATAGGGCTCAGCTGCTATAGGCTTCTAGACTTGATGACAGCCTTAAAATAAATAAATCAAGTACTGTGTGGAAGGATAGTGAATGTCAGTTTTAAGTTGGTTGTCAGAATAAAGACTGTTTTATCACTGGCTGCTGCAGGACAAAATTGTTATTTCTTATGCTTCAAACTTTGCCCTTGTTATTGTGGGGTCCTCATCAAATGGACTGACAAACCATAGATAACATTTAGGTTGTATACAGATACTTTTTTTGTGGGTTTTCATGGTGCATTCTGGTTAAGTTTTTGTTAAGGAAGCCTTATCCTAGTAATAACAAATACTCATCCACACTTTCTAGGTATGCATTTGCACACACCAGAATTGTATTATTTCTGGCCTGGATTATTTTGTGGTATTTAAAACTTTTTGGTTTAAAAAAAATAAAAACAACCTAAAACACAAACACAACAAACGATCTTTGTCTTGTGTCACTTTAGAAGTGATTGTGATGTGTTATTTGTTTTATATAAATGCTTTACTTGCTAATTCATGTTAAGGCTATGAATTGCTTTTTCTCTCTGGTTTTTATTTTGTTAGCAATCCATCTAATGTGAGAAACATTTTGTCAATATTAGTAATTACTTGCTAGTGATCCTATGTTACTGATTTCCTTCTCACTCAGAAGGTAATGACTTGGTAGCATCAGTTTGTAGAGTATTTTCCAAACATTGTCAGCCCTGGGTCTGGCTATGGTTAAAAAGAAACAAAACAAGAGGCTTGCTTTTGATGTCCTACAAACATGTCTAATACTTTTGTTCTGTCAACTATGTAAAAGACTATACATAATTATACTTATTTTCCAGTACCTAGAGAGGGACTTCTTACAAGGGCATGTAGCAATAGGACAAGGGGTAATGGCTTTAAACTGAAAGAGGGTAGGTTTAGACTAGATATTAAGAATAAATTCTTTACTGTGA
>JANHGO010000063.1:9847399-9936523 GCA_024606505.1 Aquila spilogaster | reverse complement strand
TGGTCCCCACATAGAGGTATGGGGGTGCAAGACTTAGGGACGTGAAAAAGACTAGAATCCTGGCCACCAGTGAAGACCGAGGTGAAGAACTCTGAGCAATCACAGGCAGTGACCATTTTATTTAAGAGTCTTCCCCAGGATATCAGGGAAACCTTTTTGGTGTGTGTGACTGAACACCCGCACAGGTTGCCCAGAGGCTCTGGGGTCACCTCCTTGGAGATCTTGAGAAGCTACCTAGACTTGATCCTGGGCACCCTGCTCTGTGTGTCCCTGCTTGAGCAGAGGGTGGACCAGATGGACCGAGAGGTTCCTGCCAACCTCAACCGTTCTGTGATTCAGTGAATGCACTTTGCAGGAGCAGTCATAGCAACTCAAACCTTAAGGAAATGCAGTCTGGTTTAATATACAATCTTTCTTAATTGCTGTCCCCTCATTCTTACCTTGAGAACGATTGGTAAATATTTCTTTATATAACTTCCATTCCATTGTTGGATCCTATTGAATTCTGTCACATTATGTTGTCGTCAGTTGCCAATTGTAGTCTCAAGTGTCTTAACCTACTTGTTTCCTATATTTAAGTTGTTCTGTACTGTCCTTTCCAAATGAGAAAACGAATGGTAAATAAAGATAGTAATGTTACAGTTCAATTTATTCTCTATTTATATTTTCTAAAATATAGCTTGTTTTTTTCCACTGGGTCATTGAGCACTGGGTCAGTGTTAAATACAAATGCTCCATGGGTAGAAATAACTCAGAACCTTTTACATCGTATAGTGTTAGGAGATGTGCAGCTGTGTGCGTATGTCTAATAAACACACACACTAACTGCACCTTCTTAGTTTTCTGCTTTGAACTTTGGTTGCTATTTTTTCTTTCCTTCACATTCAGCTTAAGGAGCTAAGGATCTGAACTCATCTTACGTTCAGTGAAAAGATAGTACAATACTGTACTTGCTTTATATGCTCTGTAACTTGTTTCTAAGACAGCTCACTGCAGCATCCAATGCATTCCCAATAAGAAAATCTCTAGCTTTAGAACCTTGTCCATTCTTTCTTGATTGTGTTGCAGAAAGCTTAGTGGATGTTACAGATAAATATCTCCACATTCTTTACTGATGATTTCAGACTCTTGGTAGCTTTCCTGATTACAGAGTGTTTGAAAGACTTGTAGCTGTTTTAGGCTTTTCAAAAATGCCTGAACCTGACATGCTCTTGAGTATTTTAAACTTATTTATTGGTCTTTGTCCCTTAATGTCAAAGATAAGTTTCAGCTATTCCATTGACACCTGCTGAAATACCTCTCCTTCCTCTGCTCTGCTAGTCTTACTGAACTCCTTTTGCCCTCTCTAAACCTATTTTTTTGACAATCGTTCTGTATTTGGTGTGACTTAACATGGGATGTTCTGGAATTTCTTCCCATGCTGTGTGTATACATTTTGCTCTTATATATTTTTTAATCTTTTCAAACATTTTTATACCTTCCCTTTTTCAAACTAAGCAATAACAGAACTTTTCTGTAAAGACATGTGAAGATTGCTGTTCAGTGTTTCCTCTGTATTATATATCAGTTTCTTATTGCTCCTGTCAATCAAACTTCAGTTCCTGATATCTTTAGTTCCTAAAGTTAGCTCTTCACATCATACCCTGATAGGACATTGGCTCACTCTGCATGGTTGTAATTGAACTCTCCAATTATTGGGTTTCCTGTCTCTGCACCTTTTTACAGTCTTTCCCAATGTGGTGCAGTTAACATCTGAGTTGTGTAGCCCAGTACTATACTTCTCAGATTGTTCATACACCTCTCAAGAACTAAAAAACCTATATGTAAATGGTCTTCTAATATAAGTATGATTTCCCACCATCACTACACCAATCCTGTTAACTTTTTGAAATGCGGAAGATACCTTTTAATTGTGTATCTGGTGTTACAATACCTCTCCAAGAATAAACCTATGCAGGCTCTAAAAATTGTACTTTTTTCTTCCTTCAAATGTTTTTCCATGTTTTTCAGCATATCCAATTTCTTCCTTCTTTGACTTATACCCAGCCTGAAGGATGCAATGAAGAATATTGTCCTGAGTTTTTTGACTGACTTTTTTTAAGTTGGTATTGACTATTGTCTATGCCAATAGACTCATTTCCCTTTCTTTGGCTTCGCTTGGAAAGTGTCACATTTGCTATTTCTTTATATTACTTCAGCAGGCTGTGTCTGGGAACATCACTGCTCACCCCTGCCCCCACTTCAGTGAAGTCAAATAAGCAGCTGGTACCCTGTCCTGAGGAGGCATTCTACAGATTAGCCAAAAACAAGTAATAAGCACAGTTTTAAATCATTTACTCTGTGTTTTGATCAGTAATTGGAAGCAATTAGATGCTGATTTTAACAAGTGTTTACATTTCTGCATTCTTTCACCATTTATGTAGTTTTTTAATTAAGAAATCTCTGCTAAAATATATTTTTTTCTGATTAGTTTATTTTAAAAAAAAGTTATGTAATGGCTTGGGTTGGAAGGGACCTTAAAGATCATCTACTTCCAATGATTTCTAGTTATGTAATTTAATTGAAATGGAATAGGAAATCTCAAAACTAACCCTAACCCTTATTCTACAGTTATTCTACAGTGTTGGTTAAGTTGGAAATAACTACTGAAATCAGGACAGAATATTTTTATCCAATTACTGCTCTAGAAATTAGATAATGGTTTGATGTGTAGAGAAGGTAGTGAAGAATTTTTGTTCATTTTCTTCTGTTACATTAGACAGTAGTGGTGTCTTAAGCAATCATTTGAACTCAATTACAGTAAATGGGGGAAAATGGACTCCTTTAAAAAGGAGATGTCTATTAGCAATATTTTAGGCATCCTATTGAAAAGAGGATAATTAATGCAAACCTGGCAAGTTGTGCTTCTAGGGATCTGCCTTTACTATAGGAAGGCAGGTGGGAACTCTACCTGTAAATGGGTCAAATACTTCTGCAAACTGTTCCTGTTTACGTCTTTGATTTTTTTTTACTTCAGTATGGAAATACAGAAGTAATTCAAATACAGAATTGTTGAAATTAATGGGCTGCAAGTTAACCTTTATTACTCATTCAGACTTTTTAAAAAATATATGTACATGCTACTGTTATTTCTTGTCCTTGAGTACATATATAGGTTATGTCCAATTAAACACTTTTCCCATTTATTAGAAGTCAAAGTTTCCTGCAACAGCTGGAAATCACTTCTTTAGAACCAGAAGAAAAAGAGTTTATTCTGACCCATTCAAGCTCTTGCATGCAATGTGATCTTCGGATTGCATTTTGGAGCTTGCTCAGGATTAGAAGGGGGATGGGACTGATTCCTCTGTGCAGGATCTGTGTATGAAATAGTTTGAGAGATTCAAATTAACCTGATATTCTATGTTTGTGATTTCACATGCTATAAATCAAATTTTAGTGAAGATGATCGATTCCAGCAAATTGAGTGTTTCTTTGTATATGATCAGCAAAAAGAATGGCTCACGCTACTGAGAAGTTCATCACTGAATCATGTGTTTAGTTTTTAATCTTCCAGCATTTACTGCATAATACATTTAATTGAATTAAAGCATATGGGAAAAATATTGAACTAAAATGGCTCTTTCATAGTTTTTGTTTGTCTGTAGCAAAGCCCAGTTGTCATGTTGTTGTGGGAGGGAGCTGCTGAGAGGGATACCAAGGGGATATTTATATAAGTAATCCATGTATTCACAGGGGCCGTGGAGGTGTGCCTCCACCACCTGCAGGAGTACCGAGAGGGACACCAGCACCCAGAGGAGTGCCTCCCAGTAGAGGACCAGTCAGTCGTAGCCGTGGACTTCTAGCACCCAGAGCAAGAGGAGTACCTCCACCTGCAGGCTACCGGCCTCTTCCACCACCTCCGGCACAGGAGACGTATGGTGAATATGTAAGTTGAACTGTTCGCAGAGCCATTAACATGAGGTGTTTGGATTTTTGAAGGGATGGGCCTAACTACTGCTTTAGAACCCAACAGAACCTCTTCAATTAGTACCTAATAAGGTCTTACACCCAGAATCTATGGAGAATGTGATAATCTTATCACCCTCTTAGGCTTGAACTGTTTCACATTGCTAAAACTTCAAGTTTTATGTGCTATCATAAAGATGTTTACAGTGCATTCAGCAAAATATTTATGTAGTTCTTAAATGTATTAGGTTTCTGCTTTAAAAAATCTGAAAACTCATGTTGTTGGTAGATGTCTAATTCTGAACTTAGAGTAATGTTCTGTTCTTTAGCCCAGGGCCATGTTTATAGCCATAGTACTTGCGCAGTGATTAGATAATTAAAATGGTTTTATGAATGTTTCAGAATTGATCCAGAGAACTTTAACAGTCATCCAGTGCACCTCAGTCGGCCTTTACATATTTGTCTTGATTTCATTGCAGTAAAAATTAAACATAGCAGAATACTTTGTACGTGATTGAAAATTGCAGTTATGAAATGTAAGGGTACATTTAATTTGTACTGAACTTACAGAACAGTGGGATAAAGAAAAAAGGTTATTAAATCAAAACGATAGTATTAAAAATTGATTGCCTTATAGAAAACATTTTTGAGGGCAATACTTTTGATGTTGTATGTTCTTAAAACTCTATGTGCCCTTTTTACAGCACACTCATGTCCAAACTTTAACTCTTTATTCAAGCTTGCAAAAACAGAGTTTGGGAGTTCCAGAAAATGTTTCTTTCTATTCAGATGTTTTCTATTTTATGAAAATCTTACTTCTGCCTACCTTCTGTCTTACTACAGAAGTTTCATATCAAATCTCAACTGTTGTCCGTCAGCCAGAAACATCAGGTTCTGTGTACCATTGCTTTGTGGAGGTATAAGTTTAATATTGCTGACATGAACATTTTTTTCACATACCTGAACAATAAAGGATAAACTAGTGTAGTTTATTAATATTATTGAAACTTGTACTTAAACAGCCTATCCGAATGTCCCTTGGCTATGCCTGACTTGACTGTTCAAGGTGGATAATGCAAATACGTGGTTATTTCATTAGACTTTGAAATCAATTAGTCCTGATAGTCCTTTCATATACATTCTGCCTATTTCCAGAGCGTATATAGTAGATTGGGTGGCAGTTTGGTAGGAAGTAAACCTGATTAATTACTTATTTTTAAATACCTGTTTGTATCATGCTACGGCGTGGAAGTAACAGGCTTTTGAATCGGTATCCTGATGTATGTTTCCTTTGAGAAAACAATTAGGAAATACAAATAAAAACAGTGCTATGTTATATAACTGCTGAAAAAAGAACATTCTCTAGAACTAGATCTCTTTCAAATATTTGGACAAGGGTAAATGTATTATGCTGTAACTGATGAAGCAGTGCAAGTAGATTCATTTTAGAATTATCATAATTTGTCTCCTTCGTTAAGATTGAGCCTTGCTAGAAAAGTCTTATGAAAACATCAACCATTAGAGTACTGTATGTTGTATTAAAGCATGATATGTGTTCATAGCATGATACTTTATCCATCTGTCCAATTTTGGCATATAATCAAAGGGCCATAACTGCATATTTTAGTAAGGTAACATGATAAGAGTCATATTTTAACCTTTGCTTACTAATTGCTTTTAAGTATTAAGTGCTGTTTTGCAAACCTGAATATCCAAACTGGGTAAGGTGTCACAGTTTGCTGAGAGGACAATAGATTGTGAGTATCAGTAAGAAGCTATTTAAGCTGCATCTGTGGCATATGGTTTCTGAATCCCAGAGACTGAGATATCTACAGAAGTTACAGAGCAGCCTTTGAGACATTTCAGTTGTGGACTGGAATGTCTGCAAAGGTTTGTGACAGTTTTCATTTCTATAGGCTAACAGATCTCTACTTTGTACTCTTTAAAACAGCGTGAAACTATGCAAGTTTGGAAGGAAGCAAGTTATGTAGTGGATTAAGTCTTCACACACTTGATTCTGTAATCTAAGATGATGCAGAGCTTTCAGTACATAAAATCTTTGCCCTTTTCTCTGCCGTACTATTATGTACACAGTGTGACAGAAAGTGAGGCCATCACTGAGTCACATAAACAGTTTCCTCTTTATCACTCCCTTTAGTGACTTATTTCATAGTCCTTAACGCATCAGACCAGTGAATCTTTAACATATAACAGTAATTTACTCAGTTCTGCCTCCCGTCTATCGTAATTTCTCTCCTATCTTCTGTTATTTAAAAAAACTATCTGTAAAAATAAGTAAATAAATCAAAATTGAAAATACCTACAGTAGTCTGAAAAATCTGAAGGGTTAATTTCAGAGGCAGTATTTCACACTAGGGAAATGATGCCAGGAGCAAAAACTCTTTTGATTTTGACATAGATAGTAGTTAACATGGGCTAAAAATCAACAGGAATGAATTATCTGTCCCATGTTTGGAGCACTGAATTTAACTCTTAGAGAAGGCTCTACACAGAGGTGTACCTCCTTCATCCCTCAGTCAGCTTTCTCAGAGGCTTGTAACGCTCTTAGATGCTGGATGTGGCCTTCTCTGCTGAAGTCACACAAGTACTGGAATAGCAGCAGTATCTGCACATTTTTTCAATTCAGTATAGTTTTTTTCATTTTTGCCAGTCTCACTTAGGTATCACATTAAACCCCAAGACCCATTCCTCTTGGACTTCACCATATTACTAGTACCATGATGAAGTTTTTGCAGCTACTAAACCACAGCTCCTTATCATCTTCTGTTAACATTGTCTTTTTAATAGCTGTAGCATCAGTTTGTGCGATAGGAAAAATTCAGGGCTCTGCAGCCAGCTGGCTTTATAATGGCTGTTCTAATCTCTCTGCTCTGGTGTGATAAACTTTCTGGGAAGGGTAATACACCTCCTATTTCTAAATCCTCATATGCTTGGGTCAGGAAAAAGCCTAGTATGAGGTAGAACCATGTCCAGGATTATTTTTATAATACTTGGATAAGGGAAAACATCCTAGATGGTTGCTAGCTTTATTGAAGCACTTGCAGATAGTCTCAGGAATGCTGCTCTCTTAATTAAGAGTTGCTATATATACAGAACCGAACATGTGCAGTAGATAAGTCAAAACATTTTTTGTGTATTTTTAAGCTGACTATTTATTCCATGAAGATAAGGGGTAGAAATTGTTATTTTACTACCTGGAAATTTTAATCTTTTCCATAATTTTCAATAAGCAGGAAATAAGTAGCAGTACTACTTTTTTTTCTAGTGTTGACTCCTTAATATTTGACCAAACATAGGATTAGAATGTAACTGTTCTATCTCAAGTATGGTCTAGTAACAAATTCTGCTCTGTGCTTTTTGTTGTTGTTCTCCCACCAGCTTTAAAATTTTGAGGCTTTTTTCCAAATCAGTAACGTGGCAATGTGGCTGAAGCTTTTCAAGATCAGATTTTTATTTGATGCTATTCTTGTTTCACTAAAATGAATTCTCTTACGTATTTCAGTTCTTTAGTGTTTGAATATATTTGTTATGGTGCCATGTCAAGCTCTTTTTTGAGTGCTTAAATGTGTTAAATGAAATGTGAGATTTACCTGAGCTGATAATCAGTTCTTAGGCATTAAATATTGAACTTTAAACATGGATTTAAAACACATTGTTTGTGGAACCGAAAAATAACTTGACAATCTAGCAAGTTACGGACTTGTTTAAGCACTACTTTGGAAAATAGTCAGTTTAAATGTTCTGCATTGTGTGTGGGAGTGGTGGCAGAGCTGTAGTCCTGTTTCTGGCAGCTTATTGATGTTTTCTTGTGTTCAGACAAGGGTTACGTTAGTGCCAGTTTTTCATAATGCCACATGTACAATGTTTAGCAGTTAGTGTTTCAAGTAGAATGCAATCTCATTGAAACATTCTGTAATAAGAAACTGAATTAAGATGAAATGTCTGACATTAAGAGACCTAGGGAGCCTTTCTGATGTTGAGTAAATTGTAACTTGAAAGAGTGTTTGAACAATTTACAATTCCATTATTTTTTTTAATTTGAAGATGCAGCCTTCTTCAAAGAATTTATACAACACTTTGATGTGTAATAGATGCTAACAACAAACTTAAATCTAAATTTTATAATCTATGTTCAGTCATCTGATTTTGGAAGATCCTAAAGCTTAGAAACTGCTAAAGTTTATAGTTTCTGAAGCCTACACTTGCGGGTATTTCCAGAAATATGTTGCTTTTACTGATGAACAAAGAGGTGCTTCAGATTGAATTCAGACTTAAGCTTTTAATTATCATAGTAAGTCTATTCTACAAGTCTGTACTCAGATACTACAAGTTATATGCACTGCAGTAGTGTGAGGCTATGCTCATACTGTTCCCTGTGAGAAACAGGGAAAACTCAAAGGAGTAACATTCTGGATAACAAGATCCTACACAAAAAAAGATCAGATGTAATGCTATAAGTCTCATTTAATTGAAAGCTTGGTTCCACTGAAAGCAGTGGAAGGCCTTCAGTTGAGATTCCTGTTGCAGATATTCACATTTCTTCAGTTCTTTCTCGGGAGCATGTGCTCATCACCCTCTTCTGCTGGCTGTCTTGGCATTCACAGTGTCACGAGCTATGGTTTCCTTCCTTTCCATTTTGGAAGGAACTCTTAGAAGTTTGTGGGAAGATTAAAGGGAAAAAGGAGGTGGGGATGGTTTGTTTACAAGTGGTGTTTGGCTGGATGGCTAAGAACAGGAGTCTAGACTCCATTTCTCAACCCAGTGATGATTATAAAATATGTATGTATCCATTAGTGAAAGGAATGAATGCAAAGCCTTAATGTTTCCAGGTGAGAGCCCATTCAGCTGATCAACCTATTATTTTAGTGCATCTTCTTAGAAAGTTTATTCAAATTCTCTCAGGCTTAATCTCCAACATTCAACTTTAATTGTGCAGATGCTGAGTATTGGCTGTAACGTCAAGTCTTTTTTCCTCTGTGGAAAATGCCAGATGTAATGGTGATGAGTTTAGAGCATTGATTGTAGGAGTGTATACATCATTTCCTAAAGAACTGTTTATACCACAGCCATAGAACCATAGAATATCCCAAGTTGGAAGGGACCTATGAAGATCATAGAGTCCAACTTCTGGCTTCGCACAGAGCAATCTTGAGAGTTAAACCACGTAGCTGAGATTGTTGTCTAAATGCTTCTTGAATACCAACAGGATTGAGACCATAATAAATGTTTTTCATGCCTTCATTTTTACTACTAATCTTTTGTTAGGTGGCTTCAGTACCTACTGGGTGTCTTAATATCACTCTGTAAGGTGTTCAGAGGCTATATGGAGTCTAGCTGATAAGAAGTTCTGAAGCTCACCCATTTAACACAGTGTTCTGATTTGTAAGTATCCTTTCTGCATCTCTTCACTGAGATCACACCAAGTTTGGAAGGTGTCAAAAAACTGAAAGTGAGGATTACACAGAACATACTGTGGGAGCAATTTCTTGGAGCTGTGTTGATTTTGCAGGGCAGACTGCTTTTAAACCAGACTTTCTTTCTCATTAATGTTCATTTGTTCACTTACTGTTTCTTGTTGAAAAGGAAAGATCTGTCAGGAGTGGGAGCAAAATCTTTGTATACCATATGAAAAATGTTGTCTTTTTTTTCAAGTGAACATTTTTGGGGATGCAGGAAGAAATAAGGGCAAAGTAAGGGCTAACACAGAAGTCATAAGATTTTGTAGAGGACTGAAATTTTATCTGAATTGAGTTGCAATATAATTTTTGTATCACTTTGCAGGAACTACACCATGTTCTCATTTACCCGGGTATTCAACCCTACCTGTGGCAGTGGGGTTGGAACTAGGTTTCTGAGGTCCATTCTAACCCAAGCCATTCTGTAGTTCTGAATTCTGATATTTTCCTTATAACTTATATTCATTTTAATCAAATTAATTTCAGATGTTCATGTTTACTTATTTTTCGGAGTGAAGCTTTCAGTTCCTGGAAAAGGATTTGTCATAACTTCATTCTCTAGGGATTACAGAAATACTCTTTGTGTGTCTTTTCTGTTTCTGTTGCCCTTTGTGGATAATGTTGTGGTTTACACTGAAATCTCACTTGATTTTTAAAGCAATGTGTTTACTGAGTTGTGGCTTTTCAGAAGTACTTAAAGTAAATTCTGGTAAGGCTTTTGGAAAGAAAGTTCAGAACACAAAAACATCATTTCTTGTCTTTTTTTTTTATTTCAGTGTTCTTTTACTTGCTAAGTAGGTCAAGCAAAAATAAATGTTAAAAAAAGTTTTAAAGATGCTAAGTCCCACAAGTCATTGCTTGTTTATTTCTTTTTGTTTGCTTAACTTTACTGTTAGGATTTTCAAGATGGGCCAAAGAAACAGTGGAAAACCTTTTGGTTTTGTCAGGAATTCAGGCATGTTTTTTGACTGTGGAAATAGTTAATTATTTTGGAGACAAAGCTGGAAAGTTTCTCTTGCCTGCCTATCTTGAGGTTGAAATACAACCTGTATTGTGTATGTAAAATATTTCCCTCAATGACTTCAGAGTTACTGATCTTACTGATTACTAAGCTACTTAACTTAATTTGGACCTCTGTGACTTGATGTAATTGTGTAGGTGTGAGTCTTTGTGATTCTGACTCCTGCCATTGTATACAGTAGGAAAAAAAAAAAAAGCACAACTATTTTGGCCTTGATTTAAGTGCTGCTGCCTATGTTCTTTAGCAACTTCTCTAATGTATTTTATTATTTTGTTTTAAAGTGAATGAAACAGAACCCACCAGTACATCTCTGTCATTTCAGAAATACCTTTCTTGTTCTGGTTAAATATGGGCTCCTAAATGAAAACAAATGGAAATGTACCAACTAGGAATTTAGGGCCTGTGCCTGTTTGCTGAAAATGTTCTTAATGTTATCACTCAGACTTCAGATGGTACTAGCTGCCTGTGTTTGTCCTGAAAGCTCGCTATTCCCTGTTGTTTAAATAATGGGGTGATGTCATTTTTACACGGTAAAACGGCTGTTACTTCCTTTTACCATTCTAATTTGCCTAAAAAATTCTTCATTGCTTTGTGCGGATATTCCCTCATCTGCTTTCTCCGTTGAGTCCATCTCTGCACTCAGTATTTTTCTGAATGTGATAGTTCTTATCTGAAAGGCAGGTACTCCACCAGCATTTGGTGATACAGTGCTGGTGAGAGTATTAATTTCTGAGAACGATGAGAAAAGGAAACAGAAACCTTTGTTGTAGTGATATCAGCCTTAATTATTTTTTTTCCCTTGGGTGGATTTTCGTATTGAGAGAGAGCTAGGAATTTGATTTCTTATAGATTTGATTATTTTTTTCAGCACTGCAAATGGCCTTCTTGCTAAAATGAAATTTTTACCTTTTTTCCTGCTTCTGCCATGCTCTCTTGGAAACATTGTGAATTTCACCTAAAGATGTCCGAAGCACTAGTCTGTCATTGTCACTGCTAGCAGGTTATAATTCAAATCCCCCATTTCCATTCAAAGCCCCCCATGTTTAAAGTACTTCTTTATTACAAAGGAATGCAGATGAGCAAGACTTAGAACGATTCATAATGCTTTGGGGGTAATGCAGAAGTTTTGTCAAAGATCACTTTCATTAGTTTTATTACCATTTGAGCTGTGACTGTAACTTAGTGTTTAACATATGTGAATGATAAATACTTACACATTTTCATGGACAGAACCAATGGCAAATTTCTGTGCTGTTCTCCACTTTCTGGATTTACATCTGTTGCAGGCGCTGTCATTAAGATAGCTGCAGGCGGAGTTCTCTTTAGGAAGAAATGTAACGTGATGCTGGCTTAATAGAGTAGTTATTAAGGAGGTTTGAGATTTTGCAGAACAGTTTCATATCATTTCAGAACATCTGCCTTATAATTCTACCTGTTCACTTACTATGAAAATAAATTCTTAAGATCAGGATATCAATCAGGACAGTAACTCATGATGCCATTCTTGTTTATATTTCAGTTGTCCTGTGGAAAATATTTGCACTTTTAAATCAGTTGTTGCGTTTTCAGCTCAGTATTTTTTACATTTTTGTACTGAAAGCATAAACTGTGCAGCACACTTGCTGCCTTTTCATCAGACTAAATTTGAGAGTTGGTTTTCTAGGTTGTTCTGAGAGACAGGATGGTGAATCGTAGAAATAGAGTGCTTCCATTCATAGATAAAATGTTCTTGCTTGTGCTTTTGTTTTTGGGAGGCAAATATGAATTCACTGATAACAAAGCTGTGAGGGGTCTGGAGCACAAGCCCTCTGGGGAGCAGCTGAGGGAAATGGGATTGTTTGATCTGGAGAAGAGGAGGCTCAGGGGAGACCTTATTGCTCTCTACTACTCCCTGAAAGGAGGTTGTGGTGAGACAGGGGTCTGTTACTAGTGATAGGACAGGAGGTAATGGCTTTAAGTTGCACCAAGGGAGGGTCAGGTTGAATATTAGGAAAAAATTCTCAGAAAGAGTGACAGTGCACTGGAACAGGCTGCCCAGGACGGTGGTACAGTTACTGTCCCAAGGTGTTCAAGAAAAGTGGTGATGTGGCACCAAGGGACATGGTTCAGTGGGCATGGTGGTGATGAATCATGGTTGGACTAGAGATCTTAGCAGCCTTTTCCAACCTTTATGATTCTGTCATTCTATGATTACCGATTATCTTCAGCAAGAAGTATTTTTTAGTCTTGTGTAATTGAAGTACAGGGGAAGTCCATTGTATTGCTTTTGATAGGTAGTAGGAGTGCAAATGCTGTCTGTTACATGAAGTGTAATAATGGCTTTAAATAGAAAAATACTATTTTAGAAATAACTGAAACATGCCAAAAATAAGGCGTAAAAATGTAATGGAATATTTGTATGAAGGTGTAATTTTCCTTCTACTCACTTGCAACAGTGCTGGGCAGTGAATCTGTTCTTAAATATATACCAATATTCTATACTTTCTATTATATTATAATATATAATGTTAAATTTGCATGTTTAATATTTATATAAATATAAATGCAAATATTTATATTCATGTTTACTTGTTTCATATTACCTGAAACGTGTCAAGTGGCTGAGGATCCTTCACACAGATATTAACTAATGTTAAATAAAACATCTACAGAAATCACAAGAGCTCTTTTTCAGAAATAAAAATAAAAAGTACTATGGCTTTGATTGCATTAAAATACTCTACTTTGCTTGGCCTTGTTAATGACTTCCAGAAAGGGAAAGTTTTCAAATCCAGTATGATTGACAGAAAATACAATGTCAGACCTTAGTTCACGGAATGCTCTGAGAGACTTCAGTTGCCTCTGTGCCCTTGATATTTTGAAATTTGAATCTTTTCTGTTCACAAGATGTCATCAGCAGCTTTATAAAAGTATTCTGTTTTTGCAGCATGTAGCACTGGATGTTTATTTTTTATGTAAATTTTCAATTTTTATAAATGTAACTGCAGCACTAAAATCAATCTATTTAAGCAGATTATGGTAATAGCAGCATCGTGCTTAAGTGATAGGAGTCCTACATATAAAAAGTAGAATATAGCTGTTTTTCAATCTAAACTTAGTCAGCTACAGCAAAATAATAATAATGAAAAAGATATTAGATTTACTACTGCAGAAATTAGCACGTGCAATAGTCAGCAGTAATGAATTCCAAGCAAACTTTCTCTTCTGTGGAAGAGAAAGATAACACCAGACACTCAAGTCTAAAAAATGGGCTTTTCCAAAATTCCACTTTCATTTTGGTGTGTGCTTAGTTGACCTGATAAGTCCATTCCTTTCTACTTTATTCTTATGTGTGTGAGAAGTTGTAGACACACTATAGCTTCAAAGTAGTCTTGTTTTCCCCTTTGCTTCCATGCCTTTTTTTACTGAAATAGTTGATATAAAGGTGAAGGATGGGACCGATTCTCATTAAATGTTAAAAGGTTAATTTCAATCTTCTGCTTTCATTTGTTGTCACTGATATGTGCACATGGTTTGAAATTTTGGAGTCCCTCTTAGGGACGGAGCTTTCACAGTTGGTAGATTCTATGAGAGGGGCCCAAATGTCATGTAAATGCTCTGGAACAGAGAAAATACATTGGCTCAGACAGCTTCTGCTGTTGATCAATGATTGTATTGTTAACAGATGTCTGTGCATTGCATCAATAAGTAATAAAGTACTTGTTCGTAATTAAGTGCCAAGAGGCAATGGTTTTGTGGGCTTAGTGTGCGGTGCATCAAGGAAAATTCATATACTTGTCAGATGGGCGAAGAAAATGCTAAGACTCTATTTTAATATTTAGTTTCAGGACAATTAATTAACGAAAGAGAAAACAGTGAATTTCCTTTTCATTTTAGGCATGCATTTATTTTCAGTACGCAATTGGAAGAATCCTTGTTTCCTCTCCCAGACATAGGAATTGGCTGTTACTCACCTCTACCTACGCATATTCATAGACATCCTTCTACTAATTGCTGCTGGGAAGCAATCTCCACTGGTCTAGCAGTGGTGAAGCAGTACTGATGGGCTGATGACAGGGAAAATTCTAGAAAACCTCATAGATAGCAATTTCACAGCTGCTATTCGATTTGAGGATGTAATTGACTCTGCTATTGAAAGCTTTCCTTCCAGTATATAGCAGGCTGTCAGATTGAGATCACTGGAGGTGTTTTCTACTGGTGTTGGACAATCTTTATTTAATTGGCACAAGTAGTTGTTTTTATTGTTTTCAGTTAGTACGGAAATATTCTTTTGAAAGGTTTCTTTCTCCAGGAGAGAGGTTGTTCTTTCATTATACTTTATTCTTATATTGCCAGGGTTGATACTTGTTCAGAAGACATAATTTATATGGTGTTACACGATCTTCATTTCTCTGTCTCCCTTTGTTTTCAGAGGGCTTTCTGACTTGGTGAAACTGGAGAAGATACTTCTAAATATTCATTGAGGCCTTTGGGATATTTGTATAGGATTTCCTAATTCTCCCTTATGAGGGATCACTACAAAAGAAGTGCCATTTTTACTGATCATTAGCTTAGCTTAGTTCAGCATATTGTGTTCTCTAATAGTAAATTGGTGGCAGTTCTTTATTTTTCCACATCTCATTTTTTAAGGAAAGCCCAGCATCAGTGTCACCCATTTTCATATTAAACTTCTGTACGGCATGTAGCTGGAGCTTATTTTTTCAGCATGAAATGAAGTGCTATTTTTGGAAGAGCAGTATTACACTATATTCTTAAACTTCAGGAGGAATAATACTACATTCCTTACTTTCAATGTTTTAAATAATGGTTGCTAAACTCCCACAGGTTGAAGAGTATACAAAAGGCAATTGAAGTAAAGCTGTGGTTCTTACTAGTGCTATCTCTTACGTCTGCATGGGAACATTGAATTCAGTATCCAGAATAAAGATTCGGTTACATAAGTCCACAGTCTTTTACTCAGATGCTTTGGTTCCTGTCTGAGGTACTTACCAGAAGTCTTGAAGCTCTGTACCTCTCATGCTTCAAATTCAAGTATGTGGAAACATGAGGCATTTGTACTGTTCTGTTTAACTAAAAGCTCTGTTTTGAAGCATGTTGTTGCCAGTAGCTCACGATAATTTCAAAGCTACTGTACCATCTTGGATATGTGTGGAATTAATCTCTATGAATATCAAGATTTTTGCCATTTTAGAGTGTACATATGTCATATCTATTTTTGGAGTGTATAATCTTTCATATTTAGGACTGAGTTACTATCTTGTTTGTGAAGTATTTTGGAGGTTAATATTTTGTTTCTTTTATGTTTTTTCAGGAGTATGATGATGGCTATGGAACGGCTTATGATGAGCAAAGCTATGATTCCTATGATAACAGCTATAATACGCAAGCACAAAGGTAAGTTTCAAGTTCTGCAGTACCTACAGGTGTAATACTGTACAGTTAGAAAGTTAATTTTACTTAGACTTTTTCAGATTCATTTTAGACAACAAAAGTATAATAAAAGGCTTATTAGAAATAACCTGCTGTGTTTTGTATCGAATACGACCGATATGAAAGTCAAATACTGAGTGGCTGAAAAGAAACAGAAGTGATATCTTGAAAGTGATTTATTTTTCTTTGATTTTTGCTTAAAGTTACTTGAAAATTCCATGAATTAAAAAAAAAAAGTGTCCAGATTCCCAATGGTGGGAAAAAAAAAGCTGTGAAGTATGAGCTACTTAGGTAGCAGTTTGAATTATAGCAAACATCACCTGGCATGCAGTATGGCTAGTCATCCCCACTGTGAGGTGTTTCTAGTGGATACATTTGCAAAAGGAGAGGGAATTCTTGTGCATGTTTTACTGAGGTGTAATTTGGTTGCTTGGAATATTAAGAGCTTCAAACCCTGCCCATTGAAAGCAACACAGAAGGGAAGGGAGATGCTACTGGACATGTGTTAATGAAAGAATCATTTAGCTTTAACAATGTTTACTCTGCTTTTTTCAGTGTAATTTGAAAGAGTACAGAACAGTCCACAGCAAAATTGAGATCAAAGCTTTTTATAACTGATATCTGCTTTAGTGTTGACACACCTAAGTTAAATTTTGTTGTATTTATAAGTATTTCCCTGTGCCCATCAGCTAATGTGAAAGATCTTAGTGGAAATTTCCAATGTCATTATTGTTGAGAACTAACAGAAGGGAAATATTACCTTTGTATATAAGGTACTTGATTCCTATAGAGTGTTGTAAGCTACTAAAAATGGATTTAAAAAAAAGACATGACACCAGCAGTGTGGGACCTCCAAAATACAATGCTCTGTAGACATTCAGAGACCAGCTGCTGGTAATAGATTCCTTTTTTTCCCCAGAAAGAAAATTACCAAAATAGTCCTCAACTTTTATGTCAGTAATTCTGTACTACTTTACTGCTTCTAGTGTTGAGTAACAGGGTTTATTGCACACAGCAATCAGATTTCATTACCAAGTCATTTGACTGAGCCAAAACTGAAAACATTACTAGGATTTGCTTCTTTTTCATGCTAAGGATTTCACTAAGATTTCTTTTCCTTTGAACTAAAATTAGCAATTTTTTTCCCAAGAGATGAAATTACTCATGTAAAGAACTAACAGTGTTATGTGTATGTATGGATATTATATATTCTTACATATATATGCTTAAACTTGTTGTGGAAGGAGATGCTTCACAAATTCATTACTGTCTGTTTTCCATGTAATTTCTAAATACTATATACAGTTATGTTTTGAGCTCACTCTTGAATGGTTGCTTCATTTTTTCCCATAATTTTGTTAAGTATGCTAGAAGAAAACAAAAAATGGTTCATTTGTACATTTCTCTTGGGGATGCTCATTCTCTGCATGTTTTCTGGCTTGGCAAAAAGAATGTTAGGATTGTCTTGGCAGGCAAAAAGTGGTAACTATCAACAGCCATCTTAGCTACCTAGAATAATAGCATTGCTGGCTTTAATTTGAATATCAATAGTAGCCCATATTGCAAAATGTTATTTTTTAACCATTAAGAGATGCTTTATCGTATTTAGTTGCATTACAGTGTTCTTTCTGTGAGGGAAATTATGGAAAATAGAATTGTTGTCGTAGTTTAAACTTACATAATTCTTGATATTTTACCCTCCTTGTGATGCATGGATAGAAAAGATGTTTGTGCACAGAGAGCATTCACATCTTTAAAACACATTTAGTGACAAACATTCTTGTTTCCATTTGTATGTTGAAAGCAGTAATGTTTTTAAAAAGTTGTAGTATTTTAGTGTATCTTCTGATACTGGTTTCGCCAGAATATTCTGATATTAAAGATATTCTGTATTATCAAGGAAATTTGGGAAATGACTGATAAACTGAAATGATGAGTTTTGTTCATTGAATCATCTGCAGTATTCTTCAGCGTATGAATTCTGTTCCTGCACTTCATTAGAACTGGTTAATATTTACAGATGTATTTTCTTGTGTGATAAAGGAGATGGTTTGAATAGTTTTGTTTTTTTAATATTTTCCTTATTTCAGTGATTCCTTCGTTAAAAAATGGAAATTTGCACTGGAACTGAAATAGCTCTAAATTGTTGTTTTTTTTTTTTTGCGTTGTCTGCATACAGGAGCATATGTTCTTAAAATTCAGCCATTCAGTACAGGACAGCAGTACTCTCCAGTATTCTTTTTGATTCTGACATGTTTAGTGTAATTTTCAAAAATGGCTAAATTTGAGATGGACTAAAATGGGATAGTATATGAAGAATAGCATATTGTGTATTTATGTGCACTGGGGAAGCTCAGAATTTGTATTTTTTGCAAACAGTTCTTCATTCCTATAACTATAACATGTTTGTTTAAATTTCAGTGGTGTTTTATTTAACATTGTCAAGTACAAGAAAGTGTGTAAGTCGTACACAATGTGAAGCTTTAGTTAAAGCCTGTCACAGCATTAATAAGGAGAGAAACATCAGAGTTCTTTCTAAGTTTTGATCCATCTTAATGCCCTGTAATCCTGTAGAGGTTGCTTTCATTTAAAACATTCCCTTATCCACAGTTATTTGTTCATGCGACAAAGCCCCAGATTGTAGTGCTTGGGGATGCTTTTTTATCAGAATTATTTGTTATGGTTAAAGAAACTTTAAAAATATATCCCTTGGAGCTGCACTGAGCTTGACTGGTTATCTTAACTGATTTTTGCAAGAGATGTGGCTAAATTACTTCAGTTTTTTGCAGAGGATCCTTAGACAAAATTTATACCAGCATAAACTAGTAAGGTGGTTAAACACTGTTCAGTGCTTTCATAAAAACCTAAACAATCTAAAATGGATTTAACACAAATTCCTCAACTTCTGAAAATCAAACAATTGAAGCAGCCAAGAACTTTACTTATAGAGCAATGAAAACTGATCAGAAGCTATGATCATTTATGGGAGATGCATATGGCATAGCTAAAGAATGCAGCAAAAGTAGAACTGAAGATAGTTGGTCATGCAGGGCAGATTTCACATTATGCAGTCAGTAATTCCTTCAGGAAATCTGTTGTATAAAAGCATTTAGTAATTAAATATTGAAGAGCTACGTCAAGAACTTGGGGATCTTAGAGTAGAATGTGAGTTGTAAGCGCGTGACACTACTGCAGCATCTCCTTGTGGGGCTCTTGGTTCAGATACTTGTGTATGTCAGATGCATGTAGATTTGACAGCCCCCCTTAATATGTGTTCATCCTCACAACACAGCTGACTTCCCAAATGCATCTAGAACTCCAATCTTTGACTCAGATTCATTGCAGAAAGTAGCGCGTGTTTTGGTGGTGTGATATTAGTGCTGGAGCAATTTTATTATGAAAATATAGAGAACAGTGTTGTGGAGGAAACCAGAGAATTTAATAGGGTCTTACTTTTTAGCTGGTAGATCAATCTAGAGATTTTTTTCATATGAAGAAAAAAAATCTGTTAATTTTAAATCTCTGAAATATGTTGTAAATTGAGCAAATGTGCTTTTGTCCCTTCGGGGCTCCATACATGATCTGCACAAGTGTTTGCGAAGATGATAATAGGGCAAAGAGAAACGGGTGCTAATAAATCAATTGGCACTGTCAGTTCACTGTTAAATGTTCTCTAGAATACGTAAGATTTATCACTGAGGAATTGTAGAATAATGGTAGTGTGTGGAAACAAAGTCCACTAGGGAGATGTACTACATCATTCGGATTTAGCGTTGCCATCTGCTTAATAGCATTGAGATGACTACAGAGGTACTTATGATCAACCATTCATAGCAGTGACAGATGCTGCAGAGAGTTAACATGCCAGAGAATGAGGTTTGTTACTAAAATTCAGATTATGTGATAAGGTTGCTGAGAAAGGGGGTGGGTTTGTTACCCCTCCAACAGCATTAAAGGTTTGCTGTTTGCTTTTAAGTTTGCTATCAAGAGAATGGATAATGCTGCTACTGTAGCGCAAAAAAGTCTAGAGAACCCCATCTGTCTGCTTGTGCCACTCAGAAGTTTCTGGGAACTCTTCAGGCTTTTCGGCTACCATTTAAAACTTTTCCTCAGGAAAAATAATAATAACTATTTTCATTATTTTTACCTGCAATGGAGATCAGCATTCTGTAATATAAAAGAAATGATTTGTGTAACTGCATACCTGTGTCTGTTCAGGGACAAAAATGGTAAGTCATTCCTGTAGTAATATAGTCATTTGGTGTTTAATTTGCAACAGTTATTTTAAAGTTGCTTTAGATCCTCAGTCTGAGTGATCTTGACTTCATTGCAGGAGAATTTAATCTAAACACTGATTAAAAAAGGGAAAGGTTAGCACTTAAAATAATTGCTGGTTTCATCTAGTTTCCTATGCTGTTCTCTGCTTTCCGCATTTCCTTCTTAATCCTCCAGATTTCTTTCAGCAACAACCATTGTGCTGTGGCCTCAAGCAGTGTTTCTCAGTTGCTTTTCTTACATATTGAACAACAATTGCTACCACTTCAAATTACACCAAAATGCAATGCATTCAAATAACTGCAATTTGCCTGCAAGCTTTAGAGCCATCCTGTCAAGCTAATCTGAACTTTTTGAGGGGATTTACAAATTCCCCTCAGTCCACCTTTCAATGCATCTAGTTCATTGTGCTTATTCCTTAACGTGTTGAACGATCGGTACATGATGCAACTTCAGATCATTTCTCTAAAAGCTTGAGAAACATGGGGCAATTGCTAAGCATGTTAAAAACTCATTGTTATGGATGCTGTGCGGTGAAGCCTTATTCTTCACTGTTCATCAAGTGGCTGATTCAAGACAATTTTTTGTGCAAGGACTCTGGTTGGAAAGGTTTGAGAAAGTTTGTGGTTAGCAGCTTGTGGTAGTTAATGAAGAAAAAATTATTGAATGTCACATCAAGAAAAGAAAACAAAGGTATAAAATCAAATAATGGTGTTGCTCAACTGATGCTGAATTAACATAGGTAAATTGATTGGCCAAAGTTCTCCAAGTTTCTCAGTCTCTCAGTGCCTCTGAAGAGGCACCTTCATTTCAACAAACTGATTCTGAGGATTTATTTCTTGCCTGGGTCCAGAGATGTGGTCCTCCACATTTTCAATGAGGAAATCAAATTTTGAGTTATACTCTTAAACTATGCTTAGTAGTTACACAAAAGCAGGCAACATTACTGTTTATGAAAGGAGGAATTTCACAAAGAGTTGAGAATATGGATTTGAAACTAGCTTATTTAGGTGTTGCTGTTGGTGTTTCCAAGTTAATTGCTATCATTTTGTTTGTGATGCTCAGTGTTTTAAATTTACATTAAGTTAAGTTTGTCAGCAGTCAAGCATTTCCAGGGTCTATAAATATGCATTATATGCAAAACAGTGTCTGCTACTGTAGCTTTTCAAGATATGGTTCTCTGGATTTTAATGCTAGTAGCAGTTAGTATTTCATGCTCCTACTTGTAAATCAAATCAATTCGCAGCAGTGTGGGGATGGTGAGAATGGCCACTCTTTTGCAGTTTCTTTATTGTTGCTTATGAGCACCTGGTACTTAGGAGTTTGTAGGCTATAGTTCTGTGCAAATAAAGCTTCAAAATCATTAGCATAAACAAGCTAATATCTTTTAACTGAAAATCCCTGCCACATGGCTTCTGTTTAATTTTTAGGCTCATATTTTTGGTAGAGATTACTTTCTACACTTTGTCAGACCTTGGTTCTTCAGGTACTTCTTTAGATACATAATTTCCTTTTTTGTCACCTGTGAAAGTATGAGAAGATAAAATATTAGTGTCTCAATGGCACAGTTACTTTGAATTGTGATTCTCGCACTTGTACTTCTCTTTAAAAAAAAAGTTACAAAAATCACTGATCGAAAACCTCAGTACAAAGGAATATAACTAAGCCAATTCAGCATAATGATGGAAGAAAGCTTCCATCCAAAAAATGGGGAAAGTTTTTCAGAATCTTTATGTAGGCATTAGTAAATTTCACTATTTAAGAAATGTAATTTAAAATTGTAATAATAATACTTAATGAAAAGCATTTTTAGATACAAAACTAATTTTAGTTTGTCCTGGTTTGTCGGTTTAAGTTTACTGTGACTATTCCTCAGTCTTTTGAAAACATATAAAGTGCACGTCATAATAAATGATCCAGACACCTTGGAAAAATCTTCAAGTAGTGCTAAAGCTGTACAAAGAAGTTGTGTAAAATTGTAAGTACTTGGGAAATCTAAAATGGAATTTGATGGCAGATTTAATTTTTTCACTTCATGTGAGTGATTTAATTTTACTTAGATGTCTCTACAACATCTTGAAAACAGTATGGTTGAATAGACACAGTATAATTAGAGCAAGTAAGTATTTGGGGCTTAGGAGGTTTTCCTTGGCTGATTATACAGGTGGAATTGTGTGAGAAAAGGGTAGGATAAATAGGATCTTTGTAAGAAATACTTAACAAGGAGAGATAATAATTAACAATGAATACTTTTTGAATATAAAAGGCTACAAAGATATTAATGGTTCTTCTGGAATTAGTCACAAATTAATAATACGTTGACTTTAGTGCTTAAATTTAATAAGAGTATGTTTTAAAGAAGGTAGTTTAAGCTTTGATAATGAAGACTGTAAGACCTTACATTGAGTAAGGTAAAACGAATTTGGGAATACACAGTTGTTAGGCCAAAGAAGATGACTTAAGCTTCAATAAGGCTATGAAGATGTTACGGTTAGTGAGATTAAATTAATTTGGAAACACCTAGTTGCTAAGCCTCAGTATGCAGCAGCAGGGACCCCAGAAGCATGATCTTTGGAGACAAAAGCTGGATAGTTGGGCTTCCAGGGTTCACAAATTATTCGCTTGGAAATAACTTTAAAGTTGTTGTATGTAGTAACCAGTTTCATTGAAAGATAGGGAAGGAATGGAGACCACATCACCCTTTTACAGCTAGAAAAAGTATGGCATCATAATTTCACACTTGTAAGAGAACCAAAAATATACATACATAAGATTGACTTCCCTGATGTTAGGTGGAGAAGGAGCTTAACTGGAAGCTCATGCTTCCTTGGAAGCCAGTGAATAGTAGTCAAATGACAGAGACATGAGAAATAGGTCTTCATCAGTTCAGGACACATTTTTATGTTACAAAACATGTGCTCATAAGCAGTAACTGAAAATTGCATTTTTATCTTTTAGAGGCTACCCTTTGGTAGCCCTACTGCTACCAAAATAAATAAATAAATAAATGTTTCTCCTCCTGCAAGAGGAGAAAAATTTTACTTGTTTCCATTGGTGGGAGAATATCTATTTAATTGCGCAAATCTTAGAAAAGGAAGACAGTTGCAGAAAAACATTAATTTAATCCTTTTTTTTCCTCCTTCCTGAATTTTACTTTAGAAAAATAACTGGGAGATGGCATCTGGTGCCATAATTTTACAACTTCCATATAATGAAAAACGATCCGTTAGTACCCATCAGAATTTAAATTTTATTGTGATATAATTACATCAGATGAGAGCAATGTAATGCAGTTGGAACGCACAACGCAGACCCACAGAAGGCCAATGAACAAGCCTTCGCCGTTAAGTGGATTCATCTTTTTAATGCAAGATGAAGAGGACTGCCTTACTGTACTCTACAAAGTCTAACTGATAACATTCACTGCTCTCATTGTGCTGAGTATTCCTGCCTGTTTGGAAGTGATGGGAAGAAAATACATCCTTCAGCATTAATGTTCATATTGCTTCATATTTCTATTCTTATTTAGCTATTGAAACACATTGGTACACACCTGGATTGTTCAGGACTTCCAGTTTGGTTTCCTTTGGTAACTGTCTTGTTCACTCACCCTCAGACTGCTTTGCAAGCCAGACAGATATGGTGTGGGGTTGGTTAGGGTTTGGTTCTAATTCACAGGACAAACCAAGATGCCGGTAGCTCAGCTTGTTAGTTTCTCTGCTTGTGCTTTTTGGTTTGTTGTCGACATTTTGCTTAGTCTTTCCCATGTTTAGGAATTGATTGTTACTGTACACTGCTTATAGCTCCACTCTAACGCTATAGGTTTCTGCTACTGCCATTCCTGAGAAGAAGTCTTACTTTGTGCACCTTAGTCACTCCTGCTATTTGTTCTTTGTGTTTCCCTTTTTGAGATATGATTCATGGTGAGAGTGGAGTTGGGGGGTAAGTGACTTGAATGAGCTTACAGATAACAGTAACTGGACATCTCATGTGGTAAAACTGTTTGCTTTAGGGAAAAACAGTTCTACTAGAAATACGTAGACCTAGTTTTGTGCTTGGTAGGTAGCTTCAGAGTGGAGATGTTTATGAAGGCATTTCACTGTTCTGCGACACAAGTGAAAAATATTACATTTCCTGCCATAAAAGTAATTTCTGAATAGTGATAGCTTAGAGAATCCTTGAGAGGGCACTGTGGCCATCTTTTTGAATTATAGGAAATAGATTTGCTCTTTGTATTATGAGATTAAAATGGGATGTAGTTTAAGAATGATTGCGTCATTTTCTCATATTTTATAGAGCTTGCACATATAGATCTCTGCTGCGTTCTGAAGTCATTATCTCTGTATTAGATGTAAGCTGAGATTCAGGCTGGGAATATGAGCCAAAGAAACTTCTGCCAAGAAGTGGTATAGCTGTGCAGTACATAAAAAAATGTATCTGTAAGATCTGAGAAAGGACTTGAATCCTTCTCTTGATGTCCTGGTTTCATGCTACCCTACTGGATTACAAAATCTATTTTAATGATCCACAATAGCATTAAGAAAATATACTCTATGTTCAAGAGAGTTGTGGAGATGAGAAGCTTCACTGTGATGATCGTTGTCTTGGCAATAATATGTAGGACATGCTCGTTCTTGTTTGCTGTTGACCGATGGATTTTGATATCAGAGGCAGCTGTGCATGAAGATCTGAGAGGAGGGCTAGAAAGAGGCTTGTCCTTTCAGAAAAGTTCTGTTCAGATACAATCCTACCAGTCAGGGTCTATCATGTAGGACCTCTTGCTAGAAAGATCCTTACCTCTTCTTTCTGCTTTGCTGTTGTGTGTGATTTCTGTAGAACAACTGTGACATTTGTGAAGCAAATCAAAGGGCCTTCCCTGTTTGGAAGTTTTCTTTGGTTTTCTGAAAACCCTCTGCCTTCCATCAGTTCCAAAATTAATTCTGATATCCATGTGTAAAATAGAAAAAGAGAAAAAAGACTGTGTTTTTTCCCTAGCAAGCATTACAGAAGTCTGGTTGCCAAAAATAAAAGAAGCTGGCTTTCCTCACTGAGAAGAAGGAAAAATTGAAGTAAAAAGTATTGAATTTCACTAGGCAACTTTACTTCCTATTATTATTTCTATTTTTTATATAGATTATTAATTTTGAAGGACCTGTGTATTAATATAGATAAGTCATGATATCCTTTTAGTGCAAGTAGAAGATTTTCCCTTTCAGATGTTTATTTGTTTTGCGGTTTACATAATGTAAAATGAGTCACTTTTTTGCTTAATAGATATTTAGGTCTATGAAATGAAACCCTGTAGAAGTCATTCTGACAGGATTGACAGATACGGGAATAGGGCTCAGCTGCTACAGGCCTCTAAACTTGACAGTTTTAAAATAAATAGTCACGTACTGTGTGGAAGGATAGTGAATGTCAATTTCAGGTTGGTTGTCGGAATAAAGACTGTTCTATCACTGGCTGCTGCGGGCAAAATTATGTTATTTCTTAGACTTCAAACTTCGACCTTGTTTGTCTGTTGTGTATCACATGGGTTGACAAACCACATATAATATTTCTGTTGGGTACAGATATATTGTATGGATTTTCATAGTGCATTCTTAATGTTTTTGTTCAGGAAGTTTTGCATTAGCAATTAAAAAACACTTAGCTACAGTTTTCAGATACGCATTTGCACACATCAGGACTTTAATGTATTTGGCTTGGATTATTTTGTGGAATTCAGAAGTTGCTAGATAAAATCTGTAGTGATCTTGTTTAGCTTAGAAGTGATTGTAACTTAAGCATTATTTGTATTATAATGTTCTATCTGCTAGTTCATGTTAATGCTATAAATTGCCTTTTCCTCTCTGGTTTTTATGTTGTTAGCAAGCCATCTAATTTTGGAAACACTTTGTCAATATTTGCAATTACTTGTTAGTGATCATATTTTAGAAGGACTTCCTTACCCAGCAGGTAAAGATTTGGTGACATTGGTTTGTGGAGTATTTATTTTCCAATTATCATCTTTGTGGTCTGCCTGTGGTTAGAAAGAAAAGGAAAGAAAGCGAGACACTTGTTTTTGATGTCCTGCAAAGGTGTCTAGTAGATTTTTGTTACATATTGCCAATTCCATCCATTATATAAAGGCCTATACATAGCTACACTTCCACAAAATATGAAAGGATGATGGAAATGTCACTTTTAGTAGTGCTTGTCCTCCAGGTTCCATTCAGTGATCTTTCTGTGAATAGAAAATGCCATTATGGAATAGAAGACTGTTTTAGTCCGTGGTTACAGTATTCATACAGATTTCTGAATACTAATGACTGCAGAGTAACTCTTTGAGCTTTGCAATTCCAATTGTCATTTCTTTTCTACTCGTTCAAGTGTAAAAAAAAATTAAAAAATCAACCTAAACAGATGTAAACATGGTTTAGTTTTCCTTCTCATTAATGAACAATGAGGACCTCAGCTGCACCGTCACTTGTATGCTTATTTTCTTTAGCTTAGGACACGTCTACATTCTGGATTCTCATTTTTGATATCAGAATGTGTAATAGTAAGCACTGCTTCTTAAAATGTAACTGCTTTATTTCTTGCTTTCCTTCCTGCTTCCCTCCTGTACAGTGGAGCAGATTACTATGACTACGGCCATGGACTGAGTGAAGAAACATATGAATCATATGGTGAGTAGCTTTGAGCTGAATACAGTAGTAAAGACATCTGAAAATATAATCAAAGACGTAGAATTTCCATAAGGCCAACTTCAGTTCTGCAGTGGCTAACAGCTGTTAGGAATTCCTGCACTGTCACAGAGCTCCACATGTGGTTATTGAGAAAAACACTGCAGGAGGCTTCTGTGGTCTATTAGCCTAGTGTACTCATGTGAATCTGAAATCAAAGAAGTAAACTAAAAGAGAATAGTCTAAATTGTGCTGCAAATACCATTTTCATGTCTCATTCAGTGAGATTTAAAGAAAAAAAGGGGTGTTGGTTCTTAGTTCAACAGTTGTTTGCTGTTGAAATTCAGTGTTTCTAGTATGGCATAACTGGCATTGAACTTAATACCAGCAAAGAATATGCTGAACTTCTCTGACACAGAGCCAAACCGAGTGCATTTTAAACTTTTACAGTCTTTTTGCATTATTTCATTGTCATGCATCAGTCCTGTGAAATCAAGCAGAGAGTCATTAGGTAAAGGTTGTGGAAGTACTTTAGGTGGCTAATAGACATGAGGGCAGTGAGTTACTCATCTGGAGACAAAACAATGTGTAATGAAGCAAAAACCATATGCCAGTAGTAAAGATCACATTTTTTGAGGTAGAAGTGTGGTAGTGACAGGTTTAATTAAAGAAATCTGTTACGAATTAGAAGCATAAAGCATGTTAAAAGGCACCTTTGCTTAAGGGATAAATATTAAATCTTTGGCTGGAGATCAGAGAAATTAAAATCTAGATCATTCAAATATCAAACATTTGAGGATTGCTAGTACAGTGTGAGAGTTGTGATTCCGAGTAGTGCATGTTACAGGATTTTAGAACTTCAAAAAATTCCATGAGTATTTCTTGAATTATATTTTAAAACATTTCCTGTGGAGAACAAAAATGACCAGCTAAGGTCCTTGTCGTGATAAATCTGGTCTTAAGGGAGCTGTTCCTGCCCATAGCAGGAGGATAGGAACTAGCTGATCTTAAAGGTCTCTTCCAACCCAAACCATTCTATGATTCTATAAATATTCCTGATATGTTAGTTTCCACAATGTCATCTGATTGTTCTAGTTCTTTTTGCTTCAGAGAAAAGTCAGTTCATCAAAGAAGTCCTAATTTGAAATTTCTTTATCTCACATCACTTTCAGTTGGTGTTGATGTACAGATAGATATACATAAGTGAAGTCTTTATTTTTTCATTAAAATAAACTTTGTGCCAAAGCAAGTACGATATTTCTAAGAGTATTTCAAGAAAGCAAAAGTACAGTAATTCTCATGATGAAAGTACTTTTTTCATGATGAACAGTACTTTAGTTTAGTCGTGCTTGAGAAGGAGCATGTAGTCCCCTCAAACTGTTCTTACTAATAAATAACACTGTTTTTTATATGTAAACTGTTCTTTGCAGCAGTACTTAAAAGCTAGAATATTTTTTATTTCTTATACCTTAGCCAGCTGCCTTTACTGTGTGGCCAGGATTCTTCTGCTTAATACGAGCCGTGCTTTCACTGTAATGAATAAGCCGTGGAGGTTGCTTTTCATGCATATTAGTCTGTTACCAGATGGCTGGGGAACATGCCTAAGGTGAAGTTTAATTCTTCCAGCCTTACAGTGAAACTTGAACTTGTGTCTTTTACTTACTAGTCCAAATGTTCCACCCACCTCAGTATGATATGTAGCCTAAGCACTGCAGGCAACCTCTTATTTTTTTTTTTACTTTTTATTTTAATAAAGTCGAATTGGACCATTACAAAGAGATGATGAAAGTGGACTCTTGAAATTATGGATTTCCTAATTGTGTCATCTGATGGCAGATATCTGCCATCGGAGGAAGTTGTTTTATCATTCAAAGAAATACAGAGATTCTTTGTTGACTGTAATATTTTTGCTCTGTTAACTAGAACAAGAGACAGTAATGCCTGTACTTTACATTACTATATCTAGTCACTTAGATTTCACATTTAGTTTCTGAATAGCACCGGATTCAATTGTACACCTTTATGCTTAGGGCAGAGCAATTCTTGTAAGACAGATCTAGAAGATATGTGGTTGCTTTTGGGTTTTCTTTTTTTCTCAGGGATTATATGATACTCTGATTTATGTTTACATTTTAAAGCATACCTAAGTCATGTTTTGTTAAACTCTGCATTTTGTCCTGAATCTTCCTCTTGTAATGAATGCCTGACATCGCCTTCTGATTCTCATTTAATAAGATATGTTGCTACTTTTTCTTAGTATCTATGACCATGAAAATGGTAGAACTGTGAAGCATTAAGTATAGCGCTTTTTTTTTGACAAATTGATTTTGCTGTCAAAATTCAAATAAGTGATGTATCTTGCTCCTTAACCTACCGTCTTATTCCTTGCCAGATAGAGGAAATGAGTGTTCAGTGAAAACTAATGTTGCCTTGAGATTTTTAGAAGCCACAAGTGTTTGCAGTGAAGTTGTGGCTTTTCACTATTAGATTGCATATATGAATTAAGCCTGAATTGGTATTGATCAAAATAAATTTATTTCTGAGTCACTTAAATATAACTCAAATTCTTCAATTATTTCATTGTAGCATAATTATTAGTCTGTTAAAGTAGCTGGCATTTCTTTGCATTTGCACTACACAGACTCAGCTGAATGCCAGAGCCTTAAGTAGTTTCACCCTAAGTCTTGTCACACTGCATGCTGTTATGATGGGCTGAAAGACTAGGGGTAGCTCATTTAGATCTGTTGTATTGACACTTTTGTGACCAACTCTTAAACTTCAGTTTGTATACCTTGGTTTCAGCAAATATTGTTGCCGTTAATTTCACAATTAAGAAAAAAGTACAGCATTGGATAATATTGAAAGGGATCTAACTGTGTTTTCCCTTCTTGTAGGGCAAGAAGAATGGACCAACTCAAGACACAAGGCACCTTCTGCAAGGACGACAAAAGGAGTCTACAGAGACCAGCCATATGCGAGATACTGATTGTACTGTCTGATGTTGTGAAATATCCAATCTCCACCAGTCCTGTATACTGTTCAAAGTAATTTTTTCTATGAACAATCCCTTTTTATTAAATCAAAGCGCTTAAAAGTCTGAATGGATGGACTGAGCTTAAAATATTTTGTTGAAAGAACAACCTGGACAGAAAGATATGTAAAACAAGGAACTTTGTTATTTACAAACTGTATTTGAAAAATAGGTGATCAAAAAATAACCTTTGATTAACTAGTGTTAAACTAGGTTTACTAAATATGTTAGTCTGTTCTTTTAACAGAAGCGTAACCTTTTATTTTAAAGGTTTTCAACAACTTAGTTTTTAGTTTTTATTTTCAGCCATTTGCTAGTTTTTCTCTTTGCAAACATGCGTAAAAAGGGAAGCAAATTACAAATGCAAATAATGTGGTATTTTGTAACTCAAGTCTTGAAATGTTCTGTAGTGTTAAGCAAAGTTTTACCCTTGCTTGATACTAAATAAACTTTTGAAAGAAAATCAGTGTGTGTGAGATTAATTTTATGCTCTATCTTATAATAAAACTTCATAAATAGTAGTAAACAGGGAGAAATCCGTTTAACACCGATCAGCATAAAAGGCTCATATTAAACATTGCACAACTTTTCTTTTAAAAAAAGGTATAAACCTAAATGTACGTTTATATACTCACCGTAGATATAAATGCTGTTTAAAGTATCCAAATGGTCTGGATCTGCTTGAGTGCCACATTAAATCAAAATATTTTTGTAAAAAATGGGTTAAAGTAGCTAATGAATTTTCTGAAAACGATGTGACTAGTTTTCACCTTGTCGAGCGTTTTTTCACTAGTGCAACTTTGGAATTTTTATGAGAATTTTGGTACATTAATGACCACCTCGCTCCGTGCTGGAAGCAATAAACACAAAGCTTTTAAAGACTTTCTGACTTGACTAATTGAGATCGCTTTCGTCAGAGACAGAGGATGTGTAACCCTTAAAACGGTCTTCATTTGCAAAGGTAAATAAATCCAATAAGATTTTAATCTCACTAATTTATTTTAGTATAACCAATAAAAACAGGGAGACTACAACTTAGAAAGTTTCATTTCAGAATGTAGGAAAGGTATTAAGAACACCTAAATTCTCATTTTAAAACGTTTAATTTGTGCTAGTAATCTAAAATCCTTAGCTTAGATAGTTAAATGTGGACAAACTATTCCCTATTAAACAACTGTAAAACCTCATAACCAGTAGTTTGTAATATATTATTTTTCCATAAATTCTAGTAACTTAAACATTGCGAATGTTATCTAAAGCTTTGTTAATCATTAAGTTTCTATTATAGTTTAATTTGTATTGTTTTCTTTATTTTTTTATTTGAAAATATTTGAAAATATTTCAGATTTAGTAAATAGATTTTTTTTCTCTTGTCAGGAAACTCAACTCCTTGGACAGCCAAGACAAAAACAAAAACCTTAATCTTCTGATGCTTTGGTAGGTACCTTTGCTCGTCTCTGAAATTATTAGATAAATAATGGAGCTTCTGATCAGGTCCTTAATTTTTTATACATAAGGCTTTAATTACATAATGGTTGCAGGTACTGAAATAGAATCACTGACCATTTTCAATTCCTCTGGAAAAAGGTAGAATTTTAAATTGTCATTAAACAGGACACTAAACTGCTGGTGTGCAGACACTGTCCTCTGGCTGTTTGCTTATTCTGTAAATGTATCTGAGACTGGGAAATAAAAGGTATACCTACCTTTGACAGCATTTCAGCTAATTTAAGAGTTTCATCACAGGAGGTGAGTGAAAGTGAATGTAATTTTAGGCTAGTGATGTTCAAATGGGAACTTAAAATCCTGATCTGGTCAGCAGGCATGTCTAAAATGGTCTTATAAAGCTGAATAAAGCATTTTTTTAGACAGATTTAAAGTTGAGCATTTCTGCGCAAGAAGCAGAGTGGATTTTGGCACAAATGGAAGACAAGTCATTGAGAAACATAAGCTATAGAATAGCTAGCTGTGCTGTTTCTGATAAATTCAGTACATAAAGTAAGAAATAATTTAACTGTGTTATGTACAGATTTTTTTTTGCTTTCTACTTAGAATGGTTATTCTCACTGATAACCTCATGCATTTAGTGCCTGTAGTGGACATGACTTAGAGCTCCATACTTCAAAGTATTTTATACATTGTATTTTGCACAGTATATTTAGGAGTGTGCTGTCACAGGCTAAAGGAATTTTTTGTACATACAAAAAATGGCTTTAGAACAAAGATTTAAAGCAGAAGACCCTGCAAAGGTTAGGAAAGCTAACCCCACTGGGGTTCAAAGTGTGAAGATTCAATAACTGAGAGAAAAGGTAGCTGCTAGAACTGCTACAGCAAAGCTGAATATCTCTTTAAAATACATATAGTGAAATTGTTCGATTCTCTATTGATACCTTCAACATCATATAATCATAAAATTGTTTGAGTTCGAAGGAACCCTTGAAGGGTCATCTGGTCCAACTCTCCTGCAGTGAACAGGGACACCTACAGCTAGATCAGGTTGCTCAGAGCCCTATTATCCATCCTGGCCTCAAGTGTCTCCAGGGAAAGGGCTTGTACCATGTCTCCGGGCAACCTGTTCCAGTGCTTCACTACCCTTACCATAAAGAACCTTACCATAAAGAACATCCAGTCTGAATCTCCCCTCTTTTAGTTTGAAACCTTTCCCTTTGTTGTATTACAACAGACCCTGCTAAAGAGTCTGTCCCCTTCTTTCTTATAGCCCCTCTTTATATACTGAAAGATAATGATGTTTTACACAAATCATTAAGTATTCATTTGCATATGCAATTAAACTGTACAGCTTAAAACTAAAATGGTTAGTGGGTAGGGATGGCTAGTAAGTGAATGAGTGAATCAGAAGTGAATTCAGCCTTCTGGAATGCTTATTCAAGTTGTATTTTTTGATGCCATCCTTTGTTAGTACTTTGTTAGTACCTTGTATATGAAGGATGAATGTGTTCACTTTCTCTGCTATACAGTCCTGAAGTCCCATAAACCTTAATTTTCTTGGTTCTGTTTGGAGGGGAAAAAAAAGTGTCCCTGTGAAATCATGCAGAAGATGTTTGCAGCCACCATTGTGTGACATGATGGCATGTGACTGGATGTTGCAGGTCATGTTAGTAAGCTAATCTCATGACAAGCACACTCATTCTATAGTCAGATGTTGCCCTTGGTCATGTGCCAGATCTGCATCTGGCAGCAGATGTAGTCATCCCCAGCCACGCTGTGTTCCCATCGTGTACACGTTTCCCACCTTGACAGAAAGGCTAACCTTTTGACTCCTTTTTTATTTGCTCCACTAATGAGAAGCAAAGTTTGAAATACATTTAAGAAAAAAGTATACGTATGTAGGGCATAATAGTAGTTTGAACATTAAATCCAGTAAGTCTTCCTTCTTTCAGTGCTTCACTTTGATACATTTTATTTCTCCTCTGAAAATTTGTTCACATCACTTAAAACTAAAATTCTAGGTATTCATAGAAACTACAAATTTGTGGTGTGAAACTTTTCTTGTCAGTTTGAGGTAACATGCAATAGTATTATGTTCAGCTGTCGCGTTTCTGCTTTTTTTCTTTTTTTGAACTAATTTTGGACTAAACCATAAATTGAAATTTGTTAAGTTTTGAACAAAGAGGAAAATAATCTAAAAAGGGGCCTAAATCAGAGTGAGAGGAAGAGAAGACAGCCTTTCTTTTATTAGGACAAAACTTAAGCAACATTTATTCATTTATTCATTCTAGTAGGATTTTATGTTCTTGCACAGGTCAGTTGCTTTGTTATTGGTCAAATAATATGGTTATAGTGACATAATTAGTTGCCTTTATTGAACCTATTATCACACTTGCATTGAGTTCAATGACAGCAGTCTTTGCAATGGTTTCTCTAAGTCTACGTATACTTATTGTACACATTACTGCCTGATCCTACTGCTTGTCATCTGACAGTCTTCAGAAAACTAGTGGTTACTACTCTCAGGTTGTGTACAAATAAATTCTGTTCTGCTCTTTTTCAGGAACTTCTGCCATGTTAATTACAGACTGCTTAGAACATTGTACTTGTCCATGTGCCTAGGCAACAATGAGACAGGCTTCGGAGTATGAAAACTCTGTTTCTGTATTTCTTGTATTAAAGCCTTAAAGTGTATAATGTTATATACTTTTTAAAATAACTGTATATATGAACACTTATTTGTTTAGTGACTCAGAATGTTCTACTTGGAGCTCAATAAAGAATTTTCATTTAAGTTCCTGTTACAAAGCAATAATGCAACTTTACATTCCTTTAGCGACTCTTTTTCGCCTTATGCAGCAACTTAAGTGTGTGCGAATTCTCATGACTAGAGTTTAAATATGCCTTTGGAAATAGATTGTCTGATATATGAACAACATGGATAAATTAAACTGAGGATCAGTGTTTGTTCTGGAAATTTATGTATTAGCTAATCATAAACACCAAACAAAACTCACGGGTAGTAGCGATACTCCAGTTTCCTTCAGAAACTTGTATAACATGGTGTTTTAATTCCCGTCTGTTGTATTATGCTGCTTATTCTCTTTCACTTGGTGTTTGCATAGAATTGTTTTCTCTGGTACACAATCACTGGTTTTCTAGTAGTAGTCCTGGATGAGGCTTTTACACCTTGATTAATCTTGTATCTTACAGTTCTGTTTACTCACTGCTTTCTGTTTTATATTAATTGTGGATGTGATAATTTGAAACAGAAATAAAATTCAGATAATTCAAGTCCTTGTCTTTTTTCTCTAAATACTGCATACAAAGCATGAGCGTCCCATTCTTGTTACATGTCCATCAGATGTATTTTTCTTGTATTCACGGAGTCTCATTCCACCAAAAAATATAACTTCGGCCTGTCTGATTTATTCTGAATAAGCAATGTCGGGTAAAATCTTTACACCAAGTGGCTCCTTCTCAGCATATATTATTTCCTGATACTGACTATTGAAGAATGGATTGGAAATGTATTGGGCATCTGGGGAATATTAAGATTTCATGTTAACCTTTACACTGATGCAAATGTCTTGAGTAATAAATTGGAAAAAAAAAACAACTTTGATTATAGTCTAAAAAATGTCTACTTTCAGTGTTTGAGTATTTATGTTACCAGTTACTCTCAAAATTGGGAAAGAATTTCCCTGCCATCATCTCTCACTGTATTACAACTGCATTTTTTGCAGTGTTTTCCACAGCAAGCAATAAGTAAGTAGTAAATAAATAACATACTTTAAAAGCGAAATATTTGAGTAAGCACCAGAGATGGTTTATAATGGATTCTCTTCACACTGACAGACAGGAGCCTCCAGTGTGGAACAGCACCTAACATTTTAAGTGCTGGCCAAGGATAAAACCTATCTGTAGATCCTGGAGGGGGTTGAGGGGCTGGAACTTTGATAAACAGAATATAATTTCACTTGCTGCAGTTTGGACTGGACAGTAGGATTACTGGTACAATCTCATTTGAGGAATGTTATGAACTATTTAGTGAGTAAGGTATTCACTCCAGAGTCAACAACAAGAGTTTCCTAACATTGATACTGAAATGTTTCGCTAGTATGACTTATTTTAATATATGGCACTATCAGAGCTATTTAGCATTGCCAGTAATTTTGGTATCGTATCTTTTCTAATTACTGAGTAGCCTAACATGGAAGCTGTTAGGCTGAGTGGAAGTGGGCTGCCTGCATGCTATCTATTCTGTATTAAAAGCAGTTTGCTTGATTCACTAAAAACCTGTGCTGTGAGTCTCGATCTTCATTAGTGCTGGGTTTTATTCTTAGTAAGTGAAGACATGTATATTTTTTGTGATCTCTTTTGAGTGAAATCGTGGTCCTGTTGTACAAGTGGAGGGTTTTGTCATTCACCTCAAGACCATATATAGGTGTTGGAAAGGAAGTGTGCGTTCTGCCTATGCTGTCATTGATGACTCCCACCTTTACTGTGATAGAGCAGCCCCAATAGGTCTGTGTCAGTGGGTCGTAACATTGCATTACATAAGGTCTGGAGCAAGGACATGAGCCTGCAGCTTCTGTGTGCATCCTGGTCCTTCCAATAGTGTATTTCAGTGTCTAATGATAGAAGTAGCAGCACATTTAGGTGCATAAATTTAGGAAGCAGCCTGTGACTGGATGAGTTGGAACAAACCTTGGTTATCCATCCTTCTGAAGAATGTTGCTGAGTGTACTTTTCATGTTGGAACTTCTCATCCTTCTGGGTAAAAGAACAGAAACCTTAAAGATAAAAAATAAAGAGTTACAAAAGTTAAAAATACATTTAATATGGTGATAAATGGTACTGAATCTGCCCTTGAGTGGTAAAATTTCCAAGTAACCGATGTCCAGCAACCTTAATGCTGTCACAACTGAGCAAACGCACACCAGGAATGTAGAGTATCTTTGACTTCCAGTTTATGAAAAAGATTAATTGGTTGAAGGGACTGAGAATTATTTTCACTAGCTCAGCAATTTTTTTCCAAGACAGCTGCATTTTGCTTAATGGGGAAGAAAACCCCATGGTAAAGGAAATTATTGAAGGTAGTTAGTGTTAAAGCACATATTGCTAAGATGATGAATGTTCGTGCAGCCTTGAATGAGTTTGCAGCGCATTGGTGCTTGTCTTCAGGCAGGCTGTCTCTACGACTACAAGCTGAGAGCACATCTCTGTTAACTTGGATCTTTAAAATGCTCAGAAACTTTAGCCAAGGGCAGAAATAAAGCTGCTTTGGTGTATAGTTCTTTTTTAGTCTCCTTATTGGAAAGTATTAAGAGAGTATGAAATGGTGACATTACTAAGAATAGCAAATGAGGGAAGAGGCTTTATGGAAATTTCCAGCTTTCATCGTACTTGTGATTTATGAAATAAAAATAATTTCGATTTAATTAGGGTGTGGGATAAAATTTCTCAGAAATGTTTACATCCAGATATCGAAATAACTCATGCTATTTCAAGATGGAAAGCTACTGTGCTGTTCCTGACTAAACGAGGTTCTGCTCTGACCTCCCTGAGAGAAATCCCGTGTGAATCAGTCCATGGAGTCAGGTTCTGCTTTTGCAAAACTGAACAGTTATCCACAGTTCATTATGCCTGGAACAATTTGGTGTAACATAGCTTAAATGACCTTATCTTTATATATAAAGTATAAAATCAAGAGAGAAGAATTTCATCTGAAGTGAAATGCTGGCCCCTCCCTTCATGGAGACAAAGAGAAGGTTGTTTTACTGACCTTGGAGTGATGACCTTGGAGTGATTTTCCCCTCCAATGGAAAACATTCTGAACTGCTCCAAATGCTGACTCAGGCAGCAGCCTACAAACTCAGTTGTTCGTTGCTTCCTAAGGCAAAAGATTCAAGTGGTAACTTGTACTAATACTGTTGATCTTCCTGTGAAAGATCTGACCCTCCCCCCCCCCCCCCACCAAGCATCTTCATTTGATATTGTCTTGCTGTCATTGAGGATGTATTTGAAAGAAGCATCTGTTTTGAAATTAATTCTCCTGATAATTCAATTACCAGCTCATAAATCCATAGATGCAGTCTTCTGTCTCCAGTGTCAACAGTCTGCTACAGACTTGCTCTGTTAAACATACTTCTTGCGAACTTTGGGCTTCTGCAAGATGATTTTGCAATGTTTGTATTGCAATATGAATATTTACTGTTTAAAAAACTCATTAGGCCCTTCAACATAGTTGATCAGAAGCTTGAAAGCCAATGAGAGGACCAAGTATATGTTAACTACATAAACTATATGAACTGTATACATGCATTTTGGATGTTGTCTGATTGGAATTTTCCAAATGCAAAAATTAACCATATTTGGTTTCTAATTTCCTGTTTTACTGTACTTAAGCCTCTTAACTTATGATGGTTTGAACAGAAGCTTTAATTAGGCCCTTGAAATATACCAGGGATGACATTCTCAGTTATGCGGCACATTAAGGATGTACTTTTTCATGATTCACTTATTCTCTTATTGTTCTATCATCAGCTGAGACCCTCTAAGATTGATATGCTTCAGTAGAAGTTGAGAAAGCAGAGGATCCTCTGGCAGCTTTCCTCTTGAAAGAGCTGGAACATCTTAAGGAATTGCAGCAAAGTTTCTTGATGGCAGTGGTTACTTTTTTTATTATGTTTGTTACAGACAGGAGAAAATGGAAGTTAACGTAAGCATATTAATTAACGGGAAACTCTGGATGGGGAAAAATAGGTAGTTAAAAAAGCAATCTAAATACTAAAAGCCATTTGTATTTCCAGCTCTGGAATGGAAGAAGAAAGCCTCTATGTTCTAGAGCACAGCTTTCCTGAGCCAGTTACAGATCATGTAATAGCTGCTAATCTTCAAAACAACATCTTTTTGGCACACAATATTCCCTACATGATTCCACGGGGTTTACTCTTGAATTAGATATATCTGATGTTAAGAAGTCTAAGTGAGCTGTCCTAGGTCAGAGGGGTCTCCTATAAGAGCAAAACATGGGTCCCAAGCATGATCTTTGGTAACTGTGCTACCTGTACTAGCTAGTCTGACTTTGGAATCCCTCAAGTAGCAGTATTAACCTCATTAACTTCTGGTGGTAGCCTTCAAAGGTATAAGCAGATAATGTCCATAATGCTACAATCAGGACCTCATTGAAAGGTCACTGTGCACTTCTGAATAGTATTTACAGGCATGTGTACGTAATTTAAAGTACTTGGTAAATGCCCTTCAGAAAAAGAACTCAAATGCCAGAAGAAGTCTTATGTGAACAACTTGAAAAGCTTGATTGTGGTTTATAATTCCTTGCAGGGAATAGGGATAGAACAAAAAGTACTAAATGGCTCTAATCTAGTAGGGGAAAAAAAATAAGAACTATTGCTGGTATAAAAGCTCTGCAGTCTTAAATGAGAAGTTAGTTTCACAGGAGAGTGGTAAGACACAGCAGCAAGCTACCTAAAGGAGAGTGAGCTTCTGTGTTTTTCTACATAGGAGAATAGATGGACTGATCTAATAATGGCACCTGGACTGAAATGTGGATCTGTGATGACTGTATAAAAATTCAAACCGTCACAAGAAGGCTTTATTTCTTTTCCTGCTTTGCAAGCTGATGGAGTAATCCGAGGTTTGAGATGCTAAAAATACATTTTATTAACAAGAATTCTCTATTTAGGTATGTTAAAAAAATAGTAATTCTGTATGTCTCTTACTGCTTTTTCAAATAGTAAAAGCCACGTTAAGCCGTTATTTACTGATATTAACATGTGAACGCAGCTGCTGTTCCCCATACGAGAAACATTTAGAAATACTGTTAAATATGAATTATGCTTTAATTTGTATGATTTTTTTAAGCATCTAGTTATTTTAACAGAAGTCTCTGTACGTTTGGTCAAAGAAAAGAAATGTTTAGTTTTTTTCTGTTCCAGTTTATGCATTTAAAACTCAGATGGCGAACTCTAGACTTGTTGCCCAGACTCCTGTCATAGTCAACCAAGAGAAACCAGCTCAAATGATAACTCATCTTATTTGAGACAGAAGTACATTGGGATCAGGTGTCTCATCCTCTGAAAGCAACAGGCTCTTTCCCCATGATTTGGTGGGTGATTAGACTCATTTGGATGTTTAAACTTCAGATGTCTGAAGTGAGGCATGTTGATTCCCACTTATATTTCAGTTCCAAATCCAGGTTTGTTGATACAGTGAAAATAATGGCAATTGATATGTTTTGGAAATAAATAGAAACTTGGGAAAATTCACAGAAAACAGCTCTCATAGTAATTTGTGGAAGACGTGGTTTGGTACACACTGTAGAGGAGATTTTACAGAGTAGGAGTAGGTAAGAGAAGTGTATATAACCATGTTTATTGCCCACCTTTCTCCCTTCCTTCTATCCCAGGTTTAGTGGAAAAAGACTTCTTTTTTGATAGTCCCACTTCAAATGTTCTTGTGAGGTGGCCTTCTTGGCTTGTGCGTTTATCATGTTTCCATACCCAGTGTTTGTTTCCAGACCCTTCTGTTAAACATCGCTACAGACTTTTCTTTGCTCATAAGCACTTTGAATCTAAGGATTAGCTTCAACATTGGCTGAATCGACTCGTACAAGAGGAAATTTATGGTTATGTATAAATGTTAGTTGCTGCTTAAAGGGAAGATTTAAATGGGATTGGCTACAGGAAAGACTGGAGACTAGAAAATATAGTTGAATTTCTATGCATAAAAACTTAGCACAAAGAAAGTGAAATATTCCTATTTCAGCTTAGTAGCTAAAATATTAGTATCTAGCCCCTAGTAATAACCATTAGATGCCCCATAGAAATAAAATAAAAGCCTTCATTGTACTTTTCCAGTTATCCAGGGCTGTATAAATAAGATTAATTCTCCTTTGGAATATGGGTAGGAAATCTTTTAACTATAAACAGAAAACATGCAGTACTTCCACTAATGGAAATCTA
Source organism: Aquila spilogaster (assembly GCA_024606505.1). Classification (NCBI taxonomy): domain Eukaryota; kingdom Metazoa; phylum Chordata; class Aves; order Accipitriformes; family Accipitridae; genus Aquila; species Aquila spilogaster. The sequence goes on along the minus strand of JANHGO010000063.1, from coordinate 9,896,240 downwards.
AGGCTGTATATTCCTATGGTTCTTAACATCTGAGGAATTTGCAGACTTTCAAATTCTATTGTGTTAAGGAGGAGGTAATGCATGTAGATCATGTTGCGCTATACAGAAAAAGAGCCAAAACAAGCTTAAAAATTTTTGTCCAAGCAGTTTTTCAGTGAATAATCCTGTATGTGCCAATAAGTTTTTTTATTTTTATTGAACTTTTTGGTTTAGATATTCTTCAGAAACTCAGCTTTTCCCAGAAAAAAAAAACAAAAACAGTTGTTTCAGAGTTTGGAACAGAGTTACTATTTCAGTTCAAAATCAACTTATTCCAAAACCTTTTTCCAAAGATACATACTTGGAGAGTATGCTTTTTCTCTCAGGACAAGCCTGGTGTTCCCAGGCCAATTGAAAAAAGAACCATCTGATTAAAAGCAGAAAGAAAAAAAATGTAGGAACAGAAAAACATGACACTGACTCACAGCTCCCTAACGTTTGCACAAACTGCAGTTCCCTGTATTAACACAGTCCTGAGCAACCTGCTGGAGGTGAGTTTCCTTGAGTAAGGGTGTTGGACAAGATAACTTACGGAGGTCGCATCCAGCCTGAACCGTTCTTTGATTCTGTAATGTAGTACAGTCATTGTGAGTAAGATCCACCTGAAGAGGTGCCTTGCCTTGCATTGTATTATTTTAATTGGTCCCCTTCCCACCCCACAAATGCATTCTAAAGCAATGTGCACATTGTTGGCTCTGGTGTGGCACACCAGTGAGATGTGCCATGAGGAACTAGCTGTCACTGACACTTAACCCAGTGACCACTACCCCTGAACTGCAGATGAACAGCTGTTTTTCAGTGCAGCTTGTTTTTTCCACCATTGTGGAGTCCACTCAACCACTCTGTCTCCAGTTTGACTGCAAGTTTGCCTCTCTTGTCAAAGTACATGACATCAGCTGGCCCTCCCAAGTCTACCATGGCAGTCATCTTACCGCAGAAGGCAGTCAGGTTGGTCACAAGTGATTTGTCCTTAGTACATTCATACTGGCTCTTGCCAGTCACCTTCTTGTCCATCACATGCTTCTGTGAGGATGTGCCTTTGGATGGATTTACTCTGTAACTTTCCTAGCAGTTCCCCAGATATTCATTCTTGATGCTAGACGTGAAATTTGTCTTTTTCCAGGCCTCTTTTGCTTTATATTTCTGATTCTGTATGTAGCAGGAAAAAGAAAACGTGGGAGGGATAGGGAGATGCATCTTCACTCAAATATTCCTCTGTCCTTCATTACCTAGTACACTGGGCTAATTGTTCAACTTTTCCCAAGCCAAGGTAGTTGAGAGCAATCTAGAATGAGAGAGGTCCTTCCTTCTTTCCCTTTTGTAAAGATCCATAAGAAGGTTAAAAATATACAGCATGTTTTCTTGTTGTTGCTTTTTCTCATCAAGTCAGTAAAAGTCACATCTTTTTTTCTCCCTCAGCCAACAGGCATAAGACCATCATAACAGTTTTGTTCAGTTCACCTCTGATTGATTCTTGTAGGATGCTGTCGGAATCTGTGAGGTTTTCAAAGGTATTTACAGTGTCAGGGGAAGTAAATTCCTCCACTTTATAGAAAGGCTTATGTGCTCCGGGTGGTTTTGGACCCGCATAATGTATTCTTAAGTCTGGACCTGTGGTTGTTATTGCTTCCTCTATGGACTGCTGTGAGAGAGAGCAGTGGAAGAAAGGGAGAAACAGGCCTGCCAGGTATGACTTACCCAAAGGCATGTGGGAGCACTCCTCCTATGCTGGAGCCCTCATTTGGTTGTCTGAGGTTAGCTGACACCTCCTTATCAACCCATATGTACTGCTGTTGAAATAATTGCAGTTGTTAATAGAGTAGTTAATTTAATAATGAATAATCACTCTTAACATGACGTCTGTGTTCCCTCTTCTGCCTTCTCGCTCGTACAAATACAGACTGTAAGTGAGATGATTACAAATAAGTTCCTGATAATCAGAATATGCTCACAGGAAAGAATTGACTTCCTTATGCTGCTCTGCTACCAGTCCCATTAGTGCCATTCACCGACAATCCTGTTCTGCTAATTCAAGTGGAGTATTGTGTAAGTGGGAATGCTGTTAATCAGATAGTGCTTGAGAAACAGAGCTACTTATTAATCATCCCTGCAGATCTTTTGTTCTGCTATGGATACATCTCAAGAGCAGGCAACATTCTCAGGCATTTGTTTTTCAAAGAGTTTCCTAGTATATGTTAAAAACAAACAAAAAACCCCTAGCCAATTGCAATTTATTATTTACTTTCTTTTGAGCAGCACTGCCTTATTTAATGTGTCTATGAATGTTTTGTTCCTATTAGCTTATTGCTAAGTCCTCTGATGTCCAGCCCGAGCCAGTTATTTATTATCTCAGTTCAGGTCCCTATTGACTCAGTGGGTTGTGCAGCTTTTGATACATATTTGGATTGTTGCCTTTCCTTTTTTTTTCCATTTTATTTTATTTTTTACCTTTCTGGAAACAGCCCAAGTTATTAGCACCAGCACTCCCAGTCTGTAACCAAATGCTGCTCCTCCGTGAAAAGATATCTGCAGTTATGACACTTGTACAACAGCAGCAGCAGAGCAGCAGTATCAGAGCAAAGGGCCCTATGAGGTGGTGGTTGCCAACCTTCAAATAAGATATCAAACTTCAAGCTTTGCCACACGGGAGTGTTTAAAGACCCTTTGGTATAGGAAACTTAATCCCCATCTCTGTCCCAGTAATCTGATAATCTGAATGGGTAACGACAGCACAGTTTGTCTTGCAAACTTCCTGATCCCACTGTACTTTCATGTGCAGTTCTTCCTTTCCTGTCAAGTTCCTGTGTGGCATTGCTATGTGTTGTTACACAGCTGCTTCTCTCTACCCCAGAGAGAGCTGCATTTCAGCAGAAGGCAAAGCAACTGCTGTTCTTCAAGCATGCGGAATTCCCTGGGAGTAAAGAGCTCCTACTCTTCTGCCTTATTTCAATTTAAAATCTTTTTTTCGGACATCTGCAAATTTAGGAGCAACGATTCAGACATTGATAGGGATATTGGTCCTTAAATTATTATGACCCTGAGAAGAGGACTGGTTCATCTCATCTCCCCCAGTCCCCTGAAAAGTTTGCTGATCTCTTCTGGAAGAGACAGCGTTTTAGGCTTACTAAATGTTTGCAACTAAATTTCAGTGTCCTGGAGGTCATTTGTATTTGATATCGATAAAAAAGGACTCTTAAGTTTTTGTCAGCTGTGCCCCCTTTTCTTGGAATTAGTTAAACTTAGTTTGAGTTTGTGCTTATTCCTGCTGTAACTTTTAAGCTGACTCCCAGTTTACACCAGAAGACGATCTAACCTGAATGTTTAGGTAAAACTAGGCGATAAGCAGCCGATCTGTGATGCGAGTGAGATGTTCCAAAAAAATAATCTTTTTCTTCAAGAAGGCAGAAACACCATCTTGGCAATTTCCCATAACACGGGATGAAGACAACGGAGAAGTCCTCTTGATGCAGATAGCCCATTCGAGATTAGCCATGTGAGGTGTACAAGGTAACTCCTTGGTACAGAGGAAAATCCACCCGAGCTGGTTCTAATTTTCAGTGTCAGCCCCCGAGATTGCTCCGTATGTACGCACAACTCATTTAAGAAAAGTTCTTCACACAGAGAATCTCCACGCGTACGAGATTCTCTTTCACATTCTGTTTTCTCTACAGCCCTTGTTATCTCACCAGCCTTATTGTTTTATCATCTCCACAGTGTGGATCCTCTGATTTGGAATGCAACAGGCCTGAAGAAGTGGTGGAAAGGGTCGCTTATGTGCAGATATCTAACAAAGTCTCTTTTGCTTCTGTTTTGCTGTGGTGATTCCACAAATGTGAACTTCATCGGTAAATTCACTTGTGAAACTCTATGGGATGAATAGTGCCTGGTTTGGACAGTCAGCTGGAATGGAGGTTGAGAGTATTTTCTTTTAGGAATACTTCATAGAATCATAGAATCGTTTGAGTTGGAAGGGATCCTTGAAGGTCATCTAGTCCAACTCCCCTGCAATGAACAGGGACACCTACAGCTCGGTCAGGTTGCTCACAGCTCTATCCAGCCTGACCTTGAGTGTCTCCATGGATAAGGCACCCACCACCTCTCTGGGCAACGTGTTCCTCTGCTTCACCACTGCTATTGTAAAAAACTTTTCCTTCCGTCCAATCTAAATCTCCCCTGTTTTCCTTTGAAAGCATTTCCCCTTGTCCCTGCAAAAGTGTTTGTCCTCTTCTTTCTTAACAGACCTCCCAGTGACAGCCAAAGCCAATCACTGTTAACCCTCAGCTCACGTCTATGTTTTCCCTTTCCCACCTGTCATATTAAAGTCTCTGTCTGTGGGACTTGCTATTTAACATGTATTTCTGCACTATATTCACCTGTGTGTAGTGAGGCATGTCCTGAGTTTATTTTCTTTGTCCCGAAATTTTTAACTAATCATTCTAACTCTCATTTGAACCAACTCTAATTGCAGTCTGCTTATTATTAGCTACGAAAGCAAATGTTGGAGGCAAGGGTCACACCAAGCAGACTGGTTCTGCGGGCACAAACCAGTGAAGCACAGAACAAGATGTACTTCTGATGCTTTTTTTCTTCTTTTTTGAAGTATGTAGTTGAATGAAAAAAAAGTTATTCTGACCTATATGAGTGGTAATCTGACATGAAGTTCAACTGCAAGAAATAAATATTAGCTAAAATATTGTTATAAATACATTGAGGGCAGCATAAGAAATTCCCTTCCTGCTAGCAGTGCCCATGGCTATTCAGCATGGGAGACTCATCTGTCCTTTCTCTCTCAAAAAATGCAAATCCAATGATTCTTTTCAAAACTGGATAGATAGATCTCAAACCTTTTTAAGAAGGCCACAGGAGACAGCGCCTGCCCTTACTTTCCTTATGTAAGCATTGTATCAGTTCTTAACAATAAGACTTCTAGGAAATTACCACTGATTCTGAGGTTGGATTTTACCATCTCCAGCTTCCAGTTCCTGCTACACTCTTGTTAACACAGTCAAAACAAAAGGTTTTCATATGAGCCTACAGAATGAATTAGCCCAGACTTGTTACCATGTGTTATCATTTTGTACTGGAAAATTGTTGGTAATGAGAATATGACATTATTTCAGTAGTAGACACAAATCTAGAAGGTTATCATAGAATCACATAATGGCTTGGGTTGGAAGGGACCTCAGAACGCATCTAGTTCTAACCCTCCTGCTGTGGGCAGGATTGCCCACCACTAAATCAAGCACTGGATCAGACTGCCCTGGGCTCCAACCAACCTGGCCTTGAACACCTCCAGGGATGGGGCATCCACAGCTTCTCTGGGCAACATGTGCCAGCACCTTATGGAGATACTTCCTAAAATTGTGAAGCGTGTCTCTTCACAACAGCCAGGACTGACATAGCAGGAAAATGTTTCCAAATGGTGTAAGTCTAGCAGGATGTAGCCCTAACAATACAAACGCTACAGGGAGAATAGCTATTATGAGAATAAACTGTAGTGATAATACATATTTCAGGAGAGAGAAAAAAAAATATCAAAAAACAAAGGGTGATTCAGATAAAAAGGTTTTGTGGTATTTAAAAGTCCCTACATTGTTCATTAACTTGCGTGTTCACGGTGCTGTCTGTACAGAGGAATGTTTAGACTGTGCTCCATCACAGTGAACAGCAAGGGGGAAGAGGGAGCAGCTCCACTAGTCTAGTGGGACTGAGAGCTGTGCTCAGCAAAGCCAGCTCTTTTCGTCCTTTTAATAAAATGACAGTAATTTGACAGTAATAAACATTAGGCTGTCACTGTAATGTAGCAGTTTGCAAATAACGTTGACATTATCTTATGCTTCTTGTCAGGATGTGGGTCCCCTTTACTGGCTGATTAATGGGGAAACTGGATAAAATTCTTTAAATCTGACAAAAAAGAGCCTGAATTGCACTGGGAATAAACTGCCTTTTGTTCTCCTCTCTTCCATTTAAGCCCTGGTAGTGCTTTTTTATTTCCTTTTTATTTTTTTTTCCTCATATGGAGCACTTGTACAAAGCTGTGACAAGTTGAACATAAATGGTGATATTGTCTAAACTACAGGAAGTGTCATTTAAAGAAGTCCCAGTTTGAAAGCTGAAACACTCCTATTTTTTTTTCCCTAGAAATATACCCTTCTGAAACAGCAAAGGTTTTTTTGTGTTGTTGTTATTTTTTGTCAAAATGACTTCATCATTAACTTCTATTCTCCTTCTTTCACAGATTATGTCTATTTCTACATGCTAGTGAACTAATACAAATGATCATTAGCCTTCCAGAATTCATTTTAGGGCTGAAAAAAAAACCAACAGAACACAACATGCTTCTTATATCTGGTCTGAACCTACTGTTTTCTCTTACTGCATATCACTGTGAAGACCCTTGGTCCATCTCCTTGACAATCTCCCCACAGGCATCGGGGCCTGCTGTAAGGTTCCCCCAAAGAAACCTCTTGTTATAGAATCATAGAGTCGTTAATATTGGAAAAGAGCTCTAAGATCATCTAGTCCAATCATCCACCTACCGCCAATATTGCCCACTAAATCACGTCCCTCAGTACATCAGCCGTTTCCTTAAATAGCTCCAGGGACAGTGACTGCACCAATTCCCTGGGCAGCCTGTTCCAATGCCCAACCACTCTTTCGGAGAAGTTTTTCCTAATATCCAATCTGAATCTCCCCTGGTGCAACTTGAGGCCATTCCCTTTTGTAATGTCGCTGGTTACCTGAGAGGTGAGCCCCCACCTTGCCACAGCTTCTTTTCAGGGAGCTGTAGAGAGCAGTAAGATCTCCCCTGAGCCTCCTCTTCTCCAGACTAAACAATCCCAGTTCCCTCAGCCACTCCCCATAAGACCTGTGCTTCAGACCCTTCACAGCCTTGTTGCCCTTTTCTGGATGCACTCCAGGGCCTCAATGTCCAGGATGCCATTGGCCTTCTTGGCTACCTGGGCACACTGCTGGCTCATGTTCAGCCTAGCATTGACCAACACCTGCAGATCATTTTCCTCCTTTGTCCAAACTGAACAACCTCTATCCCTCAGCCTCTCACTCCTGAGCTAGTGTTGTAGCCCTGACCATCTCAGTGGCCTCTACTGAACTTGTTCTAGTTTGTTGGCTTTTCCTTATTGAGCTATTCCATTCACATTTAAGTGATTTGAAATGTAATGTGAGTTAAACACTTACAACACTGTAGACTTGGCACTAAGTGCTCAGACCAGTTCTGTGGTGGATAGTAACTTGCCCTTTCCATCTCTGAATGCATGGGCAAGAGGAAGGAATTATCATGCTTTCTAGATGAGATGCAGTGGTATCACTCATCATGTACAGAGGTTGAATAGTTTGTCGTTGCCAGAGTCATGCTTATTACTTGGGTCACAGAATCACAGAATTGTAGGGGTTGGAAGGGACCTCTAGAGATCATCTAGTCCAACCCCCTTAGTCCATTCCCAGCTTTGCTGGACTAAACGTCAAAAATCTATCTGATTTTACTGGTATGGAGTGGGAATTATGGATGAATTGGGAATGAGTGTCAGCAAGTACTCCCAAGAGGCACTCGACACCCTCTACAGGAAAGTCAGCAGCCAATATTAAAAATCAATTAGCATTTCTATAGTACAACCTTTGCCTTACAATGTGTAATGACCTTTACAGGCCAGAGAAGAGTCCATTTAATTTACTATATAATACCAGATGGTAATGTCTTTCCTCATTTAGGTGGCCTGTGATTAAACTCAATTTTCTCAGCCACCAATTGACCTTTATCCATCTCCCGCAATTTAGTGAATGGAAGTTGGTTAATGCTAACGGGGTATATAGATCACGTTCTGACAACTTCTCCTTATAACAATACACAAGTGGGCAGTGAGGCACATCTGAGATGCAGTCATTTTAAGCACATTTTGAATTTGTCCTGATAAAGGAGAACTTGTTAAGACACACTGACAAGTTACTTTTGTGCCCATCGTGCCCTACATGTATGTTCTCCATCCAGTGAGAAAGCTGTATAACTAGTCTTCTCTTCACTCTTGGGCTGTGTTGGAGGAAGTCAATAAACTTGGTTGTTCCATTTAACAGGTGAAGGATTATATGTTTGTCATACCCTCCAGTAAACCTGAAAAGAATTTACCCTCTGCCTCTGTTTTTGAAGATGTCTATTTTCAAAGGGCTTTCAGTACTTGTTGACTTAGAGAGGTATAGTGCAAGTAACAGTCTTTTCACAAGTTGTTAACCTCCTTGCTGATGTAATATCTTCTGCTGATCCAGACATTTGCTGTCCTTAGAGGTCTGGCAGATAAGGATGCGATACCAGTAGCAAAATGAAGCGTCCCAGTACAGTTTCTTCCTATGATCCAGTGCATGTGCTACTCTAAAACAACAGTGACAAGAAGATGGATTAAGTCGGCTCACTTACTACACTGGCAAATCCATGCTGAGGATAGGACTAGTTGACATTTTGGTATAAACCACATATATTTAAGAGTATGTGTAAGGAAATTAGTTGAATCTGAAGAAGAATTTATCATTTACAATTGCCTTTTTACTGCGAAACCTTGGCTTTTACAAGGCCTCAACATGTATATGTCACACTTCCCTTACCTGGTAAGGTTCCCCCAAATAATGTATTCCTGTTTCTTGTACTGTTCCTTACAACTACTGTATCCTGGTCAGAGTCTCAGGATACCAGATCCAGAAGTCTGCTTTAACTGGGAGCTGATTTGAGCTCTTCCTATGGAACAGGGTGTGGTTAACTCTATACTCCAGTAATGCCAATACGTTATTCAAAGGGTTTGTTTTAAAGGAAACAGCTCATCTTTGTAAGAAATTATTTTGTTTCTTCAACTCTTTAACATAATTTTCTTCTACTGAAATAGTAGGAAAGGAAGTAAGGGAAGCATAGTTTTATCATGACATATTCCTATGGGCTCATCTTTCCTCCTTTGCTCATGTTCACGCTGCTTGCTGTGTCATAAGTGATGCCTGAAATTGCTTCCCCATTGCAATTGTCTTTCAGAGCGTTCCTTTAATGGAGCTTTCTTTAGGATGGTTTTATTTCCTTTCCAGACCCCAAAGGTGTCAGCATATGGCAGTGAAACACCACCACTGAATTACTGTCTCTTTTCACAGTAATTAGTTTAGACTTTTGGACTACATCTATCCTAGCTAATTGAACAGTGCCAGGGAACATTCCTAGGGATGAGAACTTGATCGCCAGTCGTGTTAAATGGCTCCAGTTATGGTTTTCTCTGCAGCCAACTCGTGCTCTCCCGAACACATCCTGGAATCAGCACAGAGCAGAGACCGTTGCCAGTTAGCAGTTTGGATGTGCTCACCCAGTTTTGCAGGCTAGAAGAGTTTAATGGTACAAACGCAGACCGCTCTGTGCCAAAGAATGATCCCAGGCATACATACATTTCTAGCATAACTGTCTGACCATATTGCAACCCCAAAGCAGTCTTTCACTAAATACAATCCTGTTTGCTGTTAGTTCTTAAAAACTTTAAATGTTTTTTTTTTTTTAATGTATATAACACATAGCATAGGAAACAGTGGAACAAAAAAATTTCTGTGCTACCTGAATTGGTGTTGTTCATAAATATTATCTTCCATACATTGGTTATGCAAATATATGCACATATTAATTATATAAAACATTAATGTGTTAGTATGTTATGTATGATATGTTATATATTATGCATTATATAGAATCAAAAAATCATAGAATCAACAAGGTTGGAAAAGACCTTCAACATCATCTAGTCCAACTGTCTGCCTACCACCAATATTTCCCACTAGTCGATGTCCCTCAGGTACAACAACCAAACGTTTCTTGAACACCTCCAGTAATGGTGACTCTACTGCCTCCCTTGGCAGCCCATTCCAGCACCTGACCACTCTTTTTGATAAGAAATTTTTCCTAATATCCAATCTGAACCTCCCTGGTGCAACTTCAGGCCATTACTTCTCATCCTATTCTTGTTACCTGGGAGAAGAGGCCAACCCACACCTCGCCACAACCTCCTTCCAGGGAGCTGTAGAGAGCAATAAGGTCTCCCCTGAGCCTCTCCTTCTCCAGACTGAACAATCCCAGCTTCCTCAGCCGCTCCTCATGAGGCCTGTGCTCCAGACCCCTCACCAGCTTTGTTGCCTTTCTCTGAGCACGCGCCAGGGCCTCAGTGTCTTGTACTCAGAGGTCCAAAACTGAACACAGCACTTGAGGTGCAGCCTCACCAGAGCTGAGTACAGAGGGACAATCACCTCCCTTTTCCTGCTGGCAACAGTATTTCTGATACAAGCCAGGATGTCATTATATATATTGGGCACATTTCACAGATGAATCAGGACTGTGTACTGAAAGTGCTTCACTGCCTAGAAAAATTGATCTTGAACCAATTATACAGATTACAGCAAATGCAGAAGTTGGCTTAAAATAATCTTATTCTGATTGCACACTATCCTTGTTTTGGTTCACCAGCAGGAAATTTGCAATATGTAGAATTTTATTTCAAATTTGGGAAGATTCTGAAAATAATTCTATTTTCATGGAATGCATAGATCTGGTTAAAGAAATTCTACTACATTGCATGACCAAGTTTTATACCACTGAAAATGGAATAAAATATTATTTTTCCCTTTCAGCCAGCTAAATGTATTGACGCATTCTATAAATACCCCTGCTCCCCAGAGATATACAATTAAATATCTTCAGAATGTAATATCAATGGTAGCAAGTAATATTGATTGATTTCACAATACAGGTTACGGTATTCACTGTAGATAGTCAATGCTAGTTACCAAAATACACGCAGAGGGCAGATGAAGGTTATGGAATTGTCTGGTGAACACAGCTAACAAAGTGAAGTCTCAGCTATGTCGTGTTCTGAGCATGTCATTACTTTTAACAATGTAAAGATTTGCATGTTAGAGGCCCTATTGATCATTAGTAGCTACACTTCAAGTCAGAATTAACAATGGTAGAAAGACAAACACAGAAAATAAAAGCCCATTAATCTAGGTGAAGTTTGGCATCTATTTGAAAGTCACTGATAGAACACTTTGGTTCTATTCGCATAATAGATACAGAAGGGAGAAGGAAGAATAATGGCTTTCCTACACATTTGAGGTTGGTATCACAACTGATACTACCACAAACCCACATTGTTTCATGTTTAGAAGCATTTTTTTTCAGTGTCCATTACATCAAAGACATATATATTTATTTTCATTGACGTACTATAACTCCTAGTACAAGCAATCCACTAAATGGAAGGCAAGTGGAGGGATTCTCTAATACCGATAGTCTGTAAATCCAGAGGCAACTTGTTTGATACTTCTCTGCTTCTGTTGTTCCTTTTATCACCTTTCCTTTGCATTGCAAATAGTTTGCTGGAATAGCTACTTACCTTTTCTTATTCAGAACCACTGGTCTTTCCATTACATCTGCAACCTCTCAAGCTCTGTTGCAATACAAATTAATAACACACCTACTAAGAAAATTCAAGATTCACTACTCTTTTGATAAAAATCAACTTCCTTCCTTAACAATAAACAACAAAGTAAACCCCCTCAAAATCACCTCAACGTTTAGCCTAATTAATTAATTTTTAAAGTCTCATATTCATGAAATTACATAGAAAAAATCATACTGGGAACTAAAGCATTTTTGTACATGATAACTTTGGTCTAAGCTATATCAATTTCACTGAATTTCCATTGCTGTTTGCAGTTATTTGAGGTGACTGGGAAAGCAAGGAAGGTGGACTGTGTCAGCCAGGTGATGAATGTGGTGGAGATCACTCAAATCTCCTCCTACCAGCTGAAACGAGGATGCTCTCTTTTCCCCAGATGGATGTAGTCAGCCAACCACCTGCAACATCGAGCTGTTGCAGCCCAAACACACTGACTTGCAGAGTCCAGGAAGAGTTAGGATTCCTTTCTTTATTGCTGAAAAGAAACTGGAAGGAGTCATGGCCCATAAAGTGGAAATTAGCACACTGAGCTCTGTCACTGTGGTGACCATCTGTCTCTGGCAGGCTCACAGATTCATTTAGCTGGTGGAGACACATGGTGCACTGAATTACAGGACTGGAGAAGACAGAAACTTCAACTCACCTGAGCTCTGTAAAATTACTTTTCTCCATGATGTGGCAGCTTTGTCATCTTTTACAGTGACTTACGGGTGATCACAAACACCCTCTACACAGAAGCTAGTCTAACTCTCCTATTGATTTTTCCCAGTCCTGTGTGCTTGCTTAATAAGAAAAATGTTGCTTGAAACTGACTCTGATAATCTTAAAGATGTTATTTACTTTTTGAAAGGTGAGGAGGATTATGATTAATACGGTGAGTAGCTAAAAGCTAATAGAGTCAATGCTTCTTTATATCTCACAGTGGTCCTCACTCTGCACACACCTTATGTAGGGAAGAAAGTAACGGCCAAGCCTGAATTAAACACTCTCAGCTTTCATGTTGGTGCAAAAGGTGTTTATGCATTTATTTATGTCTGTGCATAGGCCTCCATTTAATCACAAAAGTTAGTGCTATGCTGCTACATAGAATGAGATTGAACAGCTCAACTGTTTGATGGGTACAACCTACTTCTCCACCTCCTCTGCCTCTTTCTGGGGTAAATCTCAGTGGTAGTCTCCTCAGGCCCCTTCCTGTTCATCATCTGTGTAACCAGCATGGCTTTACCAAGGGTAAGTCCTGTTTGACTGATCTAGTGGCCTTTTATGAGTGCATGACTGTGTCAGTGGACAAGGGAAGACCCAATGATGTCATCTATCTGAATTTCAGCAAGGTGATATGTACCTACTGTGCCACCATATCCCTATCTCTATCTTTTCTCTACACATTCCTTTCCTGAACTCTTCCTTTTGTCACCCACAGTTGCATCCCTCTGGTGTGCCCAGTCTCAGCAGTTCCCTTAAGAGTCACCTTAGTTGGGACTAGCCAGCCGCCAAATGTCTCTTGCCCTCTTCTGCTGGAAATGGTGTATCAGAATACACAGCATCTCCTTAGCAGGTGAGGAAAGATGGATTCCCACCTGTAAGTTCGGCTGTTCCTTGCTTGCTCCCAGAAGGGGCTCCAAGGCTCCATCAGCCACTAACATGTTGTACGAGATCTGTGTTGAGTCTTTCCAGTAGAAGAGATAGGAACAGGAGTTCTTTTTGCTATTGATTATCAACAGCTCAATATAAAAACATTGTAGGAAGTGGAGCTTTACTGGAACCGCAGTCGCTCCCAGTCCTGCTGACTCTCAAAGACAGAGCCCCATTTATTACACACTTCCTGAGCTCATCCTCCTTTCTCTTGAGATCACAGCATATATTTATCATGTTGTGTAGGAGCCTACAAACACCAGCGCTTGCTTTGATTTTCCTCTTGGCATCCTAGCTGGGCAGTGACATGTTGTCTTGTCATGCTGAACTACTGCTTAGTTTTGATATTTTTTACACAATGGCATTGTATTTCCCGACATCTTACCTTGAAATTGGAGCTGGGCCTAAATGGATGGAAAACTCGTTGCTAAAACTTGTTAAAATGGAATAATAAATAAAAATAAGGAGTTAAAAAACCTTTATGTGTTAGTAAGCTTAAGGGAACTTATCTAAAGCTTAGTTTGCATTGTTTTTTAACACAGAAGTTTAAGCTGTCAGTTACTTTTACACTGTTAAAATGCACTTACCAAAATGACTTTAATAAAGCATTTACTCAGTATACTATTTTTTTTTTTCTGTACTCCAAATAAGATAAAAAAGAAATTCAGTCAACTTAAAAGATAATTCAGACATTTTCTTCTTACTGATGCTGGGAAGAAGTCATGAGGTGTTTTGTGAATTCTCATCAGAGATGTTTGGCTTTTCAGCTGGGACTCATTCTGCTGAGGAAGAGAGCACAATTAGGTTAGTAGCATAGCAGTGGAACTGTCATGCAGCCATGAAGCATAAAAAACCCCACAACAACTCACGATCACTAGTCATCCTGCACAGAGATTTGTAATTAAAAGCATTGACTGCAGGAGGGTTTTGTTTGTTTGCTTCTGTTATCTCTCTCCTTTGCTTTAACAAGAATACAAATACACTTCAGAAAAATACTGATGGATACGATTCTGTTATTTTATAAAAAAATGTGAGCAGCAAAACAAGTTGCATAGTGAGATGTCTGCTGCTGTGGAGTCTCATGTCAAGATAATTCATCTCCGTTATACAGAATTTCTATGGGTGGAAAATTTGTAATATTCCCCTCACATGCAGAGACTTTCATGTTTAAATTATAACGAAGATCGGGGTTCACCTTTCCTAAGGGAGTACATTTGTTTAGGCCTGCCTTTACATATTTCCACAAATAATGAAAACATTTATTAGTTTAAATGTAGATGTTCACTTACAGGTGTGCTAGATTTCTCATCATCATCACTGGAGACAAAGAGTCTCTTAAGCATCTCAAAAGCATATGGCATTTAAGATGTTCTAGGCTTATCTTGGCCAGGTAGGTTCTAGGCCACTAAAGGCCAGGTAGGACAGCTTGTGGAATCGCACGCTGTAGTAGATGCTTCTCTGTAGGCAATTAAATCCAGACCAAAGTCACGACAGAGAGACCTAGTGCATTATTGAACTGACCAAGAATCAGAGGATCTGTTCAGCTGATGTCCCAAAGACAGCTAGTCCTTGTTTTGATGCCATGTGTAATTTCACACATCCACATGATATAGAACTACAGAATTATAGAATGTCTTGGGTTGGAAGGGAACTCAAAGATCATTTAGTTCCACCCCTCCCTTCTGCTGCTCATAGGGTTGCCAACTACTAAATCAGGCACTAGGTCAAGCTGCCCTGGACCTCATCCAGCCTGGCCTTAAATACCTTCAGGGATGGGGCATCCACAACTTTGGGCAGCCTGTTCCTGCAACTCATTACTCTCTTAGTGAAAAATTTCCCCCGACATCTAATCTAAATATCCATGACACAGCATTGGCTAGAGCTCTACATCCATCTAGAGCAATAGCTGGAGGCTGGGTAGCTGTCAAGTGTGGTTATCCAATTTGGGCAACTGAGCTGGATCCCTGTTTAAGAGATTGTAAGTTCTCCCTAGGCTCCTCTGAATTTACTGACTGTTTCTCCATTCAGTTACTTAAGCATATGTGTCTACTGTCAAGATATCTGAATGAGATTAGTAGATCTAGTACACAACTTATGCTGGGAGACCAGTATCATGTTCCTGAATCTAGGGGAAAAGTAAGATGCTCTAGAGTTTCTTAAACAAATGAAGATGCCTACTTTTAAGGCAACTGAATCAATCTCTCCCTCTCTGTACTTTGTACTGACAACACTGGGCCCTATTGCTAAGATAGACACATCATTTGGGTATATTAATCTGTTACTGCATCCCTCTTACAGTATCACTGAGGCCACTACCCATCTGTCAGGTTTATTTGATAGCACTATTTTAAGGTGTTTTGTTTAATTGTTTTAATATCAGAATGCTTAGCTTAAAACTGGATGGATTACTTAAAACCACAGTCACCCAAATGTCCGTTCCACACTGAGAACCACTAAGACCCATGTCACGTATTTCATTTGCCTCACTCTTTTTCAAGCTTACAGATGCTTTCCTAACCTTAACTCCCACATGTGGGAAGAACCTCTATATTGGAATTCATAACCTTTGTTCTTTTTATTCTCAGATCTACTCAGCCAGTGCCTCTTCTCCTTTTCCCTCCCTTCATCTGTCTGAATGGCTCATCTATTGCAGCCCTTCTGGCATTTAACTTCTGAGCTGTCTGGGCAAAGACTCTACTGTGATTTCACTTTTTAGCATCTAATTCTAAGGGGCTCTGATCCCCAGTGACAGTCTTTCAGCATTCCTGCTTTCTCAGTAATTCTTTCTCATATAATAGGCAGCTCTGGAAGTACCTGAAGATATATTAAGCATATAGTAGAATGAGAATTCCAAGAGAACCTGAGTTAAGGCCAGCTCTTTGCTTTTATTGTATACTTTCTTGTTGAACAGTTCAAATTGAGGACACAGTGTCAGCCTAAATTTACCATCTTTGCTTACCTCATGGCACAGTCTTCACGTTATTTTTATGCAGTTTACTCAGACATACAACAAATAAAGGTCATTTCCTTCTACTTATAAGAAGTTTTATTTCTTTACTTTAAGAGTGAACTTACTGCTACTGAAGAACAGTGCAGGAGTGTGGAAGAGTTTATCACCCATGGTGTGTACACCATTGATAGTACAGAGGCACATGTAAAAGGAAGAAGGCAGCTACTCCCAATGGCTTCTTCAAAGAGATATGCATGAGCTGAGGCATGCGAACCCATACACCTCCTTCTAAATACCTGCTTGGCCATTAATATCAGGGAGCACGGATGGGAAATAAATGTTAAGGAAGGGTGAAGCATGGAACATTTAATTCTTTTTTTTTTTCAAGTATGTATGGGGAAAGTAATGGGATGGAAGTGATCACTCTAGGTACATGTTCATTAGAGCATGTCTAGGTCCGACATGGTGGTAGGTTTCAACACAGATATGGAGCTTTGCCTGAAGAGATAGGTAGCATGTGCTAATACGTGGGTAGAGAATATGGAGAGCTGTCTCTTCCACACATTTAAATAGTCCAGAACAGAGCTGAGAATGGACCTCCAGCCATGGTGGTGCCACAGCAATTTCTGAGAATCCCATGTTTATGTGCAATTTTCCTTCCAGGCCATGCCACAGGCTGACTGGAGAGATAAAGGTGGATCATCCCATGTCTTAGCTATATGGTGGTCCTTGTCTCTACCTTACACAAGAGGTGATGCCCCGTCCCTTGAGACTTTCAAGACGAGGCTGGATTAGGCCCTTGGCAACCTGACCTAGCTGTGGTATTCCTGTTCATTGCAGGGGAGGTGGACTAGATGGCCTTCAGAGGTCCCTTCCAACTCTAAGGATTCGCTGATTCTATGATTCTATGATGCTGTCACACGAGGATTTAGGAATCTTCCGTTAATTCATTTTGATGCCAATGATGGTATTACACTCACTTCAGAAAGGTAAGCAGGGAAAGGGACGGTTATCTCTGGGAAACTGTAAGGCAGTCTGGCATGAAAGCTGCACTTCACTCCTGCAGGAGGTGGTTCTGCAGATGGGTGAGGAAGCTTGAAATAAGGCCACGTCAGAACATCTGAAGTATTTACAACTAGACAACATTTAAAAGTAAAACCAGAGAAAAGTTATACCAAAAGAAATGGAAGAAATAACAAAAAATCCGGTATTTTTACGTACCCTAAGGGGGAAGTGAAATACTGGGAACTTCACGTAATGAGATTGTACACTGTCAAGACCATAAGGGACTGAAATAAATATGTAATGTCAGAATCATAAAAAAGGGGAAAAAAGAATGAAGCTGTCCGGTAATGACCTCTTCTGTTTTTGACTTGCTTTTCCTTTGATAGTCCTTCTTAAACAGCAATTCTGTAATCATATTCATTCCTCCCTCTACATCAGAATTAAACGTAAAAAGTTTTCAAGTTTGTACTGCGATTGATCATTTCAGCCTCAGCACTGTATATGCGTGTCCTGCAATGTCTGTGACACTGTGTAATATTTGAAGAACACTGAAAGGAAAGTAACCTGTAAACCAAAGGATCGGGCAAAGAAAGATGTGCACCAAGATTTTCCCTGTCCCACAGATCACCATCTGTTTGCTTGGTGACAATAACAATAACTGTACCACAAATATCATTTTCCATTTGGTGACTGCAATATTGGCAGAAAAATTTCCTCTTTATCTTTAGGGATTGTCTGGAATTTAATTTCTAGGAGAAGAAGGATCTTCACAAAATGAAGTAAGTAGTTAAGTTTGCCATGTTATTGCTTTTATTAGTAGAAAATAGAATAATGCTATTTGCACAATAAGGCTACCGTAGCATATGATGGAATATAAAGCTCCTTTAAAAAAGGATTCTATTAATCCTTCAAACAAACAAACAAACAAAAGGGAGAGAACAACAACCAAAACAGAATAGATTTCCTATTGAAGTAATGAAACGAATGAAAAAGAAATGAATGAAAAAGAAATCTTTTTTGAAATAATTGCAGTGTATTCAAGTGACATGGCCTGCCGAACAGAAGACCGAAAAAGCCACTTTAGTGTGAAGAGCGACACAGTCCGTACAGAGGAGTGTCAGAGTGAACCTTCTCATCTCTGTGTGTTGGAACATTCACGTTTGTTTAACGGATCCAGCACGGAGGGTCCTGCAAAACAGAGCTTCTTTGCAATTTCCGTGGCATTGAACCCAGCAGACAGATGATTAAAACAAGACATCTAGTTTTCCAAGTAGCTATGTAATCAGAATGGAAATGCACTGGAAATTTTTTTATTCATGCTACACTGGATTTATCTCACCATAAAGATACTTTGCAACATCCTTTCCTCGGGATCAGCACTGAAATGTCATTCTAGCTAACGCTTTGCATTAAAAAGGGCATATTCTATGAAACGTGAAGCTGGCTCCCCTACTAGTTAAAAGGATCACCCCGATGGAGTATAAAATGATGAAGAAAAGAAACTACATGTTTTTGCCGTGGAAATGTCAGTATGGTGGCTTTTGCTTTGTGGGTGTGAAGAGGAGTGAGAGAAGCTATATTAAATTACCCAACTGAAGAAAAGGAAAACAGGCATGCTGCTGTGAGACAAAGATGTTGTATGTGGGCATTGCCTGCTATCTCCAGCCCCTGTCCATAATGCATTTAGAGAACTGTTGCTATTGTTTAAGTGAATAAGTGATATTAATTAACAGAAGAAAAGCACTGCAAATTCCTGCTTGGATGCTTCTAAATCAGTTTAAACCAGACTTATTTCCCATTGAGGCAGCTAGGAATAATCCTTAGTGAAATGCAATTACTGCTGTTTTACTTTACAGTAAAGAAGTCAATGTAGGTATAAGGGCCACTCCGGAAGTAATGCCTCCTATTTTATTATCTTAGCCCACGATGTCAGAGGTGGACATTGGTGGTATGGTGGTATTGCACTCACTGACATTTATCAATGATTACTCAACATTTATGGAGACCAAACAGTGGATGCAAGCACAGAGAGGTGGAGGGTGATGTATTTCATCTGTGGCAACAGCAATGCAAAAGACAAGCCATGTTCCAGGTGGCCATGCAGACTTTTCTGAGCAGGGCATGCGGGCTCTTGTTCATCACTGGTAAAAAAATGCACAAGTGATGGTGGTGACTGTTGAAAAGTAGTGTTTTGTAGGTGAAAATTTGCTCTATCAAATAGTGTTCCTGTGCTCTTTGTATCTGTTGTAAGTTCTGTGGAAGTAAATAGGAGGGATTACTTTCAGAGAGTATTATATCTTTGGCAAAATGAGAACTTCTTTTTCTTGCTTTTCAATCCTCTTTCAAGGTAAATTTTAATTTGTATTTCTCCTCTGAAGAACAGGAATAAAATCTAAATGTCAGATCTTTGGTGAAGGACTTCCCTGCTCATGTTCCTTAGTCCAGCATCCAGGAGCTGGCTGAACCAGTTCTGGTAGATGGGCAAAGTGGTATTGTTTTCTTCAGCATGTAGCAAGAGAAATGTCATCACATGGTTTCAGATGTGGCCATTTCTCACTTTCCTGTTACTGTCTCATTAGGTCCATTTCTATGCAATATGAGGAAGACTGGACTAAACCATGATTTGTATATAGGTCACTCCTGAAGTAATACCTTCTATTTATTTCTGTGGAGACTAAAACAGATGCAGAGAGCACAATAACATCATTTGATAGAGAAAATTCTCAGCTACTGAACATTATTCTTCAACATAGCCACCACCATTAGCTATGCATGTATTGTGCCAGCAATGAACAAGGGCCATGCTTCTGAACATCTGCACCAGTTGAGGTGCCCCACTGTTGCTGTTGCCACTGCTGAAATGCACCACCCGCCACTTCATTGTGCTCACATCCACTGTTTGGTCTCCATAAAAGTTCATTAAATGTTGATGAACATCAATAGGTGCAATATTTGCTGCATGGAAGAATTCAGTTACACATCTTTGAATCATACGCACTTCCATGTCAGACACCACTTCGTCACTCTGCCTCTGCTGTTGTCTGTCATGCTGCAATAAAATGTAGTGGAATATGGGTGGGAAGGTTCAGTCTCTTCTGCCATACCACCAACACACATCTTTGTCATGGCCCAACATAGTAAAATAGGAGGCATTACTTCTGGAGCAGCCTTCATATTAAATACCATTATCACCCAAACCGGTGATAAATAACCTTTAAGTTAATGGAATAAAGCATCCATCAGCTTTGATGGAATTAAGTTCAGATTCATCTGTAGTTTTCCAGTTTCTGTTCACTACTTGTTTCACCCACAGGAATTGCTAAAATGTTGCTAAGAGGTTAGATTAGCAGAAGGGAAATAGAGACACAGGAGATGAGATCCCATATGGGTGCGCTTGACTCACCAGAATACATAATCAAGCGTTGATCTGTTTTTCCTGGCTACAAAGCTATCTCTGAGTCTTTGAGATGTTCACCTAGATTCTGATTAATCAAGGTCATCAGCTAAGATAATTAGTCAGATTTTTATAAGTAGTGATACTGATAGAAAAGAGGCGTTGAGGACACAGGTCGGATTTACATAATCCTAATTTGGACATAGACATGTTTCTAACAGAATATTGACCCTGCGAAGGTACAAGAAGACCAACCACTTCTTATTACATACAAACTCTCGTAAGAGGGCTTTTCTCCTTCCCCCAAGAGACAGTTATGGTGCTTTATTGACCATGAAGTTTTATGGCCCTTCTGTTTTTTTATTTCCCCTCACTTCTGCATGCAGATTACAAGCAAGGCTCAAGGGCATGGTGCCAGATCAAACACAGGCAATGTGATTTATTTTCCCTTAATAATAATAAGACAGTGCTTACATAAGCAGTAACATAGTACAGGATATCAGAGCGCTAGGTTCTGCATATCTGATTTTGAAGAAAAGGGGTGACTGTGCAACTTGGTGGTGTTTGTTGCAGTCTTGTGGACACTGTCTACAGGCAGCTCCATTGCTACTTTTAGCTATGTTCAACTTCGATGATTCTTCATATTCTCCCTGTGCTAGATTCATTAGTTGTCCTCTAGAAGGTACCTATTTTCTTTAATTTGATAACAGATCCGTCAAGGCACACTTTCTTTGAAATCCTCTGCATCTGTGAAATGCCCATTTTCAGATAACGTGCTTAACTCAGCACTGAAAATGAAAGATTGGATGGATGTATATGTGTAATATCCCTATAGTTAGTTATAATTAGTGTAGATGTAGTTACAACACTGTTGTTGGTGTTTATCACACTTGTTTAATGAAATTTTTTCAAGTCTCTTTGGGATTCAACAAAGTATAAGCAAATGATGATCTCCTTATTCCTTTCATTTCACTTGGATAAAGCTTTCTTGTAGACTTTGCTGTCCTTCCTTACCTCCCTCTGCTGGAGGCAGGGCATGAGGGGGCCAGGGGCTGCTGCCCGCACCTGAGCGTGGTAGTACTCAGCTCCCATCTGCTCAAGGTTGTTGCTAAGGAACATCTGCTGCAAAGAACAGCAGCACCTTCCCACCTGCTCAGTGCCAGCTCCAAGGGCTCTGCTCCCTCTCCTTGACTCCTCAGACAGAGAAGCACCAGCTGCTCCTGCTGCTGCAAGATTGCCTACAAGTTGCTTTTTTTTTTTGATCTCTCTTTTCATTTTTTTCCCAATCAGTCCTTAAATTTAAGCACCAGCTGCCACTCCTAGAGGAAGCCTTTTAGCATGCTCTCTTCCCATGTGAATCTCTATTGTTAAGAGATTTTTTCCTTTGAGCTCACTGACATTTTTGATCCGGTGTAGTACATCATGATTTGGGCCTTCAGCTCCAAATGATTTGTGTATGGATTTGCAGCAACAGGGTGGGAATTCTGGTAGCAAGTTCCCTTCACTATCATCTTATTACATTCGTGAACAGACCTATGGTTTGGATTTCATAACTGTGTTCTTGTAGGGAAGTAAAAAATCACGTGCCGGACTATCCTCTTACTTTAATGATCACTCCATTTGAATTAACTATACTCCTTTCGGCATTTTTTGAAAGGTCTGTGGCTGATGGTGTGGGGTGTGATTTTATAAGAACAGAAAAGCTGACCGCATATGTGATTATGGAATGATATACAGTTGAGTAAAAATTCTTTATCTCTACTGAGAGCTAAAAAAAGTTCATAGGCAGAGCACCCTACTATGAATAATCTTCTTATTTCTAATGCCACCCAGCCGTGCAGACTTAAAGATAAGTACAGATGAACTAAGAGAGGCTGAACTTATTAAATGTAATGGAAATGGACTTTAAATTTGGTGAATCAAAATTTTGCATTAGCTTTTTTCTTTAATACACTCAAATTGCCACCGTAGCAGTTCCATTTTCCTCATCAAATTAGTTGAGTGGGAGATGAAGTGATGCAAGTTCTGATCTATCAAGGAATCACAGCCTCTAAGCTGAAACAAGTGAAACACGGAAATGGCTGTTGCAAAACCAGGCCTGATGCCAAGGGGAAATGGAAGCCTTTATTTTCTTCAAAGATTCTTCTGAAAGTAAGCTTGTTCCACTGGTGAATGCCATGGTGCCCACTATATTCTGTCATTTCTTCCCGTGTTAGATCCTCCAAGCTGTTTTACTCCTTACTTCAGGCAGCACAATAAAGAAACTTGTTTTGCCTACAATGACCACAGAGGGAGGAACAGCTGGGTGTCTGTATGCCCCTCAGGCAGGGCCAGGAGGTCTGCAGCCCTCTCTTAGTGGTCTTTGTGGCCATGACTGTGTCCAAAGACTCAGTGCTTGAGCACGGAATAAGGCAAGGTATGGATGACTGTGGACAGGAAGGGTAACTCTCCCTCTTGATCTCACACCTATTTGTGACTTATGCACTTATGAAAACCCTTTTTATTCCATATATGAGAGAAACAGTATTTCATCAGCATCAAAACAAACAAAAAACAGTGTAATTCTCAGACAAGAGCCGAAAATGCACACAGTGCAACACTTCAGAATCTGACCATCATTTTCATAGGAAAGACTGCATTGGGAAATCAAAGGTTTTTCTTTTCTTTCATTCCCGTTTAATTTCCATTTCATTTTGAAAGCAAACATCAAAAAGCCCAAACATTTACTCATTTTTCTTAAATTAATTCCTCTGCTGTAAACCACCCAAATTAGCAAAGCAGTACAAATTCAAAAGATCGTTAAAATCAGCAAAAATATCCAAAAGTTTTGGTCTTCTATAAAAATGCTTCTCTATTTAAAGTCAGTTTGGTCACAGTTATGCTATCCAAAGTCATGATTCCATAAATAATAAAGTGTGTGAATAGCTTGCCTCTGGTTACTCTCCTCACGAGTCAGATGTCCTTATGGATTTACAGGTTTAGGGGCTATAAACACTGTGATTCTTCTCTCAACTGAATCAATGGAAGTTCTGCCAGTAATTTCAGATGGAATGGGACTTTTTAGTGAAGTTTTTCATATATCTACAGGATCTCCAAGTCTGTGGGATGACTTCACCATGATAATAGGTTGAGCTCAGTTTTAGACTAGACAGGTGAAACAAGTATGTTCCCCTCATACCATATAAAGTATCTCTGTTTAACTACTGAATAACAGAATGAAACCAAATATAAGCATGCCTGCTGAAGAGTCTGTCACAGGGACATCCCAACATGTTCCAAAGGACTGAGATGTAGATCCCAGCCTCTGGAGCACACTGTGCAGAGATATCCAGGCTGGTTTGTATGGGCCATTTGTGTACCCTGAGCAAGACAATAGATAACAGTTTTGGTAGTGAGCTGAAGCAGTTCACGGCATTGCTCTCCACTCTATGCCTCAAGGGTGCACTGAGCAGTCAGTTACTATGGGAATCTCTGCACTTCACTTCTGATGCACTGGAAAGACATGCACTGCTTTATCGAACTGGGAGGATTATTCCCATTCTTTCTTGTTTTGCTTACTGCAGCAGCTGTTATTTGATGTTATCAGAGGTTGGGGAATGGAGTGTTAGAGTTCTTTTTCATTCATTCTTCTTTAGGATGTATCGATAATTTACATGGCAAAATGACTTATCTAGTTAAATCATACGTTCTTTCATTAAACTTCCAGGTGCCGAGGGACGTTGGTGTCTGAGCAAACAGGAAGTCCAAACCTTTTACACAAGCAAATGTGAAAATTACAGTTAAAACATCAGTTCAAATGAATGGTGAGGATTATTCGCCTGTTGCAGCTCATGCTCACAGTAAACCAGGGCTGGGGCTTTTGCCTCTGGTTTCTCTGATCCCTCTTCCACTGCTGCAAAGATACAAAACACAGTAATTGTGTATAAGGCTGCCAGCTCCCTGTTTCCCACCCCTAACCAAATCCCAAACATTCATGTTAAGGAACTGATTATAGGGTATGCTGTTAGTAGTTGGGTTTTTTTTCCCCCTTTTTATCATGTGTCTGCTGTGAATACATGTGAAATCCCTGGCTTTACCAGCTAAAATGTACTCAGCTACTCAGTATTTCTTTTCTTCTAATTATCATTTTAATTTGCTTCTGCTCAGCTCCCACACCTCCTCCTCCTTAACAGATTGTTTATATTTTTCCAAAGAGCTTCTGACAATTGCTTATCCTGCTCTTTGCACCCTTCCCTGCTCCTTATTCCAGAAATTGCTGTCTCTTGTCCCTTCCCTTGCTGCGACTGTGCAAGAGAGAGTGTGGAACACAGCCTTTCCAACTGCTACTGACAAATTGCCCCCATGGAGAAGTATTCTGTTATATTAAGAGATCTTTCCTGTTACTCAGGCCTCCCTGTTCTGCATTAGCAAGTGGGACAGATTCTATTGATTACAATGAGATTTGGTACAAGCATGTTGTTTCTGGAAATAGATACTTCATCCAGTGATATCACCAAGCTACATAGGAAGATGCTTACTGAGACTTGACTTGAGACATGAGACATGCCCGTTAGGTAATATTTGGAAAAATGCAATCTTCAAAGAAATTATGGGACCAATCCAGGGAAAAATGCATCAGTGAAAGATTTAGAAACAAATCAATTGTTCCAGGCCTTGGGGCCTGATCCAGACATGGATGCAAACAACTAGCACAAGGTCTAAGTGAGACTGATGTGTCTAGCTCCAAAATCACACTCCCACGACACTTTTTCAGGCACCATTTAAGGCATCCTTTCCTTTGAACCGCTACCTTCTAAATGTGATCCAGAAGTAGAAACAAGGCAGAGTGAGGCTGGTGCCTCCTGAGGAGCTCCACACAGTGTTTCAGATCTTACCTAACATGCAGTGACAGAACTGGGTTCCTCAAGAAGCTGTTGGTGGTAGTTTTATGTAATACCCAACTTCATTATCACAATCATTGATATCTATAAAAAAAAACATTTTATGTAGTGTCTGAATATAAATTTCTATGAATTTCATGGAAAATACATAAATGCATATAACACAACACGTGAGGCATCATTCACAACAAACTATATAACCACTATTCTGTGTAATTGTATAAAAATCACAATATTTATATATGTGTGTTCTCTATAATATAAAACCTTAAAAAACCCCACTGACTGGAAGATCCACTGATGAAGCAGATCTTACCTGGGACACAAGTATCCAGTCGGTGCCTTCAGGTATGAACTGTCCTTTCCACAGTGGAAAGTCAGAGAAGGGGATACAGTAGTAACAAACTTCAGAGCCCTGTTGAAGCTGAGCTACTTACTATACAGGGATAAACTGTAATTTCACCTGACAGAGAGCATGCAAACAGCAGCAGCCTTTGCCCTCAAAGGTGTGGGAAGTAGAGAAGGAGATGGATATAGTCTATTTTGTAATTTTTCTTCTACAGCAGTTTTTTTACTATGAAAAATTCAGAAGCATTTTCTCCTGCAGGCTCTTCTCCACAGATTGTTGTTGGGAACTCAGCACTCACAATTCTTTGAGCCTCCTCCATCTCTGAATCTAATGCATTTGGGAGATTTATTTTCCTCTTTTCTCAATACTGCTTCTGTGCATCTGCAAGAATAACAATGAAATCAGCATATATGGGCTACCTATCGTATTATATTGTTATATGGATAGAAATGCTGGAGAACAGCAAAACCCGATGATGACAGATATTGACTATAAAAAAGAGTTGGCTGGAGGTAGAGAGTTTCAAGACTGCAGAGAACAAAAGAAGTAATAAGGTTAAAACTAGGGTAAGACATAATGGTGCTACAGAGTGATGGCTCTACTGGTTTGAGTATATGTCAAGAATAAACCTGGAAAGAATATCCTCAATACTATAAAGATATAAGAAAAAAAAAAAAACAACCACAAAATCAAACAAAAGCAGAGATGGTTCAAAATGCATCGGATGTATATGATAAATATATTGAAAGAGATGTAAATAAGCCCTGAAGCTGGTATAAAACAGAAAACAATGGGAGGATATCATGTTTTAAGCTCTTCCAGAGTAGCTGGTTTTTAGAATACTGTGATGTCTAGTCTGAATTTTACTTTGACAACTGCTAAACAGAAATTCCGGTCCTTGAAGGAAAATTATTTATGGTGATTAGATTTTGAATAGATAATCTGACAGTACTGTTCCTTGAGGAAAGCTACTAGTTACAGGCTGCCAGTTGGACTTTGTAACACTTCTCACTGCTATTCGAGGCTGAAGCTCTTGCCAATATACTGTCAGCTTCAACATCCACTTATCCAACCTGTATCTTACCTATTTGGCTAAAAGTACAATATAGAGAGACGATGTTAAAGGCCTTGCCAAAGCCAAGATACACGACTTTGTGGTGAATTGACTTTGTATTGTGGCTCAACACCCACCCAGACATTCACTCCTCACAGCTGAAAAGGACAGGAAAAAAAAAGTGATGAAACAACTCATGGGTCAAGATGAGGACAGGGAGATTATTCACCAAGTAACCATCAAGGAAGAAAACGATTAAACCTGGAGAAAACAAATTCAATTTAATGACAATTAAAAACAGAAAACAAAACAAACAAACAAAAACAAAACAAGATGAGAAACAAAGGAGAACATTAAAACCATACCTTCCTGCCCCTTTCCTATGCCCAGTGTTCCCGCATCATTCCCAACCTCTCTCCCCTAAGAATTGCAGTGAGTGGGATGGGGGTTGTGTTCATCCAACCCTAGTCCCTTCCAGCTGCTCCTTCCTCCTCACACACTGCCCTGCCTAGGGCTGCAGTCCTTTAGGAGCACCCTGCTCCTGTTGAGCTCCCCATGGCTGCAGCTCCTTCAGGAAATGCCCCCTTGATGTGGCATGGGCCCTCCCAGGGCTGCAGGTGGGGATCTGCTCCAGGTGGGCTCTGCAGGGCTGTAGGGGAATCCCTGCTGTGGGCCTGGAGCTCCTTCTGTCCTCCTGCTTGAGCCTGGGGCCCCTCTGCTGCTTCTCCATGATTTTGGCCAGCTACTGTCTATCTTATTTTAGAGGTTGTGGCTGTCAGGTGAAGTCTCTGGTAAATGGGAAAAGGAAAACATTGCTCTCATTCTTGAAAAAGATGGAAATGAAGACCTAGGAAGCTACCAACCTCTTAGCCTCACATCTGTACCCAGGAAGATCATGGAACAGATCCACCAGGAAGTTATGTTAAGGCACATGCATGATCCTTGACAGCCAGCATGGCTTCATCAAGGGCAAGACTATACCTGACCAGTCTGGTAAACTTCTATGACTGAGCAACAGCTTCAGTAAACAAAGGAAGAGCAACTGATCTCATCTACCTAGACTTCTGCCATGCCTTTGATATGTATTACATGCTTATCTCAAAATTGGAAAGATATGGACTTGAATGATGGATTATTCAGTGGATAAAGAATAGGTTGTATGGTCACAACCAGAGGGTTGCTGTCAATGGCTCTATGTCCAGGTGGAGGCCTTTGCTGAGTGGTGTCATCCAGGCATCCATCTTGGGACCAGTGCACTTCAACACTGCCATTTATCAAAGACAGTGATCTGAATAGTGGGATTGAGTACACCCTCAACAAGTTTGCTGATGACACTAAGCTGAGTGGTGCAACTGATAGAACAGAAGGAAGGGATGCCATCTGAAAAAAAACGGATAAGCTTGAGAAGTGGGCTTATGTGAACCTAATGAGTTTCAGCAAGGGATTGCTCTGATCCAAGTGCATGATGTTGCACTTGTGTCAGAGCAATCCCAGATATCCATAAACAATGGGAGAAAAACTAATTGAGACCAGCCCACTGGAGAAGGACTTGGGGGTTCTGGCGGATGAGAAACTGGGCTTGAGCCAGCAGTGTGTACTGGCAGCCCAGAAGGCCAGCATTATCCTGGACTGCATCAAAAGAGGGGTGGCTAGCAGGAGGAGAGAGAGGATTGTTCCCCCCTGCTCTGCTCTCATGAGACCCCATATGGAGTACTGCATTCTGGTCTGGGGCCTGTAACACAAGAAAAATGTGAAACTGTTGGAGTGGGTTCAGAGGAGGGCCACCAGGATAATCAGAGGAATGGAGCACTTCTACAGGCTGAGAGAATTCGTGTTGTTCAGCCTGGAGAAGAGAAAGCTCTGGGGAGACCTTACAGTGGCCCACCAGTACCTAAAGGGAGCTTTTAAACAGGAGTGAGACTAACTTTTTACATTGCCTGATAGGATGGGGCTCTGAGCAACCTATTCCACTAGAGGGGGGTTGGACTAGATTACCTTTAAGGTCCCTCCCAGATCACGATTCTACAGTTCTATGACAAGGGGATTGGTTTTAAACTAAAAGAGGGGAGATTTAGATTAGATATCAGGAGGACATTTTTTACTCAGAGGGTGGTGAGGCCTTTGCACAGGCTGCCCTGAGAAACTGTGGATGCCCCATCCCTAGAAATGTTCAAGGCCAGGTTGGATGGGGCCCTGGGCAGTCTGAGCTGGTGGGTGGCAGCCCTGCCCACTGCAGGGGGTTGGAGCTAGATGGTCTTTTAAGGTCACTTCCAACCAAAGCCATTCTATGATTCTATGGTTCCTACTTGTCCATGCCCACGCTGAAATCTGTTCTCCACGAGGCACCAGCAGCTTGGTGATGGGCTCAGCTGTGCACTGTGGTCAGGCTGTTGAAGCCAGCTGCAACTGCCTGGAATCAGCTGTGTCCAGCATAGGGCAGCCCCGACCGCTGCCCACAGAGGCCCTGCAAGACCCCAGACAGCACCTGGCCATGGGCAGCCAACACACATATCCATCTCCCTTATCCACACAGCTGTTCTCTTCATATAAGACAAATAGCTTTGTCAGGCATGATGTGCCTGTGGTGAATCCACGCTGGCTGTTTCTGAGCACATTCTTATTCTTCATGTGCCTGGGTATAGCTTCCAGGATGATTTACTCCATGGGGACTGTGGTGGGGCTGGAAAACCTGGAGGTCCCCTGAGCCCATCTTCCTGACTTTCCTTGAAGGTGATGTGATGTGTACCGTCCCCCAGGCATCAAGAAGCTTCCCTAACACACATGACCTTTCTGAGAACGCAGCAAGTTTTGCTTTTTGAAATAATAAAAAAAAGGAATATGTCTCAGGTTTAGCCTATCAGTAAAGCAAATTAAAACAAAAAAAAAAAAGCAAAAGTAGACTTCTCACTGACTCTTCGGTAGTGTTTCCACTGTCCCTTACATTCAAGCTAAATTTTTCCCTGAACTCTGATCTGCTCCTGTGAAAATGAAACCGTGCAACAGAGACCTTTTTCTTGGTTAACTGAGTGGATACAAGAGACCACAGGAATTCTTGCAAATTACAGGGTGACAGACTGGCCTGAGCCAAAGGATGGAGAACAGATGAAAGACCCCAGACCTGGATCTATTATGAGAACAATGAAAGACAGCTGAGGGGAAGATGGAGGGTGCCAGCTATACAGTAATGCAGATTTTACTACAGTACAGCTGCTGACCCTGAATCTTCATGCCAACCTGGGATGCTGCAGCACTGGCTGTACAGTCAGGTTTTCAGCAGAGCAAGGACCCTGCCTGCAGAGTTGATCAAACAGGCCATCAATCAACTGATTCACATTATGTACTTAAACCTCCTTCTCAAAGTCAGGTTATAATTCATACAACTGACGACCTCCCATAGCAGCTGTGTTAAACTTAAGGTAAGAGCTGCAAAAGGAGGTAAAGCAGCAGTAAAATAATATCTCCAGTTACTAATAATAAACACCAGAACCCCTTTACATGACCTCTTCTTAATGGGTATCTCATAAAATCATAGAAATGAGGGTTTTTAGCTCACTGGGGATTACACTTGTGTGGTAATGAAAGGAGGAACATTAAAGAGATTACTGGCACAGGAAATTGCTGACCATGCAAGGAGTGGGCAGTGAACATGGCCTTAAAGAGCTAGCACTAGCCAAGTGTGAAAGACAGGCATTGTTTTCTTGTTTGATTCTGGAACTAACTTCCATGGAGCTGGCTGGATTTTCAAACCTTAAAGGAGCTCAACACTCAAGACAGTTGTTACGTCCCATTGCAAAACCACCACATTCCCTCTATGCAGCTCTGGTGAGGCCACACCAGAAGTCCAGTTCTGGGCCCCCCAGTATAAGAAAAGCATGCACATACTGGAGAGAGTCCAACAAGGGCTACCAAAGTGATGTAAGGACTGGAACATACTTCCTACGAGGAGAGGCTGAGAGAGCTGGGACTGTTCAGCCTAGAGAAGAGAAGGCTCAAAGAGAATCTAATCAATGTACATACATGGCAGTTGGGAGTATGCAGAAGACAAAGCCAGATTCTTTTCTGTGGTGCCCAGTGCCAGGACAAGATGCAATAGGCACAAACTGGAATACTGGAGACTCCTTTGAACATCCAGAAGCATTTCTATGCTGTGTGCATGAAGGAATACTGGCACAGGTTTCCCAGAGAGATTATAAAGTTTCTCTCCTTGGAGATCTTCAAAAGCTGCCTGAACATGGTCCAGGGCACTCTGCTCTGGTTGTCCCTGCTTGGGAAGGAGTTGAACCAGAGGGACCCATAGATCTCTTTCTGGGATTCTGGGATTCTTCAGATTGATCTAGTGGAGTAAAATGGAAGATATAGGTCTTCCTATCACTAAGAGTGAAAATAAGGGAAGAATCTGAACTCTTGTTTTATTTCTTTTAAATATGTGTATTTAAGGTCAAATTTAATATTGTTGCTTATCTGCTCTTTTCTATTGCCGTCAGCATGGACAGTACAGAACCGCAATGCTGGAGTGCAAAGAAACATGCTAAGATGATCTTCACTAAGTGCTTCTTCTAGGAACACACATCATCCCACAGTCTGACTGTACGAAGTCTTTTATATAGTGTGAGAAATGTGCAGCCCTGGATTAGACAAGATATTAAATAACTTTTGTACTATGCTGTAGATTTCTGAATTTCTCTTCTACTGTGTACCCTTGGAATAAAATTTTGTGTTGTTCAAAAATGTCATCAAGGGATGGGATTGTGTTCTTCTAAAACTGAAACTACTCTGGAATCTGAAGCAGTAGAGCACAGTAACTATAGGGGATTGTTCAAAATTTTGTCCAGTACTTGCGAACTGCTCCTATGGTGTAACATAGTTCAGAAGATCTGTTTCCAAGGATACCTTTATTCCTTTTCAGAAGTATCCCTTCTTCATTGGAATCCTCTGTGCCACAGCAATTTTAAAGGGCTGGGAGACCAAAGGCTTGTGTAGAGCAGCCCAGTATTTGTTCTGTCCATGGAGATCCCGTTTCTTGCTGGTTGTCCCTGAAGAATGTAAATACAAGGACTCCATGTCTTGAAGACCCTTGTTCTGGTTCTCAGCTCAGTCACAGACTTTCTTTTTGACATTTGGCAGATGGCATCGTCTCTGTTAAATGGCATTTTTCCATTTATAAAGTGAGGCTGTGTGGGGAGTAGGCAACATTTCCACATGAGAGTGCCAGAATGTATTTTCCTTTCCTTGAGCACAGCAATGGAAACTGGGCCTGCATGGGGTGATTCTCTCAGACACAGTATGTGGCTTCTTGTGGTTAGGAGTTCCCAGTTCTAGTGTCCCACAAGGATGTCAGGCCATGAAGGCCAGGAAGGCACTACATTTTCAGATGGCTCCTACTTTGTCTTCCCTGAGCCCCTGATACTGTGCAACACCTAAAATCTTCCCATGGGACATTGTTTTCAGCTGTATTATTTCATGTCTGTGTTCTTATGGTAGTGCTGGCAAAATGCATAAATAAATATATAGCAAAGAAAGGAAAACATAGTTGCTTTGGGACCCAAGGGAAAACATGAAAAAATTTCAGCGGCTACCCAGCATAACATTCTGCTCCAATAAAAGGTAGGTATAATGTAGCAGGACTGCATTTCTGTCTGAACTAAGGGGAGCTGTTGCTTCTAAAATAAATTTTACTTTTAAGTATTGGTGGTCATATCAAATCCTATCACTATGTCAACACTGGCTTGCTAACGCTCATAAAATATTGAAAACTAGTTCAAAAGAGAACCTATCAAAATTGGTTGTCAGTAAAGTCAATGGAGAAAAAATATGCTTGTCAGTAAAGACTTTAAGATATTTTAAGAGAAAATACAAAGAGGATTTTTCCCATAGTCTGGTTTATGTTCCTGAACTGAATTCATGTTTTAATATGTAATATGGATTTATGGTCTTTTTTGATAGTTTGTACTATAGGTTTGACACAAACTAGCCATGCAGTGTAAAGAGAGGAGGGAATCCAAAATGACTGTAAGAATGTAATTGTCTGGAATCGAACAGAGGAGTACTTTTTACTGCGTTATCTGTATTTATTGTGATTTCATTTTCTGAAGTTTTATTAAGAAAAAAATTGGGAGAGCCAGTGAAAAACAAAATGACAATTTTCTCTCTAGTAAATTGGTGTTGTTGTTGTCAGAATCACTAAGCCAGGATCTTCTCTCGTACTTTTGTAAATAGATGAGTCAAATTCAGTGGAGAAGCACGGATGCAAAGTCAGTGCAGGTCTTTTCTGTACTGTGTCTTGCAGCACTCCTCCCTCCCACCACCTTTTCTTGTAAAAGAGCCAGGAATTTAAAGGAATGTCTGAATGCTGTATAATAATAATCATATTTTGCTTTTGCATACTTACTTTCAAGATCTTTAAATTCAGTCTGTGATAGTCCCCATTTAATCACAGGAAAGATCTCATAGAGAGATCAATGGTGCTTTTTAGATATTCCTAGAAGATTTGAGAGCAAGATTTCTTTGGAAAATGCAGTGGCCATTCACCACTCCTGCTATGAGGAATTCCGAGTTCTTTTTTAAAAGGATTTTGTTTCCTAGACAGAATTTCTAAGAAGCCCTTCTCTTCCTTCACAGTAAGCTCTTTCAAGACTGTCAGAACTAGGCAGCAGCAGTCTTAGAATGGAACATACTACTAATAATTTTAGAATGCAAGGTGAAACCTGAAAGGTTCTGTCTCTACCAGCAAGCTGGCCTTGCGGAAATGTTGCACATTGCAAATTATACGGCTAAATTCCCTTCTCCAAACTGCCCATGAGAATGGTTCTGTGCTGTTCCCTGGACTACTGTGACTGTGATCTGCTAAAGTGCTAGAGAGTTTGCAGGTAATGAAAGGAATGTGTAGTTACAGGCAGTGCTGGCACTTTTTTTCCAATTGTGTTTTGTTGTTCTGGATATAGCCAAACAGACAGTGCCAATCTTACAGCAACTGTAGGCTCTGGTTCAGCTATGTTGGAGTAGTATCTAGTGGTCTCAGATCAAAGCAAGATCTTATGAGCATTCTTGGAGCTAGCATATATACCCGCTACTCACACATCAAAACAGACAACTCAAGAACATGCTCGGAAAGATACAATAACAATGTCCAAATCCAAATCACTAGTAGAATAAGAAAAATAATTCTGATCTCCTGCTTCCAGGTTACCATATGGCTTGCTAGCTTTGTGCATAGCAATAACATGCTGTTAGAGGGAGGTCAAATCTCAGTGTGAAACATCAGCATCAGAAAAAAATTTTCTTTCATTGTTCAGGCAGGCTCCAAGCTACTAAAGCTTGGAAAGATAATCCTAAAACAAATCCCAAATCACTGTTTAGGAATTCTCACATTTCCATCTGTGTTACATACGTGCCTCATGCAGAAACTGAAATTTGGCTTAGGCATTCCCAATCCATTTATTTGCATCAGTATTGTGCACTTTTATCCAGTTGTACATCAGTTTGTACATCAGTTTTATCCAGTTCTTAATATTTAGGTTGCACTGGCTTACATCTAAATTGCAGGAATTTCACTGAGCTCTTCTTAATTCTTTTAAATAGTCTAAGAAATATTTGTTTCTTTTTCTTTTAGCCAGAATTCTGCCTGGTTGGGTAACCAGGAGTTTTTGTGTTGTCTTAGTTTTCAAAAAACGTTGTCTGTTTTGTGCTGATGGTGAAGCCATCTCGGAAGGTGAGCACACAGAAAGTCTCAGGTGGGATATCTTTGCTGTCCTCTTTACACACACATGAAAAAAAATCTTTTCAAACTTAATCTACTTTCCTGTCAGTTGCAACATCCCTCCCTACCTCCTATTCCCAACATCAGTGTCCTAATTTCCTCCCTGACTGATTGCATGAGTCTTTTTTCCTTCTACTGCTGTTGTTACTGTCATTGTTACCTGTGTTATTTGGAGAAGTTTTCTGCAGTTCAGTTAAGCATCCTGAAGCCAAAGAAAAATGTGATAGAAAGTCACAGCGATTGGGAGGCATTCATTGGGGACATCTGCTGACAATTCTGTTAGGTCAGAAGCCCATGGTGTTGACAGCCTGATAGTCTTGAAACTTAGAAAACTACAACACTGGAAAGCTGGCAACTCGTGCTGCCAGAAATCTGAGGGTCACTTGTCACAACAAATGCATGCACAACTCTTGATCTGTAAGGGTAAAAACTGAGCCTGGAAGGTACTGAATACCTTTGCCTGCTGTTATGTGAAAAGCAAATTGAAAGTGATCGGTTTGCAGATAGTCTTGGCCTGGATTTTCCTACAAGAACACATCCACAGTGCTGTGTCCAGTGCAGGATCCCCAGCATGTGAAAGACATAAAAAAAACTGCAGGGAGTTCAGCAGAGGGCAACCAAGGTGACTGGGGTTGGAGCACTTGCCCAGTGAGCAGAAGATGAGGCAGCTGTGTTGTTCAGCCTGAGAAGGCTGAGAGGACATGTTAATGCAAGGCTATCTGGAATATGGAAACAGACTATTCCTTAGAATGTACAGGGAAAGGCTTGCAGATGACAGATGTTAGGATTGGTTATTAAGAAAAAATTTACAAGGAAGGTGGTCAAATTTTTGAACAGGGGCCCAAATAGGCTGTGAAATCTCATCTTAGTGAATTCAAAAAACAGCAGGATAAAGTGTTGAGCAATCTGATTTTAGTTGGCCTTTCTTTAAGCAAGGAGTTAGATCAGTTGACCTGCAGGGGTTCCTTCCGACCTCTGTTATGACTCTCTTCACCAGCTGGAATTCTTAGTCCTGAGATTATCTACGAAACACTTGCCACAGACTTTGTAAAAAGTTAAAAAGAAAAAAGTTATAGCTGAAGTTAAATAAATGGCTAAAAACTAATGAGCAGTTAATGGAATCCACTGACAAACGTTGCATGGACAAGTAAAGAAAAGAAAAGTGTGTCAAACATAAGCAAAAATACAAGCTTTAAATTATTTGGAAGTATAGAAGGCTTTCAGGGAACTCCAAATATCCCACGTTAATGAAGACATAAGGTTATTGAAAGCTTTTTCTTCAGAAAACATCAAAGTGAGATTATTTGACACTTTACATTTCAAAATGTGAAACGTGACTTAGAATTCAGTTTTTTGGTCTTCAAAGAGAAACTATTTTGGTTCCATTTTTTCATCTCCATCTAATCCATAATGTCAGAAATAATCTGTAAATATGAGATAGGATATATTTTTCGTTATAACAGGAGAGAGAGTGTGCACAAGGATCTCGAAAACAAGAATCACCTCAAACATTTAGAGGTGTACTGGGCAAAGCAGTAGAGCAAGAGCAGTGAACACTGAGGCTGCTTCTTTGTTCACTGTTGGTTACAGCCACTTGTTATCTTCTGAATCTCCATCCTCAGAGTGAAATTTTCAGGTATATCCTTCTCCAGAAGGTCACAGTCTGTGGGTTGTTAAAGAAAGTTCAGTTCTTTAGGTGTACAAAATGATGACCGTGTAAAAACTCTGCACTCCTTTTAACAATTTTCACTTCCTTTTGCCATTGTTTATTTTTATCCAAACATTTGAATTAATCTATGTGGACAATCGTGTAATTCTTAGATTGAAACTGGACATTTTTACATTTCATTGTCCTTTCTCCATTAAGCTAAGGCCAATTAGTTTCTATTTATGTTGCCTCTGAGCTTTTCATTTTCAGTTCTTGCTGAAATATACTTCTGATCCCTGCAAGACAATTTGGGTAGTTTAGATTTCAGAATGGACTGCTCCCAGCAGAGTCCTAAAAAGGCCTAAGGGCCCAACTATTTGTAACATTCATCACTTGTTCGTGAGGTGGCATATGCAGGACCTCAGGTAATCCGTGGGACAGATTACTTTGGAATGGCTGAATGGAGACTGCAGATGGGTCTGTTTTTATTAGCAAATGTGCAAAGGGGATCACTTTTACAGTTTGCAATAAAGTCTCTGTTACAGAACACCACAGCTCTTACTTTTTATTTGTATGGTTGGCATGGCCACGTCCCCTTCCTGCAGAAAAGCATCAGGCTCTTTATGGCTACCACTGGAAATACTGAAAAACCCCGTATCAGCTGTTCCCATCTGGAGAGACAGAGTAAAAATATCCAATTATGCAGCATGTCAGGATTGTAGAAGGCATGTCATGTTTGGGAGACAGTCATTGTGTTGGGTGTTCTTCACAAAAATCTTCTACCTCTGTAATCTTCAAGGTATCTTTGCAGCCAACCCAATTGCTCAACCTAACAGATGTCAGATCCAAAGAGTGACTTGCCTTCAGGAATTCATTAAAAAGGTGAAAAAAAGCCTTCCCACATAAGACTCAATGAGTCATTAAAAGGAAGAAGGACCTTTCACTCAGGCTGCACCAGCTGAAGGTATGACTAAGAGCTGCATAAAACAGGGAGCAAGGCTGCAGGAGCTCTCTTACTCTTTTGTGTTAGTAGTCTGGATGAATAAAACATGTCTTGTTGCAAGCCTGGCTGGCTGTAAATGTCTCATCTGTAAGTTTAGGTATCTGGTGTGTGTACGTACATGTACACATAATGCAGAGAAAGGCAGAACTCATGCTGGAATGGCTGAAATGCTGATAGAAATTGGAGAGTTATTGTGTGTAAGGGTCATTAGCTACACCGTCACAGAGATCTAAAGCAATCTCAGACAAAACAGTACATTTTCTAGAAACATTAAGTATCTTTTAGCATGAGAGGCTTCTCCTGCAGATGCTTACTTTTTCCTATCTGTGTTTAAAAGGAATATGATGCAGTACAGAACAATTCTTTCTTGCAGTAAGAAAAATACCCTGATGAAGAAAATAGGGCTGTGACTGCCTAAGGACATAAGATAATGTTTAAATTCAGATCAATGATCCCTGGTCTGAATTAGGCAGAAAAAGACTTCTACCCTTGATGTCTCACCGTCAAAGTGAGCACTCAATTAATTTATATACCAGCCAGCATAGTGGAGCTAAAAAAAAGGGTCCCTGGTCTGTTTTTAACCATCTCTGGTGTGAGCTATCACCTTCTGGCAGTGAGACCGGCCTGGTGGTGTGCTCTGGAAGAGCAGCACTGTGCTACCATTGACTGATCCAAAGCCCTGATCTCTGTGGAGTGCAGTGGTGATGGAACCAACACATATTTTGGTGAACTGTTTTATATAAAATACTTATTCCTATATGTATCTAGAGCATATGAAATCACTGCCATCACTCTCTGTGCTTACCTGAAACTATTCAGCTTCAAGTAAGCAAAGTAAAAGAAAATCACTCACAATTAGGCTCTTGTTAAGGAATGTTAATGCAATCCCAGGTCCTTTCCTTACCTGGAATCACTACAGAACTTCCTAATGAAGCAGTCTGATTCTCAGCTTCACCTTTAAGGATTTATCAGGAAAATAGGCATTACTACTTTTTTCCTCTTTGTATATTAACCGACAAATCCATATAGGAAAACAGTATGAATTAAGGTTGTTAATTCCCAGATGCTATAAGCAGAATGAAAACAGTGAACTGAGCAGCTTAATTGTACGTCTTCCAAAGTTTTTGAAAAACACAGGCTTACGTGATATACTTACCGCCTTTATTATCTGTACAATTTGTAACCAGAAATACATGGGAGTCAGTTAAGGTTTTCAAGAAAAGTTTTCTTTTCTTTTCCAAATGAAAGTGTTATATATCATGCAATATCAACTCTAGTGTTAGACTAGCAGAAATTTACTGCACCGTGTCCTCGCAGTGAAAATTTGCAGCTAGATTAATGTCCCTTTAGATGGCATTAAATCAATTTCATACGTATGCTCGTATTTTCACCGGAGTGACATTCTGCAATAGCTGATGTTTGGTAGGAGCAGCAAAGACAAAAACTCAGTGGATTTTTTTATTAAGTTTCATGTAAACATATATAGATATGCATATCAGACAAGAACATACTTCATGCTTCACTTTCTGCAAAAAAAAGTCTTGATTTTTCAAAGTTAGGTAGCTTGCTTCATGTTATGCACACATACTGTACGTTATCTGTGCAGCTTCCCACAGCTGAGAAACATCCAGAGTTGCATCTATATAATCTGAAAAGAATTGATTTTTTTTTTAATTGAAATTGCTATTAAACGCCTTACACTTCAACAATTGTTATGTGGGATAAAACCCACGTGATGGATAATTTCTACCAGTAACCTGGTAACAAACCTGAGCCTGTTTTGCATTGAGTTTTCAATCTTCATATGTCTTAGCTATGTTGATTAATACTAGCTCTAACTCAGTTCCTGTGCTTCTAAGGGGCATCCAGAAATGATGTCATCCTCTTATTTTTCTTCCAAAGAGGGATTCAATTTAATTTTCTGGAAGGCTTCATATGTCTTTTGTCACTTATTTCTTAACCCTTTGTCCTGTCATGCTGAATAACTTTTGTCAGCAGAGTATGCAGTTAACATTTAATTACCAGAAAAAGAGGATTTTTTTTCTTCTATTAGAGGCTGCAAAATTATAAATTAATACCTGGGTCAAGAAGAAACTGACCTATGAAGCATTTATGGTCGTAAATTGCTTGGATGACTTGTGCTTTTGTGCTTTTGTCAACAGTGTTGAGAGAAAGGGAGGCCTCTTATGTATGCATTCACCATGGGAAAAAAACAAAAGAGAGAATCAACAGAGGCTGTGCAAGTATGGTTCCTTTCTAATACGCACATCTTGGAGCTTTTTTATTTATTTATTTTTTTCATGTGATTATTATTTGATTTCCAGCATAGGGCAAACTATCCACTAGCAGAATCATAAAGGAATAGATGACTGCAGAAAATCCCCAAAGATTTGACAGCCTTGGAAGACAGCTGGTTTGTAAACAGCTGCCAAAAATGTGCATGGAACAGCCGTTGTCTATACCTTCACCTGCTTTATTGCTCTCAGGAAGGATTTTCAAAGTTTCCATGTAGGGAATGTCTTTCTAAACCTAAAAGTGAGCTGCACAAGACTTTTTATTTCATATATTTCTCTTTTGGAATATGTGCTGTGTGTTGTATTTATTGATTCTTTAGCTGTGTTGTGCTTTGAGGCTTTATGATGGAAGAGAATAGAAAAATAAATGCTCAATGTTATATTAGATTTAGGCTTGTGTTGGGTTTATATGGCAAGATGGTGGTGGTGGGGGGCTGCAGAGGAGACCTCTGTGAGCAGAGCCCAGCACTGCACCATATCAGATCAGAGGCAGCTCCAGCTGCTCCAAAGGAACACAATGCTGGGCAGAGCTGAGCCCTGAGTGGTGCTGGGTGTGCTCTGGGCCAGCAGATTTAAGGGGAAAACTGCTTCACAGCAACAGCTGGGAGAGAGGAGTGAGAAACGAGAGAGAAGCAGCCCTGCAGGCTACAAGGTGAGTGCAAGAGGAGGGCAGGAGGTGCTCCATGCGCAGAGCAGAAGTCCCCTGCAGCCCAGGAGAGGCCCACGGTGGAGCAGACTGTCCTGCAGCCCATGGGCACCACACGGAGCAGGTCTCCATGTGCAGCCATGGAGGAGCCCACAGTGCAGCAGTGGATGAGACCTGAAGGAGGCCGCAGCCATGGAGAGCCCCTGCAGGAGCAGCTCCAGCCTGAAACTGCAGCCGTGGAGAGGAGCCCGCAGAGGGGCAGGAAGGCTGAGGGAGCTGCTGCCTGTGTGAACTGTGCTGCAGCGGTTCCTGAAGGATGGGCCCTGTGGTACAGACCCATGTTGGTGCAGTGCTTGGAGAGCTGCAGGCTGTGGGAAGCCCACACGGGATGAGTTCAGGAAATATGGCATCCTGTGCGAGGGACCCATGGAATAGGGGCTGAGAGTGACCATGAAGACGCCGCACAGACAAAGTGATACGAACAGACTGCGGCCCCCATTCCCCGTTACCCCGTGCTGCTCAGTGAGAGGAGGCAGAGGAGGGTGGATGGGAAGAAGGTGTTTTTAGTTTGCTTTTAGTTTCTTCCTGCTCTGGTCCGTTAGAAATAGGCGATAAATTACATTAATCTCCCTATGCTCAGTTTGTTTTGCCTGTGACAGTGATCAGTGAGCTATGTCCCTGTCCTTATCTCTACCCTTGAGCCCTTTCTCACTGTTTTTTCTACCTCCCTTCCTTTGATGAGGGGACTGAGATCGGTGTGGTGCAGTTCGGCTGCACATCAGGGTGAAGCCACCACGGGGCTTTGTTCTTCGAATGTTCAGTTTTTAGTTTTCTGCACTACTTTTTGGGTTTTGTACGCATACGGACACGCACGCACATCGTTGCTCCATCATTTCTATTGCCTTTCTTGCCTGTTCTAAAAGTCGCTTCTTAAAATTTCTGACTATTCTCTGTGTCATATTTAATTTAATCCTGTATTTATAACCACAGTAAAATGAAGAATCACTCGGAGCTTTTCTGTGCATGGTTTGCAGCAGTTTTCATAAATAAGGATTTAATAAAAAAAAACAGACTCTAGTTTTTACACTCTAATTAAAAATTAAGAGGAATGTATATATATTAAAAAAAAAGGGCAATAAAAACGGACCAAATTCTTCTCTCAGCTGCACGCGTTGGGCAGATTGGATTTGCTGGATTTACTCTCATTTATAATTGTGTGGATAGCGAAGCAGAGCTTGCAATAACTGCTTTAACAAAGCGATGAGCTAGGAGCAGTAACAGGGTAGTAATTAAAGAGTGCCTCTAGCGCACTCTTTTGAAGGAGCTCATATGACTTTTCTCACACTCACAGAGCGTTACCTGCACATTCGTTAATCACAAAACTTAGAGATTTTCAAGGCAGCTAAGCAGTGTCACCGTTGAATTATCACAGCTCAGCTGGCTGCACGTTCCTACCACTGCCCTACACCGCTGTGTGGGGACTCAGCAAAATTGTTCCGATGTGATCCTCTCAGAATTTTCAGGGAAGCCTCTCTTCATGGCATTTAATTGCAAAGCTCCAACTGACATTTCTTTATCAGGGATTTTGCCCCTGAGTTTCCAGAAAGATTCCATCAGGACTGAAATGGCAGTGTTTTTGGCAACGTATCGAGTGAGGTGATCCTTCCACTTAGTGCTGGTGAGGACACTCATGGAAAACTGTTTCCAGTTCTGGACTCCCTGTTATAAGAGAAGCATAGACATATGGAAAGTCTGAGAGATGAGACTGTTCATCCTGGGGAAGAGGAGGCATGGGGGGATCCTAGTAGTATCTTTGAATACCTGAAGGGAGGATGGAGAGAGGATGAAGCCAGGATCTTTTCAGTGGTGTCAATGGCAAGAAGCAGCTGGCACAAAGTGAAACACAGGAGGTTCCATCTGACCACCAGGAAGCACTTCTGTGCTGTATGAGTGGCTGAGCACTGGCACATGTTGCCCAGAGAGGCTGTGGAGTCCTCCTTGGACCTGGATGTGGCCCTGGGCACCTTGCTCTGGGTGTCCTCAAGCAGGAGTTGGAAAACAGGCACCCAGAGGCCCCTTCCAACCTCAGCCATTCTATGAGTTTGATTCTACATTAACTTTGCAGTGTTCGGTTGGGTACACTGTGGGACACTCTGTACTATTTTTAACATCCACCCACTGACAGAATGATGAAAAGCTTCATACTGTCCCGAGACTTTTTCTCTTTTACTTTCAGCTCATTTAGTGCAGTGGAACACTTCAACTGAAATCATGGGAGGACATGGGTTTTTGATACACGAGGCAGTAAAAATGAGTAGTACGTCAGAGTTCTTTATCACTGCAGTGTGGCAATGAGAATCAACTGCATGGCACAGACAGATTTTTGGTGAAATTTAGTTGAAATTAAGCGAGCTTAAGTTGCCAGAGATCTGGGCTGCAGAATTCCTGATTTATTTTTTTCCCAGCATATTGCTCCAAGCTGACTTTTGCTTCTTAGTGAAACAGTGTCATTATTAACTGGCAAAATCAGTGGTGTGTGAGGGTTTGTGAAGGCAGTTTGGAAAGATCTCTGTAGATACCAAATCTGCTTTCTGCATTACTATCACGGTAGTAGAGGGTAAATGGATAAGAACCACTGTGAGGTATGAAACAAAATTTCATCTCAGAACTAGTAGTGAAGCATAGGAACAGGCTGCCCAAGGAGGTGATGGAGTCACTGCCTCTGGAGGTGTTGAAGATGTGTGTAGATGTGGCACTGATGGACATGGCTTGGTGGGCATGGTGGGGTAGGTGGATGGTTGGACTAGGTGGTCTTAGTGTTCTTTTCCAAACTGAATGATTCTGATAGTACTATTCTTTGAAGAGATAATAGTAATTCAACAATATGTCTATAAACTTATAAGCCTTTGCTTTTCTGGGAGAGAAAAAAAGAAAAAACAGAACAAAACATATTTTCACTTCTAAGCTTGTCTCATGTTGTGTTATTTTAGGTGAACCTGAGAAAATTCAGGTATACTGCTTCTCTGGAAGGAAAAGGTGAGTTTAATATGACATTTGAATATAATACCCTTCCATGATTTGTACAATAGGAAGCGCACCTAACAAGTCACTGTGCCTTGTTTGAATCGGAATCTGTTATTTTTATATCTGAAGCTGCCATTTGTCCAGCTCTGAGAAAAGATATCTGCTGTGGAAGTAAAATCCCACTGTTTTCACAGTGGAGGCAAATGCACAGCAGTGAGGGTCAGGACAAATCATGTTTTTGAAACCACAGTGTTCCTTAGGACAGCACATCACATATGGAAATGAAACACTTTCATGTGCTAAATGCTTAAAAGTGAAAGTCTTTGTCCTAAGGGAGGGAAAGAACTCTCTTATAAATTAAAAGATTCTCATTTGGATTATTAAATAATTACTCACTGGGAAAAAGAGTAAAATTAGAAAGAGTACTTTTAGAGTGAGAACTGTGGGTTTTAATGAAACT
This sequence comes from Aquila spilogaster, assembly GCA_024606505.1. NCBI lineage: Eukaryota > Metazoa > Chordata > Aves > Accipitriformes > Accipitridae > Aquila > Aquila spilogaster. Next base: position 9,852,626 of record JANHGO010000063.1, on the reverse strand, counting down.
CTTCTAGGAGCAATGGAAAAGGGTTGCCATGTTTTTTGACTAATTCTTGTAAAATCATTCACACTTGGTCCTCAGAGAGCCCCAAAACACTGCATGTGAGGGAGGCAGGAGGTATTCTGCTGATGAGATGGAGAATCAGAGAGGGCTCCTGAGGTTGCAGAACTCAGTGATTGGTAATGTGGAGGTTAAGTGTTGGCTTAATGATGTTAGTAGCATTAAGACTGTGAGGCAAAAACACTTACGAGAGTGGGATTGAAGCCACTTATTCATTTAATATTTTTGCAAATGGTGCTCATAGTTTTGCAAGATGGCCTTGCATAGATAAGAACTAGAGACAGCCAGAGGCTGGATGTGACTTAAAGCTTTTTCCACAGTTAATTGTTGTTAAAATAAAGGATTGTAATAAAGAAGTCAAAATATAACTGTGCAAAGATCATATTTATTTTTGGTTTATATACCTACAGATACTGACATTTATTATTTCCTGTTGCAAGCAAGTCATAATAATCCTGTGTCTGGCTTCATAAAGTGTATGGATTTGAAAATATGTCTGTATCAATATATAGCACTACACAGGCGGCTAGCATTTTGTGTGCATCTAGCTGTATTTCTGCAGAGCTAATCTCATCTTCCATCCAATATAAAACTGCCAGGTTGTCTGTCATGCCAGTAGACCATTTATTTTTCCACTTGTGCATAGTTAAACCTTGGTTTGCAGGCAGCTTTTTAAATCTATCTCATTCTTGTGTCTCTGTGTGTGTATGTCTGTCTCTATTTCTTTAGTTCTTTGGATTAACAAATACTGTGTTGGGAACTGCCCAAGAAAACTTGTGAACTCAGCATTGGAGTCCTTCAGATATCGCTAAACACTGTTATCTTTCAGACATACACAATGAGAGGCTAGGAGATAAAATTTCTTGTTTGTTATAGCCTCAGTTCTGTACACCTTATGCTGCTGATGAAAAGGATTTTAATAAAGCCATGTGGGATTAGGAAAGGGAGGTAAAAAAACTAGTCTGATTACATCAGAATCAATTAACTGTACTGAAATCCTCATTCTCTGATGATGGACTTCTAACAGAAATGAGTTTCCTTGCACTGTAGTTTGTAACAAAGTTTGAGAGCTGAGTAAATCAGGCCACAGAATTACAGCCTCTCTCTGACTCCTAGACAGCATGAAAAAATATGATAGGGGAAAAAAAGGTCATCAAAGTCATTATTTTGGCACTTTTATCACAGTATAAACAACTGCTCAGGTTTCTGAATATTCACTGATCTATATTTCTCTCCCTTTTTTGCATTCTTAAATTTAGGTCAGCCTTTCAAAGCAAAGTTAGTCATTCTTCTCAGAGGCACAGCCCTATTTGATGCATTTTCATAGACAGCTCGAGGTGTTTCATTGTTGCCTGAAATGTGGCAGTACAATCCTCCTCTAACAAAAATATAAATTTTCCTCTAGAACAAAAACCAATTCTGAAGAACTAACTAGAAAAAAAAGTAAGGAAAGATTCAAACTTCAACTAGCAGAGATATGCAGCTTCATTGCCTATAAAGAATGTGCCAAGTGAAGAGGTTTATAAAAACTGTGATTTTCCTCCTTCTCAGTGTAATACTTACATAAAGAGAAACTTCCCATATGTATATTATATATCTTGGAACACAAACCTAGTGACTCTTCTGCAGAAGCGTGGCAATGAGGGTTTACAGGCATCTCAGACTGCGTAGGTGCAGCCAGCCTCATCCAGCAAAGGGAAAAAATGGCAGACCTTTAAAACTGTATTTCTCCCACCTGTAAGACAATCACTGTATTGCTTATTACATCTTTTTTATACACACCAAATTCGATCTTGCTGAAGTCTGTTGATTGTTTTTCCATTCATATGACTGGCAGTGAATGGAGCCCTAGTGAAAGTTAAAGATTAGCCTCTGAAAAAATAAGCTCTTTTTTTCTCACTTATTTTTTAATGTTCTGTTTTGTTTTGAATATTTATTTTTTTTAGGCCACGTGGTTTGCAGGCTGCCCTCATGGTGGCAGTAACAATGATGAGCCATGGGAGAGTAGATCTCTGTGAGACACAGATATATCTTCATCATAAATATAAGCATATCTTTTATTTGGTCTCCAGATGTAACTGTTGACAGTGCTATTTCTTGATCCATTTGGTCCAATAAGTGGTTCTGAGCCCACTAGGCATAGCATGAGCATCCCTATGCTCATCCTTTAACAGGAAAGGATGTTAAACAGCTGGGATGTTGGCATCTGTGACTGCTCATACTGCAGAAGAGGAGGCTTGGGGGGGTCACATCCTCAAGGGAGGTTGCAAAGATAAAGCCAGGCTCTGCGAGGACAAGAGGCAGTGGGCACAAATTGAAGCACAAGAGGTTCACTTTGACCATTAGGAAGCACTTTTGTTCTGTGTGGGTGATGAAGCACTGGTACAGGTCACCCATAGAGGCTTTGGAGTCTCCTTCTGGGAGATCTTCAGAAGCTGCCTGAGCATGGTCCTGGGCACCCTCCTCTGGGTGTCTCTGCTTGAGCAGGAGTTGAACCAGATGGACCCAGAAGTCCCTTCCAGCTTCATTCTGTGATTCTGTGGTGCTGTGAAAATACTGAAACATGAAGAGCTGGGTTGCTTTTTCCTTCATGGAGAGGTCTGCCTTATTAGATCTAAATCTGGAAATCTTTGGCACTGATGATGGGAGATTAAACCTGTTGGTTCTTGCATGATGTATCTATCCCATAACCGTTTGCGTGTGTATTTCCTGTTAGCTGTAATAAGGGTAATGTATTGAGAGCAGATGCTATTTAACCAATAACTGTCTCATACTATTACATCTAGTTTTATTTAAATGCTGTTCCTCTCCATACCATGTGAGCATTAGAGTGCAGCTTTCCACAACAAACCATGGAGAAAACGCTCGTTGCTGCTGATCATCGGACTGTAGGGATGCATTTCAGACCCACAAGGCTGACTTTTTTTCTAAAGCAAACTTCACTGTTGCCAAACAAAATCTTGAACTACAAAGGACGAGTATTTCACTTAATGAGATACTGCCATTCATAATCATCTTGGATATGAGATGATACACCTCCATGTTAGATGTATGCTCAGGCTGGCTTGCACATAGATGAGGTTTTGTCCAGAGTTAATAAAAAGGCAGAGATTGGAGAAAGAAAAAACAATCTGCAACAAGTTTATTTTTGGGGTAAAAGTGCAATGTGGTGTGAGCTAGGTTCTCTTGTTTCTCAATTAGCAGTCAGTGTCCTTAAGTATAACCAAGCTCACTTTTCAGCTCAGATCATTCAGGGCAACAGGTCAGAAAAGCCTCTGTGAAAACTTATGTGTAATATAATGGACAATGCAGTGTGCCACAAAAAAGGCACAGGTATAAAGAGAGAGACAGAGAAGGGAGGGTACAGGAGAAGAAAACCAATAAGAAAACACATTAACTGTACATGAGTGGTATAGCACAGGGATCTGAAGTGAGTCGGAGAAAGGTAGGGATTTTCTTATCACACACATTTTTCATCTCAGTCCTCATCTCTTCCCACACACAAAGGCAAAGGGATAGGCTGTGTCTGTATAGCACATGATTTCACGTTTATCCTTGAGCAGTGACTGCACATCTAGAAACTCAGGACAGTCCTAGGATCTGTCTCTTTTGGATGTTCATGACTTCTCTTCTTGAGCCTGTGGGACTACTTCTTGAGTTCCTGCAGGCAGAAGGAAATAGATTTTTAGAAGCTATGTCTGAATAATTAGATCTCCTCCTTCTATACAATATGAAATTTTGTGATGCAGAACAGCCTTATGGCCAAATTTTGCCCAGGGTGTATAATGTCCTCCAACTCACTTTGCATAAATACCCTTGTTGCTGGTTCTGTTCTCTTTGGTCGGGAGGTTTTTAGGAACATCTCTGTGCTGTGAGTGGGATGGCAATCCTTAGAGGACACCTTGGCGTAGTGTGGTTAGGGTTTATCAGTTTCTACCCAATGCATGGGAGTCTAATGTGATCCTCCTGTTTCATAGCCAGATTCTTTTTTCTCTCTAAGGTGACCAGGAGTCAGCTCTGAAAGGGAGCCCAGCCTGTATGAATCTTTAAGAAAACAACTGAAACCATGTGCTCAGTTTCCAGTTTTGTAGAAATCCAAGTTAATTCAGTGACACTTGTCAGTACAAATCCGTATTTATCCACGCAGTTCCTCAGTGTGGGTGCAAATGTGTGGCTGAGTTAGATCTATACATTTTTGAGCAGCTGGTTAAAATCGTGTGGGTGACTTACTTTTTGCATGGAACATTTTTTCCTGTATATATTTAATGTGCTATGGAAGATAAGCACATGTCTGTGGTTAAATCTACTGAATACTTCAGAGCAACAGAAGAAGTGACCATACTGACTGGGTCTTTTGTTGAGCAAGGGAATGTTTTTCTGATGTTTGTGGCTGTTGCTTCAAACTTACAGGGATATTTTTTGCAGTGCAAATGTCTGACCAGCCCTCCAAAGGCCGAAATGAGCAATTCCACAGGGGAAGCAAGTCAGGCATTCAAGACATGAGGAGTTGTTGCATTCACAATACTTTCGTCTGTTTTTCTAACCTAAACCCAGACTTAACAGATGGTTCCTGAAGTATGTTTCTTGACCTCCTGTGCTGTCACTGAGATTGGAAATCCCCACTGCAATTACTAGCAAGTTCCTCTGTCCTCATCTGTTATGAATGTTGACTCCCTTGGGAGAACATAACCAAGAAACTGAGTCATGCTGACATTGTGACACTGAGCTAACACAAATCATTATCCTTCGCTTTTGGAAGGAATAATATTTTATTTTGTTAAGATTGTCCTTCCTGGTCCTCCTCAACCCTTAACAATTAAAACAAGATATTTAAAGGCCAATACTCTACTACATGGGAAAAGGTCAATTATAACCAAAAAAAGAAAGGAAGCAAAAGGAACAGGAGGAGATAGTTCTGCATTGCTACAGACCCCTCAGTAAATTCTGTAAAACACAGAATGCTGCAAGCCCTGGAAAGATTTCAACAGCAGGCCCTTTTGTAAAGCTGAGTGGCTCTACATCCACTCTTGCAATTGCAGTCTTTGCTTCAGTTACATTATTCTTCCTCAGCTCGACTAAGTTTTTCTATATTTCCCGTCTATTTTCTGAAGAGGCAATTGTTGTGAATGGTGGAGAAGGTTGAGTGCCTAACTGAAATAAAGGAAAATTAGTT